>JARGCV010000427.1:0-150000 GCA_034064705.1 Bothrops alternatus | reverse complement strand
CTTTGTCTCTGACTATCTCTGTCTTTCTCTGTCTCTCTTTCTGTCTGTCTCTTTGTCTCTCTCTGTGTGTGTCTCTCTGTCTGTCTGTCTCTCTCTGTCTGTCTCTTTCTCTCTGTCTCTCTCTCTCTCTGTCTCTGTCTTTCTGTCTGTCTGTGTCTCTCTGTCTGTGTCTCTCTGTCTCTGTCTCTTTCTCTGTCTCTCTGTCTGTGTCTCTGTCTCTGTGTGTGTCTGACTGTCTCTGTCTCTCTTTCTCTGTCTCTCTTTCTCTCTCTCTCTCTGTCTCTGTCTCTCTTTCTGTCTGTCTCTGTCTCTCTCTGTCTCTCTCTCTGTCTCTTTTCTGTCTCTGTCTCTCTGTCTGTCTTTGTCTCTCTGTCTGTCTGTCTGTCTCTCTGTCTGTCTGTCTGTCTCTCTCTGTCTCTCTGTCTCTCAGTCTGTCTCTCTGTCTCTGTCTGTCTCTCTGTCGGTCTCTCTTTCTGTCTGTCTCTCTGTCTCTGTCTGTCTGTCTCTCTGTCTCTGTCTCTCTGTGTATTTCTCTGTCTCTCTCTATCTGTCTCTCTCTCTGTCTCTCTGTGTCTCTTTGTCTCTCTTTCTGTCTGTGTTTCTCTGTCTGTCTGTCTGTCTCTGTCTCTCTGTCTGTGTATTTCTCTGTCTATCTGTCTCTGTCTCTCTGTCTCTCTCTATCTGTCTATCTGTCTCTCTCTCTGTCCCTCTCTGTCTCTGTCCCTCTCTGTCTCTCTGTCTCTCTTTCTGTCTCTCTGTCTGCCTCTATCTCTATCTCTCTGTCTCTATCTCTCTGTCTGTCTCTCTGTCTCTGTCTGTCTCTCTCTCTGTGTCTGTTTCTCTGTCTCTCTGTCTGTCTCTTTCTCTGTCTCTCTCTGTCTGTGTCTGTCTCTGTCTCTCTCACTCTGTCTATCTTTCTGTCTCTGTCTCTTTCTCTCTGTGTGTGTGTCTCTCTCTCTGTCTGTCTCTCTGTCTGTCTCTTTCTCTCTCTCTCTCTCTCTCTCTGTCTCTGTCTTTCTGTCTGTCTGTGTCTCTCTG
Organism: Bothrops alternatus; assembly: GCA_034064705.1. Taxonomy (NCBI): domain Eukaryota; kingdom Metazoa; phylum Chordata; class Lepidosauria; order Squamata; family Viperidae; genus Bothrops; species Bothrops alternatus. The sequence goes on along the minus strand of JARGCV010000427.1, from coordinate 148,962 downwards.
TCTCTGTCTCTCTGTGTCTGTCTCTTTCTCTGTCTCTCTGTCTGTGTCTCTGTCTCTCTCTGTGTGTGTCTGACTGTCTCTGTCTCTCTTTCTCTCTGTCTCTCGGTCTCTGTCTCACTCTCTGTCTGTCTCTCTGTCTCTGTCTGTCTCTGTCTCTGTCTCTCTCTCTGTGTCTCTCTGTCTGTCTCTGTCTCTCTGTCTCTGTGTGTCTCTCTGTCTGTCTCTCTGTCTGTATCTGTCTCTCTGTCTCTCTATCTGTCTCTGTCTCTGTCTCTCTGTCTGTCTCTGTCTCTCTGTCTTTCTTTGTCTGTCTGTCTCTGTCTCTCTCTCTGTCTCTGTCTCTGTCTCTCTCTCTCTGTCTGTCTCTCTGTCTCTGTCTCTCTCTGTCTCTCTGTCTCTGGCTGTCTCTGTCTCTCTGTCTCTGTCTTTCTTTATTTCTCTCTGTCTGTCTCTCTATCTGTCTCTCTGTCTCTGTCTCTATTTCTCTTTCTGTCTCCATCTCTCTGTCTCTGTCTCTGTGTCTCTCTGTCTCTGTCTCTGTCTCTGCAAAGAACTGCAAAGATTCTCCTTCAGGGCTACCTGTATTTCCTTCTGCCAGGGCTCACCTGTTCTGATCCTGGAGTTTGTGTATCTCATTCGTCTGCATCAGCAGCTGCCGCTCCAGTTTGTTTGTGGACAGGGAATTCTCCAGCAGTTGTATTTCGATCCGGGAGGTTTGATTCAGGACCTGGAAGTGGAGCGCAACGAAGCCAAGATCAGGCTTGGAAACGTAGAAACTTGGAAACTTCGCCGTCTCTGTTTGGCGCCAGAGTGAAACCATCCAGAAAGGAGATGAAAGAGCATCCTTACGCAGGGAGTCCTCGACTTATGACCACAAGAGAGCCCAAAATTTTACCTTGCTCAGTGAAACATTTGTCCGGTGAACTTTGACCAATTTTACAACCTTTCTTGTCACAGTTGTTAAGTGAATCACTGCAGTGATTCAGTTAGCAACACGCTTGTTAAGTGAATCCGGCGTCCACATCAACCTGGCTTGTCAGAAGGTCACAAAAGGGGATCACGTAACCCCGGGATGCTGCAACCATCATAAATACAAGTCGGTGGCCGAGCGTCTGAATTTCAATCACATGACCACAGGGATGCTGAAAGGGCCATCAGCGTGGAAAAGTGGCCACTCACTTTTTTCCAGTGCTACTGTAACTTTGAGTGGTCATTAATGAGCTATTATGAGGATTACCTAGTCCAGGGGTAGGCAACCTTGGCTCTTTTATGACTCGTGGACTTCAACTCCCAGAATTCCTCAGCCAGCATGGGGGAACTATGGCCCCTTTATGACTGGTGGACTTCAACTCCCAGAATTCCTGAGCCAACATGGGGGAACTATGGCTCCCTCATGACTGGTGGACTTCAACTCCCAGAATTCCTGAGCCAGCAGGGGGGAGCTATGGCCCCCTCATGACTGGTGGACTTCAACTCCCAGAATTCCTCAGCCAGCATGGGGGAACTACGGCCCCCTCATGACTGGTGGACTTCAACTCCCAGAATTCCTGAGCCAGCATGGGGGAACTATGGCCCCCTCATGACTCGTGGACTTCAACTCCCAGAATTCCTGAGCCAGCATGGGGGAACTATGGCCCCTTCGTGACTCGTGGACGTCAACTCCCAGAGTTCCTGAGCCAGCATGGGGGAACTATGGCCCCTTTATGACTGGTGGACTTCAACTCCCAGAATTCCTCAGCCAGCATGGGGGAACTATGCCCCCTCGTGACTCGTGGACTTCAACTCCCAGAATTCCTCAGCCAGCATGGGGGAACTATGGCCCCCTCATGACTCGTGGACTTCAACTCCCAGAATCCCTGAGCCAGCATGGCTCAGCTTGGAGACCTCTCCCTTTCCCCTCAGCATGGCTGGCTCAGGAATTCTGGGAGTTGAAGTCCACGAGTCATAAAAGAGCCAAGATGGCCTACCCCTGCTCAAATGCCTGAATTTTGATCATGTGACCGTGAGGAAAAAAATATTTAAAGATTTAAACTAGGGGTCTTCAAACTTGGCCCTTTTATGACTCGTGGACTTCAACTCCCAGAATTCCTGAGCCAGCATGGCTCAGCTTGGAAACCTCTCCCTTTCCTCTCAGCATGGCTGGCTCAGGAATTCTGGGAGTTGAAGTCCACGAGTCATAAAAGAGGCAAGGTTGCCTACCCCTGGCCTAGGCAGACACAGAACTGACTCAACTATGCATCAAAAGCATGTAGACTCAGCAGCCCCGGAAAGAAAAAATGGAAGTCATCTACAAGTTATAGTGTGAGGACCGTAACAGCCCCTACGTAGGACAAACAGACCGAAGATGAGCAGAGCACATCCGTGAACACCAAATAGCAGTCGGAAGGCAGGGTGGAAACTCCTTAGTTGCACAACACCTGGATAGACTTAATCATGGTTTCAATTGGGAAACTGGGAGCATATTAGACAAAGCCAAGTGCAAAAGTGCTAGAGAATCCTTGGAAGCTGCACAGTCATCTTCCTCCTCCTTCTCCTCCTCCTCCTCCTCCTCCTCCTTATAACCATTAATTACCAATTAATTCTGTTCCAGTGAGATTTTAAATATAGGTAAAGAACGGGAAAGTTTTTTTCTTTTTGTACCAGAGGAACTCTGGGTGTTTTTTTAAAAGCCAATTCCAAGAACAAAAGTCCAGAAAATCAAAATAGAAGATTTGGCAAGTTTTCCTTCCTATGTAGGAAAATCTGGAACGTTTAATCCCCGTCTACCTTCTAAACATGCATGCATTTTTTTTTCTCGAACTGTCCCATCCACGTCATAAATCACCTGGGTCTCCACGTCGGTCAATTTTCGTGTCTGCTCAGCTGTTTGGCTCAAAAGACTGGTGCCAATCTCGATTATGGCCGCCGTTTGGTTCTGTACCACGTTCTGTTGGATGTGGGCCATCTCAGTCTTGATGTTCATCTGGATGAAGTTCTCCAGCTGAAGAAAAAGCAGCCACGTCAAATATGAGGGTTTCTGATCTGTCTTCTCCCCAGCCTTGGTTGTAAACAACTGGGGGGAGAAGGAAATATTAAAAGGGCAGAAAAATGTATTTCCTCAAAGGATCTTAAAGAGGCAGAAAAGCATGTCCAGTTTTTCTTAATAGCCCCAAGTCTCCCTCCCCCAAGCAGAAACCAGCTCTGTAGAAATGTAGATGTAATAATCCATTCAGGAAGATTGGAGCCCTCCAGCTAGAAGCTTAGGAAGACAAAGACACCTAAAATCTACATACCCCACCCAAACTCTAAGACAGGACATAATAGGATTAACCCACAGATGTCAAAGGGCACACTCAGACTCAGGTCAAAGTACATGACACAAAATTCAAAGCTTCAAACAGGAACAGGAAACAACTCCAGACAAAAAGCTCCAAAGAGTTTAAAAACCCACTCCCTACATGTGCTCTCTCTCTTTTTCTTCCAGAGCCATCTTTCTGTCTGGCTCTCCTCTTCAATAAACTGCAACCTTCTTTCTAAAGCAGTCGCCATGTTGTTTATTCCCAGCTTGGACTGAACCATGATGAAGACTTTTTCTTCAACACATTACCCCAATATTGGGAGGCAGTTTGGTGTAGTCGTGATGCTGCTGGCCTAGAGATGTCAAGTTTTAGTCCTGACTTAGGCATGAAAACTGGCTAGGTCACTGTGGGACAATCACCGGGAGACTGTGAGTTCTACTCCTGCCTTGGTTATGAAAGCCAGCTAGTCTAGTCATGTCTAGTCTAACAAAGAAAAGGAATAGGGGTGACATGATATTCCAATATTTTCCAAAGCTCCCGAGGGCAGAACAAGAAACAATGGATGGAAATAAATCAAAAAGAGAAGCAATCTGGAACTAAGGAGAAATTTCCTGACAGTGAGAACAATTAACCAGTGGAACAACTTGCCTCCAGATGGGGTTGGACTAAAAGACCTCTGAGGTTATTCTATATTCTGTATTCTGATAGATAGATAGGTAGATAGACAGACAGAGGATAGATAGATAGATAGATAGATAGATAGATAGACAGAGGATAGATAGGTGTGTGTGTGTGTGTGTGTGTGTGTGTGAGAGAGAGAGAGAGAGAGAGAGAGAGAGAATAGCTTTAACTTTAACTTTTATTAGATTTCTATGCCGCCCTTCTCCTGGGACCCAGGGCGGCTTACAACAATAATACAATAAAAAATTAAATTACAATAAAAATCAACCATCCTATCCAAAACACATTCATTCAGTCCAAAACACATTCATACAGCATACAATCACAATCGGTACACAGACAATCGGTACATAGACAGACATATAGATGATAAATAGTGGATATAGATGATAAATAGTGGATGGATGGATGGATATAGACTAGAGTGTGATGAGAGATGGATAGAGTATGTGGTTGGAGAGAGAGGGAGGGAGGGAGGGAGAGAGAGAGGGAGGGAGGGAGGGAGGGAGAGAGGGAGGGAGGGAGACACACACACACACACACACACACACACAGAGAGAGAGAGAGAGAGAGAGAGAGAGAGAGAGAGAGAGAGAGAGAGAGAGAGAGAGAGAGAGAGAGAGAGAGAGAGAGAGAGAGAGAGAGAGAAATAAACAGAGAATAAGTGTGGAATTTCTGAATCTCCTGGGCAAAACAACACAAGGGCTGTGTAAAATCCCTATGGGGTATCTCTGACCCCCCCTCTGCCCGCCCCATTGCCCAACAGCTTGGAAATGTCTGCAGGATGCCCCCTGGGGAATCCAGGGACACCAGCCAAAAATTAAAAAAAAAACAACGCCGAATGCTTTTTAGGACCACGTAAGAAGAACAAACATGCCTTTTCGTAAGTCGCTTTTCTCTTGGCAAAAGCCCCGCTGGGTGAGTTGCCAGTTTTAATCAACTCCTGGCTGTGGATCCTCTCGGAGCAGCAATGGCAATTGCAGCGTCCTCCCTCTTGGCTTTCCTTCTGGCTGACTAATTGGACAAATTGTTGGCTCCGCGGATCTCCCTCTGTTTGGACGCCGGGGAGCCCACGGCTGCGAGCAAAACGGTTCAGAGTTCAAAGAAAGAGAACGTCCAGTACTTGAGCCGCGGCTGTGGCACAGAACGGGCATCGGCTCTGCCATCTGTCCTTGTTGGGCATAATTTTGCCAGAAGCTGGGACGGTTAAGTGAGTCACTGCAGTGGATAAGTTGTCAGCCGGTTGTTAATCGGAATCTGGCTTCCCCATGGACTTTGCTTCTCAAAAGGTCGCACGGGTGGACCGTGTGACACCCCCCCTGGGGACACACCATGTCCGTCGTAAATGTGAGTCCGTTGCCAAGTGCCCATCATCAATATGAATCGTTGGTGGCCAAGCATCCCCGTTTGGATCACGGGGCCGTGGGGAGGCCACAAAGGTGATAACAGTGAAAAACGATCCTTTTTTTCCAGGGGTGTTATAATTTTGAACGGTCACTCAGTGAACTGTTGTAAGTTGAGGACTCCCTGCGTTGTGTGTTTATTAAATATATATGTTACCTGGCTCACTATCCAGAATGACTCAGGGAGGCGCCAGGAGGGCGTGGAGGCTTCTGCAGAGGGACGGCTTTGTACTAGCCCATCTCAATCATGGTAAATTAACATTTATTTGAATGGAATAGCAGAAAGAAAGAGATCCAATTTGGTCTAGCAACTGGGTGACTGTGAGCCAGTCACCAGGAGATGGTGAGTTCTAGTCCTGCCTTAGGCATGAAAGCCGGCTGGGTGACTTTGGACCAATCACCAGGAGACGGTGAGTTCTAGTCCTGCCTTAGGCATGGAAGCCAACTGGGTGACTTTGGGCCAATCACCAGGAGACAGTGAGTTCTAGTCCCGCCTTAGGCATGAAAGCCAGCTGGGTGACTTTGGGCCAATCACCAGGAGACAGTGAGTTCTAGTCCCGCCTTAGGCATGGAAGCCACCTAGGTGACTTTGGGCCAAACACCAGGAGACGGTGAGTTCTAGTCCTGCTTTAGGCATGGAAGCCAGGTGGGTGACTTTGGGCTAATCACCAGAAGATGGTGAGTTCTAGTTCCGCCTTAGGCATGGAAGCCAGGTGGGTGACTTTGGGCTAATCACCAGGAGACAGTGAGTTCTAGTCCGCCTTAGGCACGAAAGCCAGCTGGGTGACTTTGGGCCTATCATCAGGAGACGGTGAGTTCTAGTCCTGCCTTAGGCATGGAAGCCAACTGGGTGACTTTGGGCCAATCACCAGGAGACAGTGAGTTCTAGTCCCGCCTTAGGCATGAAAGCCAGCTGGGTGACTTTGGGCCAATCACCAGGACATGGTGAATTCTAGTCCTGCCTTAGGCATGGAAGCCACCTAGGTGACTTTGGGCCAAACACCAGGAGACGGTGAGTTCTAGTCCTGCTTTAGGCATGGAAGCAAGGTGGGTGACTTTGGGCCAATCACCAGGACATGGTGAGTTCTAGTCCTGCCTTAGGCATGGAAGCCACCTAGGTGACTTTGGGCTAATCACCAGGAGACAGTGATTTCTAGTCTGCCTTAGGCACGAAAGCCAGCTGGGTGACTTTGGGCCAATCATCAGGAGCTGAAGTCCACCCATCTTAAAATGACTAAAGTCATTTAACACTGACCTAATATGAGTGCATCACACTCATATCCATACACACCGCCCCCCCGTCCCCAATTAACACTCCCCAGGCTTGGCATAGTGGCATAATTGCCTCCAACTCAGTTATCTCTGAGGCAGAAGAGGAAGAAGAAGAAGAAGAAGAAGAAGAAGAAGAAGAAGAAGAAGAAGAAGAAGAAGAAGAAGAAGAAGAAGAAGAAGAAGAAGAAGAAGAAGAAGAAGAAGAAGAAGAAGAAGAAGAAGAAGAAGAAGAAGAGGAAGAAGAAGAAGAAGAAGAAGAAGAAGAATTGGAAGGGACCTTGGAGGTCATCTAGTCCAACCCCCTGCTAAGGCAGGAAACCCTATACCATTTCAGATAAATGGCTGTCCAGTCTCTTCTTAAAAATTTCCAGTGTTGGAACATTCACCGCTTCTGGAGGCAGGTTGTTCCACGGGTTAATCGTTCTCACTGTCAGGAAATTTCTCCTTCGTTCCAGGTTGCTTCTCTCCTTGATGAGTTTCCATCCCTTGCTTCTTGTCCTGCCTTCAGGTGCTTTGGAGAATAGCTTGACTCCCTCTTCTTTGGGGCAGCCCCTGAGAGATTGGAAGATTGCTATCATGTCCCCCCTCGTTCTTCTCTTCATTAAATTAGACATAACCAATTTCAGCAACCGTTATTCGTATGTTTTAGCCTCCGGTCCCCTGATCATCTTTGTTGCTCTTTTCTGCACTCTTTCTAGAGTCTCAACATCTTTTTTACATCGTGGTGACCAAAACTGGATGCCCTATTCCAAGTGTGGCCTTACCAAGGCCTTGTAAAGTGGTATTAAAACTTCACCTGATCCTGATGCAGCCCAGCACTGTGTTGGCTTTTCTGGCAGCTGCAGCACACGGCTGGCTCCTATTTAAGGGATGGTCCACTAGGACTCCCAGATCCCTCTTGCAGTTGCTACTATTAAGCAAGGTACCAGCTAATCTATACCTGTGCATTTGGTTTTTCTTGCCTAAATGTAGAACTATGTAGATTTTGTTTTAGAGATGATTTTCGGAAATCCTTTTGAGGTCTCAAGTAATAGTGGAGAAGAAAATAAATGAAGGAGGAAAGAAAGAAAAAGTTGTGGTGACATCTTTCACAAAGATATGTTAGGATCAATCAATAAGGTTCCAGGATCAAGTGGCTCCAGATGATTAAAATCCCTCCCTGGGGATTTCAAAATAACTTTCTTGGGATAAGCAACAGTGTTCCCGCAAGACAGAAAGAAGACCGAGTGATGAAACGCAGATGTTCATCTTCTGAGATCGCCAAGGGAGATGCGTTTCCTGAAGTCCTCTATTTTTAGGAGAAATTCTTATAACTGAGGTTTGTCTGATAAATCCCAGCTTTTTGGAAAGACTCTGGGAAGCCGGGGCTTGCAACCACAGGTCAAGGGAGCCAAGGGGTCCCATCCGCTGACAACACAGAAGCTTTATGACCTATAAAGCCCTTTATGGCAATGGACCAGGATACTTGCGGGACCGTCTTCTGCCTCATGAATCCCAGCGACCGGTTAGGGCACACAGGGTTGGCCTCCTCCGGGTCCCGTCTGTTAGACAATGTCGTCTGGCGGGACCTAGGGGTAGGGCCTTCTCCGTTGCTGCCCCAGCCCTCTGGAACTAGCTTCCCTCAGAGGTTCGTACTGCTCCCTCCCTCCTAGCTTTCCGGAAACAGCTGAAGACGCATCTATGCCGACAGGCTTGGGGCGTATGAACTGTGCTCTGCTCCTGGGCCCTAGGAGTGTCCCTCCATCAGCGACTGTCAGCTGAATGTGTTTGTATGTGGTGTGAATGAAATTAATTTTTAAATTTTTAATTTAATTGTGTTTTTAATTGTGTTGTTGTTGTGAGCCGCCCTGAGTCTTAGGAGAAGGGCGGCATATAAAATAAATAAATAAATAAATAAACAAATAAATAAATAAATAAATAAATAAATAAATTATAATAATAATAATAATAATAATAATAATAATAATAATAATAATAATAATAATAATAATAATAATAATAATAAGAAGAAGAAGAAGAAGAAGAAGAAGAAGAAGAAGAAGAAGAAGAAGAAGAAGAAGAAGAAGAAGAAGAAGAAGAAGAAGAAGAAGAAGAAGAAGAAGAAGAAGAAGAAGAAGAAGAAGAAGAAGAAGAAGAAGAAGAAGAAGAAGAAGAAGAAGAAGAGCTTCAACATGAGCTGGGTCAAAACAAGGATAGATTTCTATCTATGATTCTGACATTCTACCATTCTAAAATTCATAGAATCACAGAATCACAGAATTATAGAAACATAGAATCATAGAAACAGAATCATAGAATCATAGAAACAGAATCACAGAATCATAGAAACAGAATCATAGAATCAAGGAATAGAAACATAAAATCACAGAAGCACACAGAATCATAGAATCATAAAAATATAGAAACATAGGAACATAGAATCATAGAATCACTGAACTATCGAATCACAGAATCATGCAACCACAGAAACAGACATAGAATCACGGAATCATAGAAACAGAATCACAGAATCACAGAATTATAGAAACATACTCATAGACTCACAGAATTACAGAATCATATAATCATATAAACATAGGATCACAGAATCATAGAAATAGAATCATAGAATTGTGGAATCATAGAAACATAGAATCAAGAATCCCAGAAACATAGAATCATGGAATCATAGAAATATAGAATTACAGAATCATAGAAATTGAATCATAGAATCACGGAATCAGGGAGTCACAGAATCATATAATCCCAGAAACAGACTCATAGAATCACGGAATCATAGAAACATAGAATCACGGAATTATAGAAACAAACTCAGAATCACGGAATTACAGAATCATATAATCATATAAATATAGAATCATAGAATCACAGAATCATAGAAACAGAATGATAGAATTGCGGACTCAGAAACATAGAATCAAGAATCTCAGAAACAGAATCACAGAAACATAGAATCATGGAATCATAGAAAGATAGAATCATAGAATTATAGAAACATACTCATAACTCATATAATCACATAGAATTACAGAATCATAGAATAATATAAACATAGAATCACGGAATCATGGAATCATAGAAACACAGAATTATAGAACCATAGGGTTAGAAGGGGGCCTGGGCAGGAGTGGGATAAATCTGAGGGTTTCTGGCAGAAGGGGGGGACCGGGGCAAGTGCCGAGGCAGGGTCCATTGGAGGAGCCTCACTGTTCCTCTCAGGCCATGCCGGTGGGGGGGGGGGCTTATGGAGCTAAGACTGAATGTATTTCAGCATAGATGGCCACCACAAAATTGTACATTGGCTCCTGGCTGGCCTGGGCCAGGGCCAAGGCTAGAGGGAGCTGTTCCCTCACTGTTTCCAGGATGGCTTCGTGGGCCACATGAAACCACTTCACGGGCCGCATCCAGCCCGCGGGCCTTGGGTTTGACATGTCTGCTCTAATCCAACCCCCTGCTCAGGCAGGAGACCTTATACTTGCCCACTCAAACGGATGTCCAATCTTGGAAATCTCCATGCCCAAGCCTAGGAGCTAAGCTGTTCCAATGATTAATTGATCTCACAGTCAGGAAATGCCTCCTGAGTTCCGAGTTGGGTCTTCCCACCCCCTGCTTCTTCTTCTGCCCTCACGTGCTTTGGAGAATAAGTCAATCCTCTCTTCTCTGTGCTAGTTTGAAGGAAAAGGTGAACTATATCCACCTATAATCAGCATCTGGAAAACAGCGCAGCGATTAATAACCGCCATCGTGATTTGTCAAACAGAGGTTTTGGTCCCAATGACTCCATTTTTTGAGTAACTCTTAGTTGATTGGGGGTATGCAGTGGATGTAATCTATCTTGATTTCAGAAAAGCATTTGATGGGAATACCTCATTTACAAGACCGCCTTCTGCCAGTAAATACCTCCCATCGACCAGTTCGCTCCCACAGAGAGGGCCTCCTCAGGGTGCCATCGGCTAAGCAGTGTCGGCTGGTGGCGCCCAGGGGGAGAGCCTTTTCTGTGGGGGCACCGACGATGTGGAACAAGCTCCCCCCAGAACTCCGGACGTGTCATGATCTCCGCACCTTCAGAAGAGAATTGAAGACTCATCTCTTCAATCAAGCCGGCCTGGCCTAGATCTCCTCGGGTTTTAAATTTTTTAACAAGGCTGTTCGGGTTTTAGAATTGGTTTTTTAACAGGTTTTAGTAACAGCCTTGTAGTAATTTAATTTAATTTATTTTTAAATATTTATTGTTATTATATGTTTTTATTGATTAGCGCGCGAGAGACGTGGTCTTGAAAAATCCACGCTCCCTGCACTGTTTTCAAGATATTTTCCAGGTGTTTTGGAATTCACCAACTGACTTTAGTTTCTCAGTTCTTTCTTTTGGGTTTTTTTTTTTTAAAGTTAGATTCTCACAGTCTTCTTTAACTGCATGGATTGAAAGAGAATGCTATTAGATTACAGAAATTTCAGCATTTCATTCTCTTTTTAGGAACCCTGTTGGGACAGGGGAACTGGCTATTTGTATTCCTTTTAACGACAGACTCCGCAGAGGTGCTAAGCCCGCCAAATTCTGGCTGCCATCTTGACTTTTCTGACTCCCTCAGACAGCCCTGCCTTTGCTCAGGTCACGAGGGCTTGGTGCTCTCTAAGGGAGAGAGAAGTTCCCTTTAAGAAAGGGCTTTGAAAAAAAAAAAGAAGAAATAATCCCCAGGATTAACACAGGAAGTGGGTGGAAACTATTAATAATTCTCTGATCTTTTTGGAAAAATAAATGTAAAGTAGGCCCTTGGGAGGCTGGAAGGATGAGAGAAGCGACGTACAGAAACAGATGCTTTTTTATTGAGGAAGAAGACTTGAAAATACGGGAAATAATTAGCAAATACATGCTGATTTTCAGCTCAACCTTGCCCACTTTAAGTTATGTGGACTTCAACTCCCACAATTGCCCAGCCAGCATGGTTGGCTGGAGAATTCTGGGAGTTAAAGTCCACATAACAGTTAACGGTTGAGAAACATTAGCTTAGCTCAGGGGTCTTCAAACTTGGCCCTTTCATCACTTGTGGACTTCAACTCCCAGAATTCCTGAGCTGGCCATGCTGAGGGGAAAGGGAGGTTTCCAAGCTGAGCCATGCTGGCTCAGGAATTCTGGGAGTTGAAGTCCACGAGTCAGGAGGGGGCCATAGTTCCCCCATGCTGGCTCAGGAATTCTGGGAGTTGAAGTCCACGAATCAGGAGGGGGCCATAGTTCCCCCATGCTGGCTGAGGAATTCTGGGAGTTGAAGTCCACCAGTCATCAAAGGGCCAAGTTTGAAGACCCCTGTTCTATAGAATATATAAGGCAGGTATAAGTATTTTGAGGAAATCTTGAAGGAACATTCTGGAAAAAAAGAGTAGATAGAGGCCTAGTTCAGATTTTTGTTGGCTGCTTTGCGGCTGCGCAGCTGGAAGAGAGGTAATTATCACTCAATGTAGAACAAGGGTAAGATTTCTGCTTTTTTTCCCCCTCATAAAGAATGTAATACAGGTATGTGGTCCTAAACCAGGGGTCTTCAAACTTGCCCCTTTGATGACTTGTGGACTTCAACTCCCAGAATTCCTCAGCTATTCTGGGAGTTGAAATCCACAAGTTGTAAAAGGGCCAAGTTTGAAGACCCCTGGTCTAAACCAGAGGTGGGGAACTATGGCCCCTTTATGACTTGTGAACGTCAACTCCCAGAATTCATGAGTCAGCAATGCTGGCTCCAGAATTCTGGGAGTTGAAGTCCACAGGTCATAAAAGGGCCATAGTTCCCCACCCCTGGCCTACCCAAATCTAGCTGCCTTAACCATTCATTGTACATTTAACCTCCAGACCCCTGATCATCTTTGTTGCTCTTCTCCGCACTCTTTCTCAAGTCTCAACATCTTTTTTTATATCATGGCAACCAAGACTGGATGCAGAATTCCAAGTGTGGCCTTACCAAGGCCTTATAAAGTGGTATTAACGCTTCACGTGACCTTGATTCTATCCATAAGAACCTAAGAAGAGCCATGCTGAATCAGGCCAAAGCCCATCGAGTCCAGCATTCTGTGTCACACAGTGGCCCACCAATTGTACATGGGGATCTTGAGCAGAAAGAGAAGGCAAAACCCTCCCTTTCCCTTGACCCCCAACAAATGGTACTCAAGGGAATCCTGCCTGCCTCAACCAACATAGAGGCGGCACATGGACATCCGTTTTAATAACCACCGATACACTTTGCATCCATGAATCTATCTAGCCCTGCCTTGAAGCTGTCAAGGCTGACAGCTGTCACGACCCCTTCTGGAAGTGAATTCCATAAACCAAGGACCCTCTGGGTGAAGAAATATTTCCCTTTATTTGTCCTCACTTTCTTAGCTATGAGCTTTAGGGAGTGCCCCCTTGTCCTGGTATTGTGTGATAGAGAAAAGAATTTTTCTCTATCCACCTTTTCTATCCCATGCATGATTTTATACACTTCGATCAAGTCCCTCTGTCGATGCAGCCCAGCACTGTGTTGGCTGCAGACCACAGCTGTCTCCTATTTAAGGGACTGTCCATTAGGACACCAAGATCCCTCTCACAGTTAGTGCTTTTGAGCCAGTTCTTGGCTGCAGAGAGAACATCTAACTTCCTTTCCTTTCTCTGAAGCCCTTTGAACTTTCAGGGCACCAGAAATGTCTTCTCTAATGGCTCTTGCCTTGCACGAGACGCCCAAAATATCCAACTTTTTAGCTTTTTAAATCGCAGCTTCCTGGGAACTGTCTGGGTTTAGTGGTCTAAGACAAAATGATTTAGCATTTGGATTGTTCCTTCTTACTCATGGTACCTCACTCCCAAACTGGTCCCTGACGCAAAACCTCCCGGCTCTCGGCCACCCCCGCACGTACTAACAATACTCCACGTTCTCTTTCGGCCGATATTTCAGAATTTCCCTGTGGTGCAAAACGTAGCTGAATTGCAAAGGATTCTCACCGTCAGCCGCGTTGCTTAATTTTTAGATGCAGATAATCCTCAGCTTACGACTGTCATTGAGCCATTTTGGTCATAAGCATGACAGTCGTTAAGTAGGTCAGCATGTGACTGCGCCTGACTTTACAACCTTTATGTGGGGGCCATTAAGGGAATGCCCCAGCCGTTAAGCCCCTTCTTTCTTCTTCCTGACATTTCAAGATTCCTGTTTTTTTAAAAAAAAATCTGCGGCACAAATAGACAACCATCCAGATTTTCTCTTTAACAGAATAATAGAGTTGGAAGGGACCTTGGAGGTCTTCTAGTCCAACCCCCTGCTCAGGCAGGAAACCCTATACAATTGGAGACAATGTAGAATGGAATGGAATAGAATAGAATAGAATAGAATAGAATAGAATAGAATAGAATAGAAAATGGAATAGAATAGAATAGAATAGAATAGAATAGAATAGAATAGAATAGAATAGAATAGAATAGAATAGAAAATGGAATAGAATAGAATAGAATAGAATAGAATAGAATAGAATAGAATAGAATAGAAAATGGAATAGAATAGAATAGAATAGAATAGAATAGAATAGAATAGAATAGAATAGAAAATGGAATAGAATAGAATAGAATAGAATAGAATAGAATAGAATAGAATAGAATAGAATAGAATAGAATAGAATAGAATTATGGGATAGAATAGAATAGAATAGAATAGAATAGAATAGAATAGAATAGAATAGAATAGAATAGAATTATGGGAGAATAGAATAGAATAGAATAGAATAGAATAGAATAGAATAGAATAGAATAGAATAGAATAGAATAGAATAGAATAGAATAGAATAGGATAGAATAGAATAGAATAGGAGATAGAAAATAGAATAGAATCAGAAATGGAATAGAATAGAATGGAATGGAATAGAATAGAATAGAATAGAATAGAATAGAATAGAATAGAATAGAATAGAATAGAATAGAATAGAATAGGAGATAGAAAATAGAATAGAATCAGAAATGGAATGGAATAGAATAGAATAGAATAGAATAGAATAGAATAGAATAGAATTATGGGATAGAATAGAATTATGGGATAGAATGGAATAGAATAGAATAGAATAGAATAGAATAGAATAGAATAGAATTATGGGAGAATAGAATAGAATAGAATAGAATAGAATAGAATAGAATAGAATAGAATAGAATAGAATAGAATAGAATATGGGAATAGGAATAGGAATAGGAATAGGAATAGGAATAGGAATATAATATAATGGAATGGAATGGAATGGAATGGAATAGAATAGAATAGAATAGAATAGAATAGAATAGAATAGAATAGAATAGAATAGAATAGAATAGAATAGAATAGAATATGGGAATAGGAATAGGAATATAATATAATATAATATAATGGAATAGAATAGAATAGAATAGAATAGAATAGAATAGAATAGAATAGAATAGAATAGAATAGAATAGAATAGAATAGAATAGAATAGAATAGAATAGAATATGGGAATAGGAATAGGAATAGGAATAGGAATAGGAATAGGAATAGGAATATAATATAATATAATGGAATGGAATGGAATAGAATAGAATAGAATAGAATAGAATTATGGGATAGAATAGAATAGAATAGAATAGAAAGAATAGAATAGAATAGAATAGAATAGAATAGAATATGGGAATAGGAATAGGAATAGGAATAGGAATAGGAATAGGAATATAATATAATATAATGGAATGGAATGGAATAGAATAGAATAGAATAGAATAGAATAGAATAGAATAGAATAGAATAGAATAGAATAGAATAGAATAGAATAGAATAGAATAGAATTATGGGATAGAATAGAAAAGAATAGAATAGAATAGAATAGAATAGAATAGAATAGAATAGAATAGAATAGAATAGAATAGAATAGAATAGAATAGAATAGAATATGGGAATAGGAATAGGAATAGGAATATAATATAATATAATGGAATAGAATAGAATAGAATAGAATAGAATAGAATAGAATAGAATAGAATAGAATAGAATAGAAAATGGAATAGAATAGAATAGAAAATGGAATAGAATAGAATAGAATAGAATAGAATAGAATAGAATAGAATAGAATAGAATAGAATGGAACGGAATGGAACAGAATAGAAATAGAATCACCCTTGGTTACAAAATGGCTATAACCATGAGACCAAACCCCACCCCTTTTTAACAGCTGGGGCTTTGATCACATAAATATGGCTGCCATCTTGACTTTTTTGCCCCCCCTCTCTCTGTGGATCCTTCTAGTTGGTTACCCTGCTTAAAAGATCTAATCTTAGGCTGGAAAATGATGATGAAAGTGGAAAGGTCTTACACTTATCCAATCTCTTTTTAGAGGGCAGGACGAGAAACAACAGTTGGAAACTTATCAAGGAAAGAAGCAACCTGGAATTAAGGAGAAACTTCCTGACAATGAGGACAATCAACCAGTGGAACAGCTTGCCACCAGAAATCGTGGGCGCTCCATCACTGGAGGTTTTTAAGAAGAGACTGGACAGTCACCTGTCTGAGATGGTAGAGATTCTCCTGCTTGAGTGGGGGACTGCACTAGAACACCTCCAAGGTCCCTTTCAGCTTCTATTCTATTCTATTCTATTCTATTCTATTCTATTCTATTCTATTCTATTCTATTCTATTCTATTCTATTCCATTCCATTCCATTCCATTCCATTCCATTCCATTCTATTCTATTCTATTCTAATCAAGGAGATTAAAACATATGAAGAACGGCTATGGAACTTGGGTTTGGCCAGTTTAAAGAAAAGAAGAAATAGGGGTGACATGATAGCAGTGTTCCAGTATCTCAGGGGCTGCCCCAAAGAAGAGGGAGTCAAGCTATTCTCCAAAGCACCAGAGAGAAGGACAAGAAACAATGGATGGAAACTAATCAAGGAGAGAAGCAACCTGGAATTAAGGAGAAATTTCCTGACTGTGAGGACAATTAGCCAGTGGAACAGAAGTTGCCTCCAGAAATTGTGGGCGCTCCATCACTGGAGGTTTTTAGGAAGAGGCTAGTCAGTCACTTGTCTGAGATAGTATAGGTTCCAATGCTTGAGCAGGGGGCTGGACTAGAAGACCTCCAAGGTCCCTTCCAGCTTCTATTCTATTCTATTCTATTCTATTCTATTCTATTCTATTCTATTCTATTCTATTCTATTCTATTCTATTCTATTCTATTCTATTCTATTCTATTCTATTTTCTATATTCCATATTCTATTCTATTCTATTTTCTATATTCTATACTCCATATTCTACTCTACTCTACTCTACTCTACTCTACTCTACTCTACTCTACTCTACTCTACTCTACTCTATTTCTTCATTCCCTTCCTATTCTATTCTATTCTATTCTATTCTTCTATTCTATTCTATTCTATTCTATTCTATTCTATTCTATTCTATTCTATTCTATTCTATTCTATTCTATTCTATTCTACCCTATTCTATATTCTATTCTATTCTATTCTATTCTGTATTCTATTCTATTCTATTCTATTCTATATTCTATTCTATTCTATTCTGTTCTATTTTCTATACTCCATATTCTACTCTACTCTACTCTACTCTACTCTACTCTACTCTACTCTACTCTACTCTACTCTACTCTACTCTACTCTACTCACTCCACTCCACTCCACTCCATTCCTCTCCCTTCACCTTTATCCTGGCGCAGCAACAGCAACTGTGAGAGGGATCTGGGCGTCCCAGTGCACAATCACTTAAATGTGAGCCCACCGTGTGCTGCAGCTGCCAAAAAAGCCAGCGCAGTCCTGGGCTGTATCAACAGAGGGAATGCATCAACATAAGATGAAGTGTTAATACCGCTTTATACCGCACTGGTGAGGCCATACCTGGTATACAGCATTCAGTTCTAGTCACTATTCTATTCTATTGTTTCCTCATTCTCTCCTTCTCTTTCTCTCTTCCCTCCTTCCAGCCCTCTCTATTTCTTTCCTTCATTGTCTGACTCCAAAGAAAACAGGGCTTGCTAAGTGGTTCCAGCTGAATTTGTGAAAAGCAGACTATTTTGGGGAAGCAGGGAGGGAGGCAGTGTTTTGAGAGAGGCCGCTGGAAAGACACGGTCCCCGCTCCTTGCACAAGAGCTGGTCCTCAAGCTTCGGATGTTCATCATGTTCTTTGCAGGGCCTGGAGTTGCAACAGGGGAACGTCGTCGGCCAAGATCTCAGGAAAAGAGAATTTCGACTTGAAACTGTTTTAAAATAGAAAGCTGGCCAGACTCAAGTACAGGCAGGGTCCCAACCTGCCTTAGGAACGTTTTGCATGCACTACGAGCGAGTGTTGGATTTCTCAACCCAAGAATCCAGGCACCCAATTAGTGCAATTAGAGAGTGAGATTTTCTCCAGCAGGATTTGGCACTTGCCCCACTTCTCTTCCTCCCCCCCCCCATCGACCCATAACTCTAAGGAACAACTGCTCAGAAGCCATTTCTGTGGGTCTACAGAAAACCACATTTCCTGCAGTTGAACACTTGGTCAGCCTTCTTAGTTGTTGTTGTTTCTTCCTCTTCCTCTTCTTCTTCTTCCTCCTCCTCCTTCTTCTTCCTCCTCCTCCTTCTTCCTCTTCCTCCTCCTCCTCCTCCTCTTCTTCTTCTTCTTTCTTCTTCCTCCTCCTCCTCCTCTTCTTCTTCCTTCTTCTTCTTCTTCTTCCTCTTCCTCCTCTTCTTCTTCTTCCTCTTCCTCTTCTTCTTCTCCTCCTCCTCCTCCTCTTCTTCTTCCTCTTCCTCCTCCTCCTCCTCTTCTTCTTCTTCCTCCTCCTCTTCTTCTCCTCCTCCTCCTCTTCTTCTTCTTCCTCTTCCTCTTCTTCTTCTTCTTCTTCTCCTCTTCTTCTTCTTCTTCCTCTTCCTCCTCCTCCTCCTCCTCCTCCTCCTCTTCTTCTTCTTCTTCTTTCTTTTCCTCCTCCTCCTCCTCCTCTTCTTCCTTCTTCTTCTTCTTCTTCTTCCTCTTCCTCTTCTTCTTCTTCTTCCTCTTCTTCTTCTTCTTCTCCTCCTCCTCCTCTTCTTCTTCCTCTTCCTCTTCCTCCTCCTCCTCTTCTTCTTCCTCTTCCTCCTCCTCCTCCTCTTCTTCTTCTTCTTCCTCTTCCTCTTCCTCTTCTTCTCCTCCTCCTCCTCCTCCTCTTCTTCTTCTTCTTCTTCTTCTTCTTCTTCTTCTTCTTCTTCCTTTTTTTGCAGTCATCCCCCCTTTTTTCAAGCAGGGCAGAAAGTGTAAACAGAATCAGAGAATTGGAAGGGACCTTGGAGGTTATCTAGTCCAACCGCCCCCACTCAACTTGGGGACCCCTAGACCATTTCAGACAAATGGCTGTCCAGTCTCTTCTTGAAAACCTCCAGTGATGGAGCATTCACAGCTTCTGGAGGCAGGTGGTTCCACTGGTTAGTTAATTAATTTCTCTTTAGCTCTAGGTTGCGTCTCTTTGATGAGTTTCCATCTGTTGCTTCTCGTCCTGCCTTCAGGTGCTTTAGAGAATACGTTGACCCCCCATCTCCCCCCCCCTTTGCCTGTGGCAGCCTCTCAAATATTGGAAGACTGCTATCGTGTATGCCTCTTCTAAATCAATCATTTAATCAGAATAGAGTTGGGAGGGGCCTTGGAGGTCATCTAGCCCAACCCCCCTGCTCAAGCAGGAAACCTTATACCATTTCAGACAAATGTTTGTCCAGTCTCTGCTTAAATCCTCCAGAAACGGAGCACTCACAACTTCTGGAGGCAAGTTGTCCCGCTGGTTAATTCTTTTCACTTTCTGGAGGTTTCTCCTTAGTTCTTAGTTTTTAAGAAGAGTCTAGACAGTCACTTGTCTGAGATGGTATAGGTTCTCCTGCTTGAGCGGGGGGGAGGCTGAACTAGAAGATCTCCAAGGTCCCTTCCAGCTTCTATTCTGTTCTGTTCCATTCCGTTCCATTCCGTTCCATTCCATTCCATTCCATTCCATTCCATTCTATTCTATTCTATTCTATTCTATTCTAATTCTAGGTTGCTTCTCTCCTTGATTACTTTCCATCCATTGCTTCTTGTCCTGTCTTCAGGTGCTTTGGAGAATGGGTTGACTCCCTCTTCTTTTTGGGGAGAGATCCTTCTGGGAAAAACCTATCAGTGAGGTTACTAGGAGTTGATCTTGACTTGTAACTTGATAATCAATCAATCAACCAACCAGCCAATGTGAAGAGCCCCTTTGAGGAGTCCATAATCTTGGAAAAGTGAAAGGAAAGAGGACGACAGAAGCAAAGTTGATGGACTCTGTTACAGCAACAATGAGGGCTTATTAGAAAAGCTGACGGACCAGGTTAGGAGCAGATCAGCCTGGAGAAAATCTATCTGCTAAGTGTCATCAGAGAGTTGATGGCCTATAATCAACCAATGAATGTGGAGACAGAATTCCTTCGAGAAGTCCATAACGCTGAGAAAAGTGGAAGGAAAGAGAAGAAGGCGACCCTCAGCTAGGAGGTGGAAGGACTCAATCACATGTCAATGGAGACATCATTGGAAGATCTGAAGGACCAGATCAGTCTGGAAGAGGTTGAGCCTTGAGTCTCGGTTAAGCGATGACCCTGACTTGATGGCACATAATCAATCAATCAATGTGAAGACCAGGTGCCTTTGAGAAGTCCATAATGCTGGGGAAAGATGGAAAGAGAGAAAGGAAGAAGAGGGTGACTCGAAGTAAGGTGATTGAGTTACGATGATGATGGGAGACCTGACTGGGGACAGGTCCTTCTGGCTAACACCTACGTGATCGCCAAGAGTCAACAATGACTTGATAGCACCTAATCAATCATCAATCAATCTGGAGTTCCTTTCAGAAGTCCATAATGATGGGGGAAATGGAAGAGAGGAGGAAGATCAGGAACAAGGGCAGGACAAGAAGCTAGTCAAGATGGAGATCCAGACTGGAAATCAGGAGAAATCTCCTGATAGGGAGAACAATTGATCAGTGGAACAGCTTCCCTCCAGAAGTTGTGGGTGCTCCATCGCTGGAGGTTTTCAAGAAGAGATTGGACAACCATTTGTCCAGGATGCTTTGGGCAAAGAGTTGGACTAGAAGACCACCAAGGTCCCTTCCTATCCCAAGAGAGGGAAAATTCTATCATTCAGTAACAAGGGTGATGGGGGGGGGACCATTGGGAGACCTAAAAGACCAGGTTAGGAACAGATCGTGGTGAAGAAAACCTATCCAGGTGGTCGCTAAGAGTCAAGGGTGAGTTGATGGCACATAATGAAATCAGGATTATTTCCAAGGATTCGCTGAATACACTCATTATTTTATTCTATTCTTTTTTACCAGCAGTTTACATAAACATTTCTGTTTTAAGCCCTGTTTCCCAGGATGGAATAAGTACCTTGTTTATTTAAAGTGCCACAAGGGGAAAGGAGAAATGGACGAGGATTAGAATTTCAGTGACCCCCGCCCCCAAATCCGTCCTTAAATTTTCACAAAGTTCCCTTAGGATCAAACCATTCGGTTTTGTGTCTTGTTGACCGGACCACCATGTTGTTCTTGTTCTCGATTTATTTTTTATTTTATTTTATTTTATTTTAAAAAGTTCCTATTTTTCTTGTTCGATGTGTATTTTTGTCCCTGATTTTTACATCCAGTGTTGTATTTTTATGCTGTGGTGACCTTGTGAACCGCCGGGAGTAGTTTGGAATTGGGAAAGGCGTAAATTGAATAAAATAATAAAACAAATATAAAAAATAAAAATAATATAAATGAAAAATTAAAAATAAAATACATAAAAAGTGTAGAGTAGAGTAGAGTAGATAATAATAATAATAACAATAAAAGAGTTGGAAGGGACCTTGGAGGTCTTCTAGTCCAACCCCCTGCTCAGGCAGGAAACCCTCTATCATTGCAGACAGGATAGGGATAGGGATAGGGATAGAATAGAATAGAATAGAATAGAATAGAATAGAATAGAATAGAATAGAATAGAATAGAATAGAATAGAATAGAATAGAATAGAATAGAATAGAATAGAATAGAATAGAAGAATAGAAGAGTAGAAGAGTAGAAGAATAGAATAGGATAGGATAGGATAGGATAGGATAGGATAGGATAGGATAGGATAGGATAGGATAGGATAGGACAGGACAGGACAGGACAGGACAGGACAGGACAGGACAGAACAGAATAGATAAGGATGGTGATGGGAATAGAATAGAATAGAATAGAATAGAATAGAATAGAATAGAATAGAATAGAATAGAATAGAATAGAATAGAATAGAAGCTGAAAGGGACCTTGGAGGTCTTCTAGTCCAGCTCAAGCAGGAGAACCTATACCATCTCAGACAAGTGACTATCCAGTCTCTTTTTAAAAACCTCCAGTGATGGAGCGCCCACAATTTCTTGTGGCAAGCTGTTCCACTGGTTGATTGTCCTCACTGTCAGGAAGTTTCTCCTTAATTCCAGGTTGCTTCTCTCTTGGACAGGTTTCCAACCATTGTTTCTCAATCTTCCCTCTGGTGCTTTGGTGAACAACCTGGCCCCCTCTGCCTTGTGGCAGCCCCTCAGATAATGGAAGGCTGCTATCCTGTCTCCATTTCTTCTTTTCTTTAGACTAGCCAAACCCAAGTCCCGCAGCCGTTCTTCGTATGTTTTAGTCTCCAAGCCTTGGATCATCTTAGTTGCTCTTCTCTGAATTTTTTTTCCAAACTCTCAACATCTTTTTTGTGGTATGGCGACCAAAATTGGCTGCAGGATTCCAGGTGTGGCCTCACTAGGGTTTTACAAAGCGGTACTAATACCTTGCGTGATCTTGATTCGATGCCTTTGTTTATACAACCCAGGATTGTATTAGCTTTTTTGGCTGCTGCTGTACACGGCTGGCTCAGGGTCAAGTGATCATCCACTAGGACTCCAAGGTCCCTTTCACAATTACTGCTTTTGAGCCAGGCCTCGCCCAATCTGCATTTGCACCTTTGGTTTTTCCTGCCTAAATGTAAGGCTTTGCTTTTCTCCACATTGAAACTCACTTTCTTCAAAGGCAGAAACAAAGTAACAATATACTTGCAGTACTCAGAAGGCTCCTGTATCCATTCCGTCTGAATAAAGCCTTTATTATTCTTCCTAAAAGAACAGAGGCGGTCGCAACGTCTAATTCTGTCAGCCGACAGAAGCGTTTCTGAACAGGAGCTTTTCAAGAGCCTGGGGAGCACACCTTCTCTGCCCCTGAAAATTTAATCCAGGGGTCTTGGAAGGGCTCAACCCGGCTCTTAATGCTCTACTCCCCCTCTTTGCCCGAGGGGGAGTTTTTCCGCCGCAACAAACAGCTGATGAGCGCTGTTGTTGACGGCTATACTGATTCAGAGACCGGAGCCTCACATTAGAGGCTCCATCGACGAGGCGGAGCAAGTATATTGTTACTTTGTTTCTGCCTTTGTATCTACAAACTTTTTTGAATCAATATAACCTTTTTAAGATGGCGTTTGCTTTTTCTGCTGAGTGAAAGTGAAAGATGAAAGTGTTTATTCCACTGAGAAATTGAAACGGAACTTTTTTTCTTTTCTTTTCAAGACTTGTTTGAGAGACTATTTGGACTTGATTTATTTATTGATTTTTTTACTAAATTATAAAATAATTGGACTTTTTAAAAAAGAACTTGAGAAGGGCGGAAGTGGAAAAAAATTTTTTTTTTTTTTTTTAGTTTCTCTTTCTTTGTTTCAATTATGACTACAAGACAAAAGGCAGCTGCTAAGGCGGCTATGCCCTCTCCAGGACAGCTTGTCAAATCACAGTCTGCTCCTTTAGAATCTCAAGAACCTGCACAGTCCTCACAAATGCTCACAGTGAAAGATCTACAGTCGGCTTTAACAGATGTAATATCTTTTTTTAATGATAGGTTTGATAAATTGGAAGATAAATTTGATGTGAAAATAGAGGAAAAGATGGTTGAGCAGAAAAAAGACTTTAAAGCTATGATAGAAGCCTCTAATCAGGAGATGAGAGAAGATATTGTAGACGCTATCAAGGGTGTTTGGGACTATACTATTGTTGTTGAAGAGAAATTAGAGAATGCTGAGCAACATTTTGAAGAAAAATTAGAAGAAATTAGAAGCGATGTTCAAGATCAAGCTACTTTGACACAATATCATCAGATGCAGTTTGCGGTTAGAATTAGGGGATTTAGAGATGTATTAAATGAGAACCAAGAAGATTTAAGAAAAACTTTTTCTGAAGCTTTAGCAAAATTTTTGGATGATTCAGTTGAGAATGTGGCCTGGCAGATTGAACGACTGTTCAGAGTGAACTCACGCATTGCAGCACAGAGGAATTTGCCTAGAGATATTGTGATATATTTTAATACAAGAAAATATAGAAATTGGGTTCTATCTATAGCCTATAATAAACAACTGAGTGTTGCTGGTCAAGATGTACAGGTTTTGAAAGAGATACCTCCTAAGATGTTGAGATCAAGGAAAGATTACGCCTTTTTGACGGAGGAGCTTAAAAGAAGAGAAATACAATATAGATGGGAGGTACCAACTGGACTTTCTTTACTTTTCAAAAATAAAAGATACCGTTTGTTTACTGTAGCTAAAGCGAAAGATTTCTTTGAGAATATATTGATGGCTGATAGATCTACCTCCCCAAAACCTAAGGGGGCAATGTTGGTTAAAGACCTAGAATTATTGCAATCTGCGGAACTTCAACAACCTCGACTAATTTCATCGGTTCTTTTGGATAAAGCAGTTGAGCAACCAGTGCAGTCAAATGATATCTTTCAACCTTTGGCACTAGACAAGCCTAAAGATCCAAGGCGTGTACGGGAACCTACTAAAGCTATTGAACAAAGAGAAAAAACACAACCAACTCAAACCAAGCAAACTGATCTGACATCTATGGAAGCCATGGGAGCAAGACCCAAGAGGCAGGAAGAAGTGGAATGGTCTTTGCAGAAGCTTTCACGTAAAGGCCATGTCAAATAAGTATTTGACGTGGAATGTTAATGGTTTAAATTCTCCACAAAAAAGGAAGAAGATATTTCATTATTTGAAGCAATGTAAAAATGATGTAATCTGTCTACAAGAAACTCACATTAGATTTTCAGACCAGAAATACTTGATTAATAATAAGCTGGGTACACACTTTGTGGCATCATCTTTAGATAAAAAAAATGGAATTGTTATTTATGTTAAAAATAATATAAAAGCTAAGTTATTAGAAGCAGATACTCAAGGTAGATTTTTAGCTATAGAAATTTTACTGGATGGGAAGAAAGTTCTCTTGATGGGTATATATGCTCCAAACCAAAAACAAGGCATGTTTTATAAATCATTACACAAAAAGTTATTAGAGTTGGACTATAGATCTTGTATTTTAATGGGAGACTGGAATGGAATCCTTGATGCTGGTTTGGACAAGAAAAAGATTTCATTAGTTTCTCAATCGCGTTCAATTTTACCTAAATCTTTCTTTGATATTAAAGATGATTTTAATTTGTTTGATATTTGGAGAGAAAGACATGGTAGGGATCAAGAGTTTACTTTTTTCTCTGACAGACATCAATCATTTTCTAGAATTGATTTTATTTTAACTACTAGTGATTTTATGTTAAATTTAAAGAAAGTTAAAATTCTACCTAATGTATTGTCTGACCACAATCCAGTTATGATGGAATTAAGGTCTGGCCAATTTTTACGTAGATCCTGGAGACTTAATGAAAATCTGTTTAATTATGAAATGTATGTGCAAGAATGTAAAAAGGCTATCAAGGAATTTTTTAGGTTAAACAAGAATGTAGGTTTACCAATAGAAGTGGTGTGGGACTCTAGTAAGGCCCATATGCATGGAATATTAATTGAATTGAATGCTAGGCATAGACGTAAACAGGAGGAAAAGAGGCGAGTTTTAGAAGCGGAAATAAGAAAGAAAGAGTTATTATTAATTGATAAACCAGATGATAGTGACATTAAAGAAGGGATAAAGGTTTTACGGAAACAATTTGATATTTTGATGACCGACCAGGTTGCCAGGAATATACAATATGCTAAACATAATACTTTTTTTAATGCTAATAAACCTGGCAGATGGTTGGCTTATACATTAAGGAAAAAACAAAAATCCCGTTTAATTGAGAAGGTTGAATATAAAGGGCAAGAAGTATTTCATCAAGAAACTATTAAGAAGGCTTTTCTAGAGTTCTACACCAAATTGTATGCTGAAGAAAAAGTTCAAGAGAAAGAGATAGATGCCTTTTTACAAAATCAAAATGTTTCCGAAATTACTTTGGAACAAAGAGATAGATTAAATGCTTTGATTAGGCCAGAAGAAATTATTGATGCAATTAAGCAATTGAAATTGGGAAAATCTCCAGGTACTGATGGTTTTACCACGATTTATTATAGGTGTTTACAGGAGGAAATGGTGGAACATATGAGGGAGTTATTTGTGAATATACAAGAGGGTGGTCGGGTTCCACCCTCCTGGAAAACGGCTAATGTATGTTTGATTCCTAAAGAGGGTAAAGATAATGTTCAAGTAGAAAATTTTAGACCTATTTCCTTGTTGAATACGGATTATAAGATTTTTGCCAAAATTTTGGCTAATAGATTAATGACAGTTTTGACACAGAGGATTCACCCGGATCAAACTGGTTTTTTACAAGGGAGACAGATGAAAACCAATGTTAGACAACTTGTTAACATATTGGAATATTTGGATAAACATATCCAAGTACCAGCTGTTTTAATGTTTTTAGATGCAGAAAAAGCTTTTGATAGACTGAATTGGACGTTTCTGCAAAGGCTTGTGGTAAGGATGGGAATGGGGGACCAGTTTATTAATTCTATATCAGCTATATATCAGAAACAAACAGGACAGATTATAGTGAATGGACAATTAACAGATTCATTTAATATAGAAAAGGGTACTAGGCAGGGTTGTCCCTTATCCCCTTTATTGTTTGTTTTAACCTTAGAGGTACTATTGAATAGGATTAGAGCATCAGAGGAATTAAGGGGGGTACAAATTAGACAACATGATTATAGATTATGTGCCTTTGCAGACGACTTACTTGTGACGCTAACTCAGCCAATACAATCGGTTCAGAGTTTGATGGAAATTATTCAAAATTATGGAAAAGTTTCAGGTTTTAAACTAAATTTATCCAAGACAAAGATGTTGGTTAAAAATGTTGATAACAAATTAAAACAAGATTTGGAAAGAATAACGGGATGCGAGATAGTTAAAAAAGTTAAATATTTAGGAATTTATATAGAAGCTTCAAATGGTAAATTATATAAGAATAATTATGAACTTTTATGGTGTAAAGTACAAAAAGAATTGGAGAATTGGAAAAAACTACAATTATCCATGTTGGGCAGAATAGCCGCTATTAAAATGAATGTATTGCCGGGACTTCCGGTGGCTTCGCCTCGTCGATAGAGCCTCTAATGTGAGGCTCTGGTCTCTGAATCAGTATAGCCGTCAACAACAGCGTTCATCAGCTGTTTGTTGCGGCGGAAAAACTCCCCCTCGGGCAAAGAGGGGGAGTAGAGCATTAAGAGCCGGGTTGAGCCCTTCCAAGACCCCTGGATTAAATTTTCAGGGGCAGAGAAGGTGTGCTCCCCAGGCTCTTGAAAAGCTCCTGTTCAGAAACGCTTCTGTCGGCTGACAGAATTAGACGTTGCGACCGCCTCTGTTCTTTCAGGAAGAATAATAAAGGCTTTATTCAGACGGAATGGATACAGGAGCCTTCTGAGTACTGCAAGTATATTGTTACTTTGTTTCTGCCTTTGTATCTACAAACTTTTTTGAATCAACATAACCTTTTTAAGATGGCGTTTGCTTTTTCTGCTGAGTGAAAGTGAAAGATGAAAGTGTTTATTCCACTGAGAAATTGAAACGGAACTTTTTTTCTTTTCTTTTCAAGACTTGCTTGAGAGACTATTTGGACTTGATTTATTTATTGATTTTTTTACTAAATTATAAAATAATTGGACTTTTTAAAAAAGAACTTGAGAAGGGCGGAAGTGGAAAAAAATTTTTTTTTTTTTTAGTTTCTCTTTCTTTGTTTCAATTATGACTACAAGACAAAAGGCAGCTGCTAAGGCGGCTATGCCCTCTCCAGGACAGCTTGTCAAATCACAGTCTGCTCCTTTAGAATCTCAAGAACCTGCACAGTCCTCACAAATGCTTACAGTGAAAGATCTACAGTCGGCTTTAACAGATGTAATATCTTTTTTTAATGATAGGTTTGATAAATTGGAAGATAAATTTGATGTGAAAATAGAGGAAAAGATGGTTGAGCAGAAAAAAGACTTTAAAGCTATGATAGAAGCCTCTAATCAGGAGATGAGAGAAGATATTGTAGACGCTATCAAGAGTGTTTGGGACTATACTATTGTTGTTGAAGAGAAATTAGAGAATGCTGAGCAACATTTTGAAGAAAAATTAGAAGAAATTAGAAGCGATGTTCAAGATCAAGCTACTTTGACACAATATCATCAGATGCAGTTTGCGGTTAGAATTAGGGGATTTAGAGATGTATTAAATGAGAACCAAGAAGATTTAAGAAAAACTTTTTCTGAAGCTTTAGCAAAATTTTTGGATGATTCAGTTGAGAATGTGGCCTGGCAGATTGAACGACTGTTCAGAGTGAACTCACGCATTGCAGCACAGAGGAATTTGCCTAGAGATATTGTGATATATTTTAATACAAGAAAATATAGAAATTGGGTTCTATCTATAGCCTATAATAAACAACTGAGTGTTGCTGGTCAAGATGTACAGGTTCTGAAAGAGATACCTCCTAAGATGTTGAGATCAAGGAAAGATTACACCTTTTTGACGGAGGAGCTTAAAAGAAGAGAAATACAATATAGATGGGAGGTACCAACTGGACTTTCTTTACTTTTCAAAAATAAAAGATACCGTTTGTTTACTGTAGCTAAAGCGAAAGATTTCTTTGAGAATATATTGATGGCTGATAGATCTACCTCCCCAAAATCTAAGGGGGCAATGTTGGTTAAAGACCTAGAATTATTGCAATCTGCGGAACTTCAACAACCTCGACTAATTTCATCGGTTCTTTTGGATAAAGCAGTTGAGCAACCAGTGCAGTCAATTGATATCTTTCAACCTTTGGCACTAGACAAGCCTAAAGATCCAAGGCGTGTACGGGAACCTACTAAAGCTATTGAACAAAGAGAAAAAACACAACCAATTCAAACCAAGCAAACTGATCTGACATCTATGGAAGCCATGGGAGCAAGACCCAAGAGGCAGGAAGAAGTGGAATGGTCTTTGCAGAAGCTTTCACGTAAAGGCCATGTCAAATAAGTATTTGACGTGGAATGTTAATGGTTTAAATTCTCCACAAAAAAGGAAGAAGATATTTCATTATTTGAAGCAATGTAAAAATGATGTGATCTGTCTACAAGAAACTCACATTAGATTTTCAGACCAGAAATACTTGATTAATAATAAGCTGGGTACACACTTTGTGGCATCATCTTTAGATAAAAAAAATGGAATTGTTATTTATGTTAAAAATAATATAAAAGCTAAGTTATTAGAAGCAGATACTCAAGGTAGATTTTTAGCTATAGAAATTTTACTGGATGGGAAGAAAGTTCTCTTGATGGGTATATATGCTCCAAACCAAAAACAAGGCATGTTTTATAAATCATTACACAAAAAGTTATTAGAGTTGGACTATAGATCTTGTATTTTAATGGGAGACTGGAATGGAATCCTTGATACTGGTTTGGACAAGAAAAAGATTTCATTAGTTTCTCAATCGCGTTCAATTTTACCTAAATCTTTTTTTGATATTAAAGATGATTTTAATTTGTTTGATATTTGGAGAGAAAGACATGGTAGGGATCAAGAGTTTACTTTTTTCTCTGACAGGCATCAATCATTTTCTAGAATTGATTTTATTTTAACTACTAGTGATTTTATGTTAAATTTAAAGAAAGTTAAAATTCTACCTAATGTATTGTCTGACCACAATCCAGTTATGATGGAATTAAGGTCTGGCCAATTTTTACGTAGATCCTGGAGACTTAATGAAAATCTGTTTAATTATGAAATGTATGTGCAAGAATGTAAAAAGGCTATCAAGGAATTTTTTAGGTTAAACAAGAATGTAGGTTTACCAATAGAAGTGGTGTGGGACTCTAGTAAGGCCCATATGCGTGGAATATTAATTGAACTGAATGCTAGGCATAGACGTAAACAGGAGGAAAAGAGGCGAGTTTTAGAAGCGGAAATAAGAAAGAAAGAGTTATTATTAATTGATAAACCAGATGATAGTGACATTAAAGAAGGGATAAAGGTTTTACGGAAACAATTTGATATTTTGATGACCGACCAGGTTGCCAGGAATATACAATATGCTAAACATAATACTTTTTTTAATGCTAATAAACCTGGCAGATGGTTGGCTTATACATTAAGGAAAAAACAAAAATCCCGTTTAATTGAGAAGGTTGAATATAAAGGGCAAGAAGTATTTCATCAAGAAACTATTAAGAAGGCTTTTCTAGAGTTCTACACCAAATTGTATGCTGAAGAAAAAGTTCAAGAGAAAGAGATAGATGCCTTTTTACAAAATCAAAATGTTTCTGAAATTACTTTGGAACAAAGAGATAGATTAAATGCTTTGATTAGGCCAGAAGAAATTATTGATGCAATTAAGCAATTGAAATTGGGAAAATCTCCAGGTACTGATGGTTTTACCACGATTTATTATAGGTGTTTACAGGAGGAAATGGTGGAACATATGAGGGAGTTATTTGTGAATATACAAGAGGGTGGTCGGGTTCCACCCTCTTGGAAAACGGCTAATGTATGTTTGATTCCTAAAGAGGGTAAAGATAATGTTCAAGTAGAAAATTTTAGACCTATTTCCTTGTTGAATACGGATTATAAGATTTTTGCCAAAATTTTGGCTAATAGATTAATGACAGTTTTGACACAGAGGATTCACCCGGATCAAACTGGTTTTTTACAAGGGAGACAGATGAAAACCAATGTTAGACAACTCGTTAACATATTGGAATATTTGGATAAACATATCCAAGTACCAGCTGTTTTAATGTTTTTAGATGCAGAAAAAGCTTTTGATAGACTGAATTGGACGTTTCTGCAAAGGCTTGTGGTAAGGATGGGAACGGGGGACCAGTTTATTAATTCTATATCAGCTATATATCAGAAACAAACAGGACAGATTATAGTGAATGGACAATTAACAGATTCATTTAATATAGAAAAGGGTACTAGGCAGGGTTGTCCCTTATCCCCTTTATTGTTTGTTTTAACCTTAGAGGTACTATTGAATAGGATTAGAGCATCAGAGGAATTAAGGGGGGTACAAATTAGACAACATGATTATAGATTATGTGCCTTTGCAGACGATTTACTTGTGACGCTAACTCAGCCAATACAATCGGTTCAGAGTTTGATGGAAATTATTCAAAATTATGGAAAAGTTTCAGGTTTTAAACTAAATTTATCCAAGACAAAGATGTTGGTTAAAAATCTTGATAACAAATTAAAACAAGATTTGGAAAGAATAACGGGATGCGAGATAGTTAAAAAAGTTAAATATTTAGGAATTTATATAGAAGCTTCAAATGGTAAATTATATAAGAATAATTATGAACTTTTATGGTGTAAAGTACAAAAAGAATTGGAGAATTGGAAAAAACTACAATTATCCATGTTGGGCAGAATAGCCGCTATTAAAATGAATGTATTGCCGAAATTTTTATTTTTATTTCAAATGTTACCAATACTTAAAAAGGATGGAAATCTCGATGAATGGCAGAAAGGTATAAACAAATTCATTTGGGATGGCAAGAAACCAAGGGTTAAATTTAAAATTATTCAAGACACAAGAGAGAGAGGTGGTTTGAAAGTGCCTAATTTTAAATTATATTATTATGCAGCAGTTCTAGTGGTTATAAGTGATTGGATTAACTTAACAAATGAAAGAATATTAAATATAGAAGGATATGGGTTAGTATATGGGTTCCACGCGTATTTAGTTTATGACAAAAAATTGGATAGGAGTTTTAAAGAACATATAATAAGAAACTCTGTCTTGCGAGTCTGGAAAAAGTATTATTATAAGTTAAATGGTAAAATTCCTTTATGGACAGTTCCCAGACACGCAATACAGAGTATAGGTATACAACAAATTCAAGACGTGGTGCCCTATGATAAACTTTTAAATAAAGAAGGGAATAGCATAGAACTGATATCATTAGATAAATTAAGGGAGGAAGGTATAGCTCATAATTGGTTTTATCATGCACAACTTCAAGCCAGATGGCAAAAAGATGTCAAGATGGGTTTTTCTTTAAAGGATGATGAAAAATTAATTATACAAATTAGAGATCAAAGAAAGATGCATATTAAAAGAATATATGATGCTTTAATTGAAATTGATTCTGGAACTGAATTAATTAAAGACTGTATGATTAAATGGGAAGGTAACTTCGGCCACCCAATTATGATGGAAACTTGGAAAAGAATATGGGTGAAAAATGTTAAATTTACACAAGCTCAGCATCTAAGAGAAAATTTTTATAAAATGTTTTACAGATGGCATTTAGATCCCAAAAAATTATCGTCTATGTATCCAAATTTGCAACCCAAATGTTGGCGATGTGACTCTATGGACGCTACTTACTTTCACATTTGGTGGTCTTGCAAAAAAATTAAGGCTTTTTGGATAAAAATATGGTGGATTCTTCAAAATATCTTGAAAAAGCGTATTGAGTTTGTACCACAGTTGTTTTTGTTGGGTATTACAAAGGACTGTTCCACTATAGAGACTAAGTTGATTTTGAACTTGATTACTGCTGCAAGACTGTTGGTGGGACAATATTGGAAGTCATCTGAAATACCATCTATTGAAGAATGGACATTAAAAGTTACCCATCTTGTGGAGATGGCTAAGATTTCGGCATACCTGAAGAACCACTCAAATGAAACGTTTTTGATGGACTGGAAGAAATGGATTGATTATATGCAAAAGAAATATCAGTTGAAAGAATTAGATTTGATATATAGTTAAATAGTTTAATATAGTAGTTTAGTGAGGTTTCTTGTGTTTTTACCCTGTATTCATTCTGGGAAGTCGGGGGGGGGGAGGGGGGAGGGAGATAATATATGTTAGCTTATGTTTCTCAACTGTAGTTGGGGACTTAGGGATTAGATAATTTTTGTAGGATGCTCGGTAGAATTGTAGCTAGTGTTTTGGACGGCGAGGAGGAGGAGCGAAAATACAAGAGGAGTGGGCTGGTGAAGGGTGTTCTGGAGGGGGGTTCCGAGCAGTTCTTTGTATTGTTTATTTTTATTATGTAATTTGTTTGTTTTCAGTTGAGTTAATAGGTTACTATGTTATAATTGTTAAAAGTTTTTTATAAAAAATTTTAATAAAAAAATTATTAAAAAAAAAAAAAAAAAAAATGAATGTATTGCCGAAATTTTTATTTTTATTTCAAATGTTACCAATACTTAAAAAGGATGGAAATCTCGATGAATGGCAGAAAGGTATAAACAAATTCATTTGGGATGGCAAGAAACCAAGGGTTAAATTTAAAATTATTCAAGACACAAGAGAGAGAGGTGGTTTGAAAGTGCCTAATTTTAAATTATATTATTATGCAGCAGTTCTAGTGGTTATAAGTGATTGGATTAACTTAACAAATGAAAGAATATTAAATATAGAAGGATATGGGTTAGTATATGGGCTCCACGCGTATTTAGTTTATGACAAAAAATTGGATAGGAGTTTTAAAGAACATATAATAAGAAACTCTGTCTTGCGAGTCTGGAAAAAGTATTATTATAAGTTAAATGGTAAAATTCCTTTATGGACAGTTCCCAGACACGCAATACAGAGTATAGGTATACAACAAATTCAAGACGTGGTGCCCTATGATAAACTTTTAAATAAAGAAGGGAATAGCATA
The DNA here is from genome assembly GCA_034064705.1 of Bothrops alternatus. Taxonomy (NCBI): domain Eukaryota; kingdom Metazoa; phylum Chordata; class Lepidosauria; order Squamata; family Viperidae; genus Bothrops; species Bothrops alternatus. The sequence continues at coordinate 115,383 of JARGCV010000427.1, read as the reverse complement.
GAACTGAAATCATTAGATAAATTAAGGGAGGAAGGTATAGCTCATAATTGGTTTTATCATGCACAACTTCAAGCCAGATGGCAAAAAGATGTCAAGATGGGTTTTTCTTTAAAGGATGATGAAAAATTAATTATACAAATTAGAGATCAAAGAAAGATGCATATTAAAAGAATATATGATGCTTTAATTGAAATTGATTCTGGAACTGAATTAATTAAAGACTGTATGATTAAATGGGAAGGTAACTTCGGCCACCCAATTATGATGGAAACTTGGAAAAGAATATGGGTGAAAAATGTTAAATTTACACAAGCTCAGCATCTAAGAGAAAATTTTTATAAAATGTTTTACAGATGGCATTTAGATCCCAAAAAATTATCGTTTATGTATCCAAATTTGCAACCCAAATGTTGGCGATGTGACTCTATGGACGCTACTTACTTTCACTTGCAAAAAAATTAAGGCTTTTTGGATAAAAATATGGTGGATTCTTCAAAATATTTTGAAAAAGCGTATTGAGTTTGTACCACAGTTGTTTTTGTTGGGTATTACAAAGGATTGTTCCACCACAGAGACTAAGCTGATTTTGAACTTGATTACTGCTGCAAGACTGTTGGTGGGACAATATTGGAAGTCATCTGAAATACCATCTATTGAAGAATGGACATTAAAAGTTACCCATCTTGTGGAGATGGCCAAGATTTCGGCATACCTGAAGAACCACTCAAATGAAACGTTTTTGATGGACTGGAAGAAATGGATTGATTATATGCAAAAGAAATATCAGTTGAAAGAATTAGATTTGATATATAGTTAAATAGTTTAATATAGTAGTTTAGTGAGGTTTCTTGTGTTTTTACCCTGTATTCATTCTGGGAAGTCGGGGGGGGGAGGGGGGAGGGAGATAATATACGTTAGCTTATGTTTCTCAACTGTAGTTGGGGGCTTAGGGATTAGATAATTTTTGTAGGATGCTCGGTAGAATTGTAGCTAGTGTTTTGGATGGCGAGGAGGAGGAGCGAAAATACAAGAGGAGTGGGCTGGTGGAGGGTGTTCTGGAGGGGGGTTCCGAGCAGTTCTTTGTATTGTTTATTTTTATTATGTAATTTGTTTGTTTTCAGTTGAGTTAATAGGTTACTATGTTATAATTGTTAAAAGTTTTTTATAAAAAATTTTAATAAAAAAATTATTAAAAAAAAAAAAAAAGAAAGAAACTCACTTTCTTCCAGTGTGTCAAGATCTTTTTGGATCCTGAGTTTGTCTTCTGGGGTGTTGGCTACTCCTGCCAGTTTGGTATCATCTGCAGATTTAATGAGTTCCCCTTCAATTCCCTCGTCTAAAGTCATTGATGAAGATATGGAAGAGTCCCGGGCCTAAGACGGAACCTTGTGTTACCCCACTGCTTACTTCTCTCCATGTGGATGTAGTGCCATTGAGGACTACTCGCTGAGTACGGTTTGTCAGCCAGCTACAGATCCATCTGCTGGTGATGTTGTCTATTCCACCTTTTCTTAGCTTACCAAGGAGTAAGTGGTAGTCTGCTTTGTCAAATGCTTTACTGATATCTAAGTATACTACGTCCACTGCGTTTCGCTGGTCTATGAGTTTAGTCACTTTATTGAAGAATGAAATAAGATTGGTTTGGCATGATGTGTTTTTAACAAACCCGTGTTGGCTACTACCGGTAGTTATGAATTTGTTCGCTTCTAGTAGTTTGCAGATCTGTTTTTTGATTATCTTTTCTAGGATCTTCCCAGGTATTGATGTTAAACTGCTTGGCCTGTAGTTTTTTCCCCCACCTTTCTTGAAGATGTGGACCACATCAGCCTTTTTCCAATCCTCAGGTACTTCCTTGGTGCTCTAGGATTTTTGGAAGATGTGGTGCAACAGTTCTGAGGTAACATCTACCAGCTCCTTCAGAACTCTGGGATGTAATCTGTCAGGCCCTGGTTATTTATCTTTGGATACCATTTTCTTGCTTATTTTAATTTGTGGTTCTAGTATGTCTTTTGCAGTGGGTTTTTTTTTTTGGTATGTTGGACAATGGAATAGAATAGAATAGAATAGAATAGAATAGAATAGAATAGAATAGAATAGAATAGAATAGAATAGAATAGAATAGAATAGAAATACAGAATAGAATAGAATTATAGAATACAATAGAATAGAATAGAATTACAGAATAGAATAGAATTACAGAATAGAATAGAATTACAGAATAGAATAGAATAGAATTACAGAATAGAATAGAATAGAATTACAGAATAGAATTACAGAATAGAATTGCAGAATAGAATTACAGAATAGAATAGAATTACAGAATAGAATAGAATTGAATTACAGAATAGAATTACAGAACAGAATTACAGAATAGAATAGAATAGAATTACAGAATAGAATTACAGAACAGAATTGCAGAATAGAATTACAGAACAGAATTACAGAATAGAATTACAGAACAGAATTACAGAATAGAATAGAATAGAATTACAGAATAGAATAGAATAGAATTACAGAATAGAATAGAATAGAATTACAGAATAGAATTACAGAATAGAATTGCAGAATAGAATTACAGAATAGAATAGAATAGAATAGAATTACAGAATAGAATAGAATTACAGAATAGAATAGAATTGAATTACACAATAGAATAGAATTGAATTACAGAATAGAATTACAGAACAGAATTACAGAATAGAATAGAATAGAATTACAGAATAGAATTACAGAACAGAATTGCAGAATAGAATTACAGAATAGAATAGAATAGAATTACAGAACAGAATTACAGAATAGAATAGAATAGAATTACAGAATAGAATTACAGAACAGAATTGCAGAATAGAATTACAGAATAGAATAGAATAGAATTACAGAACAGAACAGAACAGAACAGAATAGAAGCTGGAAGGGACCTTGGAGGTCTTCTAGTCCAGCCTCTTGCTCAAGCAGGAGAACAACCAGCCTCCAGAAGTTGCGATTGCTCCAACACTGGAAGTTTTTAAGAAGAGACTGGGACACCCATTGATTTCCTGCCTGAGCAAGAGGCTGGACTAGAAGACCTCCAAGGTCCCTTCCAACTCTGATAGAACTAGGAAAAAAACAAAAACCCCACCTGCCCTCTTTCTGCCTCTGGTGCCTTAAAATAAAAAAACCAACTACATAGATATATAGATATATACATGTTACCTTCATGAGCCACTGAGTGTTATTTTCCAAAGTCCTCTCCAGCTGCTGGACCCTCAAGGTGGGCTGCCCGTCGCTGGCCGGGAAAGGCTGGGCGGGAGAATCCCGCTGCAGGGCGTTGATGCCCAGAGGGTCTCCGGGGCTCTGGCAGGGGGAAGGGTCCGCTTCGGGCAGGACGAAGGTGTAACTGCAGCGACCCTGCTGGACGCGGTGGGCGCGGCGGCGGAAGACCCCCTCGCTCGCCCTCCGCTGGCTGCCCTGCGCCCCCCGGGCTGCCAGCAGCGCCCCGACGGCCAGGCAGGCGAGGAGGAGTTGCATAGCGGCCAGGTGGGTGGGTGGAGGGGCGAAGGGAAGCCCACCTACCCTCCTCCGGCCCTGAAGGTTGATGTTTCTCGGCTCCAACGCTGCCCTGCGGCGAAGTCCCGGGATGCAAGGAGGGGAGGGTGGCTCTGCCTTCTGCGGGTCAGGCTGGGTTTCCCCCCCCCTCCCTTCCCCCTTCCTCAGAGCGCGTTCCCTTTCTGTAAAATTAGAACTTCCTCTCTCCCTCTGCCCCTCCTCCTCCTCCCCCTTTTTTTGACAGCCCCCCCTTCCTCGACAAGTCTGGTTCTTGTGTTTTCTTTTTCTTTACTCATCCGGCGGCTTTCGGGAGCTCCGAGGTCAGCCCTGCAGAAAGAGGAGGAGGAGGAGGAGGAGGAGGAGGAGGAGGAGGAAGAGGAAGAGGAAGAGGGGAGGAGGAGGAGGAGGAAGATGAAGAGGGGAGGAGGAGGAGGACGAGGAGAGGAGGAGGAGCAGGAGGAGGAGGAGGAAGAGGAAGAGGAAGAGAAAGGAGGAGCAGAAGGAGGAGGAAGAGGAAGAAGAGAAAGAGGAGGAAGAAGAGGGGAGGAGGAGGAGGAGCAGAAGGAGAAGAGGAGGAGGAGCAGAAGGAGAAGGAGAAAGAGGAAGAGGAGGAGCAGGAGGAGGAGGAGGACGAGGAGAGGAGGAGGAGGAGCAGAAGGAGGAGGAGGAAGAGAAAGGAGGAGCAGAAGGAGGAGGAAGAGGAAGAAGAGAAAGAGGAGGAAGAAGAGGGGAGGAGGAGGAGGAGCAGAAGGAGGAGAAGAGGAGGAGGAGCAGAAGGAGGAGGAGAAAGAGGAAGAGGAGGAGCAGGAGCAGGAGGAGGACGAGGAGAGGAGGAGGAGGAGCAGAAGGAGGAGGAGGAAGAGAAAGGAGGAGCAGAAGGAGGAGGAAGAGGAAGAAGAGAAAGAGGAGGAAGAAGAGGGGAGGAGGAGGAGGAGCAGAAGGAGGAGAAGAGGAGGAGGAGGAGCAGAAGGAAGAGGAAGAGGAGGAGCAGGAGCAGCAGGAGGAGGAGGAGGAGGAGAGGAGGAGGAGCAGAAGGAGGAGGAAGAGGAAGAAGAGAAAGAGGAGGAAGAAAAGGGGAGGAGGAGGAGGAGCAGAAGGAGGAGGAGGAAGAGGAAGAAGAAGAGGAAGAAGAAGAAGAAGAAGAGGAGGAGGAGGAGGAAGAGGAGGAGGAGGAGGAGGAGGAGGAAGAGGAAGAAAAAGAAACGAGAACGTCTTGCCAAGGTTTCCCCCTCCCCCTCCAATCCTATTACAAGAGGTCATTTTTCTAGGCTGAAGGTTACACACTCACAACCGGGCAACCCAAAAGTGAGTGGTGTGTTACAATTTTTAAAAATCCACCTGGAGTGCTCTAAGTAAATGTCCAATGTTGGGGGGGGGGTAATTAGAGAGGGGATCCCTCAAGGCTGTCGCTCTGTACGTGCTTCAGTTGGGCATCCGTTGCATCTCCCGTTCCACTGAGCCAGCCCTCCTGGCCTCTTCCCAAGATCCTGGCTTGGCCTTTCCTGGCAGGGTTTTAATTCATGGAACTGAACAGAGTCTCTGCTCTCTCTCTGCATTTTCCCTAAATGTTTCAGTTAGAGGTTAAAATGAGAGGAAACCCCCCCTCCCTTCAGCACTGATGATGTTATCTAGTTGGGTCATGAAATGTCTGCAGGAAAACCCAGCACAGAAAACCCCACAAACCCCACAGTCCTCCTCCTCCTCCCCCTCCCCCTCCTCCCCCTCCCCCTCCTCCCTCCTTCTCCTCCTCCCTCCTCCTCCTCCTCCCCTCCTCCTCCTGCTTCTCCCCCTCCTCCTCCTCTCCACACACTCACCTCTCTTCTAGCACTGATGATGTTACCTAGTTGGGTCATGAAACATTTACAAGAAAATCACGAAGCTCAGAGAGCACCAAGGTCCCCACAGTCCTCCTCCTCCTCCTCCTCCTCCCCCTCCTCCTCTTCCCCCCTCCTCCTCCTCCCTCCTTCTCCTCCTCCCTCCTCCTCCCCTCCTCCTCCTCCTGCTTCTCCCCCTCCTCCTCCTCTCCACACACTCACCTCTCTTCTAGCACTGATGATGTTACCTAGTTGGGTCATGAAACATTTACAAGAAAATCACGAAGCTCAGAGAGCACCAAGGTCCCCACAGTCCTCCTCCTCCTCCTCCTCCTCCTCCCCTTCTAGAACTGATGATGTTCCCTAGTTGGGTCAGGAAATGTCTGCCAGAAAACAACCAAGGTCACAGAGCACCAAGGACCCCACAATAGTCCTTCTCCTCCTCTTCGTCGTCGTCATCGTCTTCCTCTTTCTCCTCCTCCTCCTCCTCCCTACAAACCCCTTCAGGGACTGATGATGTTCCCTAGATTGCTCATGAAACATCTGCAAGGCTCAGAGACCACCAAGGGTCCCCACATCTGCCTGAGCTGCTTCCACGTTAAACTGAGGCAGGCAGATCAGAGCTGGTTCAGTATCTTGAAGCTGAACTATTTCCCCTGTGGAACCTAGAACTCTGTTCTAGATAGCCCAACCAGAGCTCTAACTAAGATGGCACAGGTTAATGTGCACTGGTTGGTCTACTTCTTCAGTCTCTCCCCAGGAGAAGACTAGGCTGATCTCTGTAGCCCCACAAGTTTCACAGACATTCAGAGAGAATGGTATTACTTTTAATGTTTAATTTATGTGTAATAGAATCAAGATCACACAAAGTGTTAATACCACTTTACAAGGCCTTGGGAAGGCCACACTTGGAATCCTGCATCCAGTTTCGGTCACCACGATATAAAAAAAGATGTTGAGACTCTAGAAAGAGTGCAGAGAAGAGCAACCAAGATGATCAGGGGACTGGAGGCTAAAACATAGAAGGAACGGTTGCTGCAATTGGGTAGGTCTAGTTTAACGAAGAGAAGGACGAGGGGGGACATGATAGCAGGCTTCCAATCTCTCAGGGGCTGCCCCAAAGAAGAGGGAGTCAAGCTATTCTCCAAAGCACCAGAAGGCAGGACGAGAAGCAACGGATGGAAACTAATCAAGGAGAGAAGCAACCTGGAACTAAGGAGAAACTTCCTGACAGTCAGAACAATTAACCAGTGGAACAATCTGCCTCCAGAAGCAGTGAATGCTCCAACACTGGAAGTTTTCAAGAAGAGACTGGAGAGTCATTTGTCTGAAATGGTATAGGGCAGTGATGGCGAACCTTTTAGGGACCGAGTGCTCAAAAACTGGCCCTGCCCCCGCTCCACCCCGCCCGCCCCCACCCCCCATTCCCCACTCCACCCCCCCATTTTCTGCCCCACCTGCTCGTAGGGCCACTCACCGCCTCCAGGGCCTGCCGCAGATCTCCCAGGCAGCCCAGCAGCGCCATGGCAGCCACGCCCTCTGCCCGCACCCCGCAGCATCAACTGTGCGGGATGGGGCGTGAGGGCAGAGTCTTGTCTACACTGCCTGGCTGCCATGTCCTTGGCTTTGCTGCTCCGTGTGGGCCACGCTTGGCAGTGACTCTCCTCCAGGGGGCTGCTGGTGAGGAGGGGGTCACAGGGGGGGAGGCAAGGCTGGGGCAACGGCACGTGTGCCCACAGAGAGGGCTCCGAGTGCCGCCTCTGGCACAGAAAGGAAGACTGAGAGGAGACATGATAGCTGTCTACAAATACCTGAAGGGCTGTCACAGTGCAGAGGGATCAGCCCTGTTCTCACTTGCCCAAGGAAGGACTAGAAACAATGGGATGAAACTGCAGGGGAAAAGATTCAGATTAGATGTTAGAAAAAAATTCTAACAGTAAGGGTGATCGACCAGTGGAACAGGTTGCCACAGGAGGTGGTGAGCTCCCCTTCGATGGAGGTCTTCAAGCAGAGACTGGACGGCCATCTGTCTGGGAATCCTGCCTCGAGCAGCGGGTTGGACTCGATGACCCGGGAGGTCCCCTCCAACTCTACGATTCTACGATTCTATGATTCTAGGGCTTTTCAACCAGAGGTGCGGGTACCACCTGTGGTACATGGGCATCTGGCAGGTGGTACATGACCATCCTAGAAAAGTGGTAGCGGGGGAGGGGAATGAGCTGAACCGGTGGCAGCACCGCACAAGCCTGAGCGAGAGACGGCTGGAGCTGCAGGGCTGTCAAGGCTCAGCAGAAGCGCCAGGATCAGTGCCGCTTTCCAGCTGATCGGCGCTTCTTCGGGGCTGTCAGGGCTCAGCGGAAGTGCCAGGACCAGCGCCAGGCTCCAGCTGGAGCTCAGCTCTGATCCTGGGGCTTCTGCTGAGCCCTGAAGAAGCACCAATCAGCTGGAATGTTGCAGCCTCTCCAGGGTCTTGTGATTTACATTCAGATGCTTGGCAACTGATTCATATGTATGACAGTCACACTGTCCCAGGGTCATGTGAAGTGATCAAAACCTGCTGCAACTACCCAACAGACGGGGGGGGGGGAATAAAAACTAAACACCCCCCCCCACACACACACCCCACCCCCGCTGCCAATCCTCAACAGAAATGCTCACAACGATGGAAACCTCGGACAGGAGGAAGAGCGCCACCGAACGCTGTCTTGCTCGGCTGTGGCTTGGGGGGCACTTTTTTCAGTGCCATTGTAACTTCAAACAGTCACTAAGCAAACTGTTGTAAGTCGAGGACTACCTGTACTTTATCATTTTTTTCCTTTTTGGGGGGAGGGGTCATCAAGTTTTTGACCCGTTGCTAGGCGACTGGTGGTCCTCGGATGTTGCCCTATCCTAAAAGTGTTACAATGGGTGAAAAGGTTGAAAAGCCCTGGACTAGATGACCTCCAAGGCCCCTTATTCTGTAATATTAGTGAAAAGGCAAAGGGAGGGGTTTCAGGGAAGGCTTTTCCTGCATCATCCAAATGTCCACCTCCCAGGTCAATCTTAGCCAGGGTTTTCTGGAAATCTCAGCTTCCTGGAAGCCAGCCTCTTCCCTCCGATGCAAAGAGGATATGGATCTCGGGAGGGAAGCGATGCTGTTTGCTTTGGCTGGGCTTTTCCTGATCAATACCAGCTGTTTGCTGGCTCCAGAGCAGCAACAGGAACACCATCAGGAAGTGTTTCCTTTGCTTGCGGGGGGGGGGAAGCATCACCCCAAAGCAAGAGAGATCTTCTTGTGAGCTCAAGAAAATTTATCGTATTTCATTCTTTTCTTTTCTTCTTCTTCTTCTTTTTTTTCCCCCTCTCCCCACGGCCGATCTGGCTATCTGTCAGGATAAGTCCCTCTCTTGTCTTCTCCTGTGGAATCCAAACTGAGCAAAGAAGCCAGACTTATGTTTTAAGACCCATTTGGCTCGCATCCGGACTGAGTGTGGCTGGAGAGCGGCTATTTTGGGAAAGGCTCAAAGACAGCCAGGCTCCCCCCCCCCCATGTGGGAAGGAAGGGGGGGATGGGGCTGTTTTCCTAAGGGCACATTTAAGATGTTCTCTGAGTCTGTTTGGAACTGGTAGACAGTTCCAAAGGGGGGGGGAGGGAAGAGTCAACTGGCTTGCTGCAATCTGATCAGCAACTGCCGGAATTTCTGCAAGCTAGGATTTTTTTCACATCTCCAGAAAGCCCCCAAGACATAAACCTATTTCTTTAAAAGTCTTTTATATGCATAGATCTCGAAACGTATCTACCTGAGTTGAGATGGGTTGGGTTGGGTTGGGTTGAGTTGAGTTAAGTACAATTGGGTTGGGTTGGATTAGGTTGAGTTGGATTGAGTTGGGTTGAGTTGAGTTGAATTGGGTTGGATTGGGTTGGGTTGAGTTGAATTGAGTTGGGTTGAGTTGAGTTGAGTTGGGTTGGGTTGGGTTGAGTTGAGTTAAGTAGAATTGGGTTGGGTTGGATTAGGTTGAGTTGGATTGAGTTGGGTTGGGTTGGATTGGATTGGATTGGGTTGAGCTGAGTTGAGTTGAGTTGAGTTGAATTGGTTTGGGTTGAGTTGAGTTGGGTTGGGTTGAGTTGAGTTGAGTTAAGTAGAATTGGGTTGGGTTGGATTAGGTTGGATTGAGTTGGGCTGAGTTGAGTTGAGTTGAGGGGTTAGGTTGAGCTGAGTTGAGTTGGGTTAGGTTGAGTTGAGTTAAGTAGGGTTGGATTAGGTTGAGTTGGATTGAGTTGGGTTGGGTTGGATTGGATTGGGTTGAGTTGAGTTGAGTTGAATTGGGTTGGGTTGAGTTGGGTTGGGTTGGGTTGGGTTGAGTTGAGTTGAGTTGAGTTGGGTTGGGTTGGGTTGGACTGGACTGGACTGCATTGTGTTCAGCTGGGTTTGAGCTGATTTGCATTGAGTTGAGTGAGTTAAACTGAGTTGGGTTGCATTGAATGGACTGAGCTGAGCTGAGCTTTGTTGAGCTGATTCTGGTGCATCCCATTTTACCCATTGTGTGGACAGACTGAAGAATTCGAATATATTTAAAGAAAACCCAACATGATAATAAGCTTGCATCAATCCTTATGCACAACCAACAATATAATGGCATACATCAGCTTTCCTGTTTTCTGGATTCGCCCAAAATAGAACCATTGAACAACAAATGGACTAAATTCACACAGTGTATTAAGCCAAGTTAACACCTAACCAACTGACCCTATTGGATGAATACAATCCCTAACAGAGATGAGAATCGCTGTCACTGTAACATTGTTTAATGTAATGTTGGCAAAATAATGTCCATACATTCATTTTCCTGCTTCATCCTGTTGAAAAGAAAGAACATTGGTGGAGAAGAGAATTCCACAGACATTTTTCTGCATGGACATGACATCTTGGGAGCAGCTTAGTCTAGTGCAGGGGTGTCAAACTCGCAATGTCACGTGATGTGTTGCGACATATCGTGATTTTTTTGCCATTGACGGCAATGGGGTGGGTGCGGTTTCACTAAGATGCATCCGGCCTGCGGGCCGGCAGTTTGACACCCCTGGTCTAGTGGATAAGGCGCCAGACTAGAATCCAGAAGAAGGTGAATTCTAGTCCCACCGTAGACACGAAAGGCAGCTGAGTGACTTTGGACCAATCACCAGGAGACGGTGAGTTCTAGTCCCGCCTTAGATATGAAAGGCAGCTGGGTGATGTTGAGTCAATCACCAGGAGATGGTGAGTTCTAGTCCCGCCTTAGACATGAAAGGCAGCTGAGTGACTTTGCACCAATCACCAGGAGATGGTGAGTTCTAGTCCCGCCTTAGATATGAAAGGCAGCTGGGTGATGTTGAGTCAATCACCAGGAGATGGTGAGTTCTAGTCCCGCCTTAGACATGAAAGGCAGCTGAGTGACTTTGGACCAATCACCAGGAGACGGTGAGTTCTAGTCCCGCCTTAGATATGAAAGGCAGCTGGGTGATGTTGAGTCAATCACCAGGAGATGGTGAGTTCTAGTCCCGCCTTAGACATGAAAGGCAGCTTTGGACCAATCACCAGGAGATGGTGAGTTCTAGTCCCGCCTTAGACATGAAAGGCAGCTGAGTGACTTTGGACCAATCACCAGGAGACGGTGAATTCTAGTCCCGCCTTAGATATGAAAGGCAGCTGGGTGACTTTGGACCAATCACCAGGAGACAGTGAATTCTAGTCCCGCCTTAGATATGAAAAGCAGCTGGGTGACTTTGGACCAATCACCAGGAGACGGTGAATTCTAGTCCCGCCTTAGACATGAAAAGCAGCTGAGTGACTTTGGACCAATCACCAGGAGACGGTGAATTCTAGTCCCGCCTTAGATATGAAAGGCAGCTGGGTGACTTTGGACCAATCACCAGGAGACAGTGAATTCTAGTCCCGCCTTAGACATGAAAGGCAGCTGGATGATTTGGGGCCAGTTTCTCTCTGCCTGGTCTACCTCACGGGGTTTTTTGTGTGGAAAAAACAGCTGGAGGAAAAGTATGTTTGCCAAAAAGGAAAGGAAAGAGAGAAACAGGAAAGGAAAGTGAAAGGAAAAGAAATAGAGAAACAAGAGAGGAAAGGGAGAGAAAGGAAAGAGAGAAGGCAATTGCAACATTCGACTGTTCTCTAGGAGTGAAGAACTTTCTCTGTCGACCATGTTTTTACCCTGGTTCTCTGGATGGGCACTCGTTTCCCTGGGAACCCTGTAATGTTTAAATCACTCCATACTTTGGCATCTGCCACCCTCTCTTTCCGCCTCCCCCCCTCTTGCTTCCAGCCCCCCAGCCTGCCCAACCAATCCAGCACATGATTAATCTCCCTCTGAGTTCACAGGGCCAGTTCGCTCTCCAGGGCCTGCTGGAGAGGGGAAGAGGTCCCTGGACTCACAGTTGCCAAGCAAAACACAACATGAGCATGAGAGCAAAGACACACCAAGCTGTTGGGCGGGGGTGGGTGGGTATGTTTCTCTCCTGGAGAGCTTTTGAATGTCTCTAGATGACCTCCTGCTATTTTAGGAAAGGTCAACCAATCCATCAGAGTAGAGTTGGAAGGGCCCTTGGAGGTCTTCTAGTCCAACCCCCTGCTCAGGCAGGAGACCCTCTACCCTTTCACACCAATGGCTCTTCTTAAAAGCCTCCAGTGAGGGAGCACCCACAACATCCGGAGGCCAGCTGTTCCACTGGTTAATTGTCCTCACTGTTAGGAAGTTTCTCCTTAATTCCAGGTTGCTTCTCTCCTTGATGAGTTTCCATTTATTATTTCTCGTCTTGTCTTCTGGTGCTTTGGAAAATAAGTTGACCCCCCTCTTCTTTGGGGCAGCTCCTCAAATACTGAAAGACTGCTAGCATGTTCCCCCCATCCCTCTTTCCTCTAGACTAGCCAAACCCAAGTCCTGCAGCCGTTCTTCTTATGTTTTAGTCTCCAGGTATCATCATCATCGTAATAATAATAATAATAATAATAGCTTCCGGTGGCTCCGCCGGCGCCGCAGGGTCTCCTTCGTGAGACTCCGTCATCTGGATGTGTAAAGCCGCGAAAAACAGCGCACATCAGCTGTTTTTTCGCGGTGAAAGATCCCCTCTCCGGGCAAAGGAGAGGTGAAGAGCATCGGGAGTAAGGTTGAGCCTTCTTAAATCCCTGGAAAAGAAGTTTTCAGGGATTAAGAGTGAGCTCCCTATAGCTCCGGAGGACGCTCCTATCCAGAGACGCTTCTGTCTTCGGGCAGAAAAAGACGCCGCGACCACCTCTGCTTTTTTTTTAAGATTTAACACTGAAGAGATTATAAGCAGGCTGAATGACTACAGGAGTCCAAATGGTTTGCAAGTATTTTTATTGGTTTTTTTTTTGGTTATACATTTCTAACGTTTTCAATCAACAATGTTTCAAGATGGCGTTTAGCTTTCACTGTTTTCACTGTTAGGGAAAGTGCTGGAAAGTGAAAGTGGAATCTGTTACTTTTCTCTCTCTTCTTGTTCTTTCAAGCGCAGCTAGAGAGACGGCTGTGATTTGAAATTTAAAATGGAGTGGAATATACAGCCAAATGCTAAATCTAAGTTGGATTTTACTGATGAATTTTACGAAAAAAGGTCTGATACACAGAAGACTTTTGCGCAAGAGGTTAAAGAGTTTAAAGCATTTGTGAAAGAGGCTTTGACAGAAGTATTTTTGAAATTAGCTAAACTCCTTCCTCCAAATGAAATCGATGTACAACCTACTGTTGAACAATTTATTTCACAATCTGTATATGGAGATGATTACTACATAACACAAGAGAAAGAAGTTCAACAGGGAAGAGATGAGGAGGGTTTCGAGAATGAAGATGACAAATGGATTTTGCTAGATGAAAAGTTTGTTTATAGTGAGCAAGAGGTTTTGTTTCAAGAAGGGGAATTCTGTCTAGCTGGGCAGCAAGAAGATGATTTAATCGACAAAAGAGAGGCATTGTTCTACTTTATGAAGCAATTAGACTATAAAACGAAATGGATGTTGTTTGATGAACAGTTTATTTATGTAAAACAAGAGGATATGATTCAAGAAAGGAAGACTCAATTCAACAAGCAACTTAGCTACGGGGCTGAAGAAATACAGAAGAGAGACTTATTAGTCGGAAGGGTGGCCTTGTTATGGCCTTTTATTTGGTTGAAAAAGAAACCTAGAGTTCGCTTGAAGTAATGAAATTTAAAATTGTATGTAAGGAATTATTCTAGGTGTGATATTAGGTTGGAATGTAAGTTAGAAATGCTATAAATAATTTGTTTTTATTATGGAGGTTTATTTGTCAGGTGAGAGAGTCCAGAAGTTGATTGATTAAAAGAAATTTATAACTAAATGAGAGAATTAAGGTTAATCTAAGATAATGGGTTGATTTAAAGATTAAGATTTTAGGCAAGCTGTAAGATAGGATATTTAAATGATATTTTATGATATATTACTATAAATTAAATTTAGTAGATTTGATTTAGATTGACGGTCTAGACGTTAATGATAAATATTATTTTTAACAAGATGAGCTGATTGTTTATATTATAAGTAAGGTTTAGAAGAGGATGTTTATATGATGATATATTAAGATATATTATGATAAACTAAATTGAATAAGAATATAATTATTATTATTAATATTATTATTATTATTTTGAATCGAGGGATTTATTGATATTGTTATGGTTAATATTATTTGTTTAATTTTAATAAGATGGGTTTTTTTTTCTCTTGTTTTTTTTTTGTTTTTTTTTCCTTTTTTTCGTTTTTTTTTTTTTTGGGGTGTTTTGAGTAAGAGATAGTATATAGTTTAAAATTCTTGTTAAGTTCATATAATAATTTTGTTTGATGTAGTGGGGCTTTCTTTTGTTATACCCTGTAATCATTCTGGGAAGCCGTATAATTTTAGGTAGGATGTTTTTTTTAGCTGTAATTAGGGTTGGTGGAAGAATAATTAATTATCGTTACTAATGGGTTGTTTGGGTGGCCTTTGGTGGATTGAAGGATGAGCTAAGTGTGAGCTGATAAGAAGGGGGAAGAATGATGGTAAATTGTTTGAGATGCTTATTTTTAGTTGAGTTATTATTATCAGAAGTATTAGAAATTGTATTTATGTTTTGTTGTTGATTGTTTATTTGTATATTAAGATTTGATATGATTAGTTTTTTTTTCTGTTAAAATTGGGGAAAAAAAAGTCAATAAAAATATTAAAATAATAATAATAATAATAATAATAATAATAATAATAATAATAATAGATGAGACAGGATGATAGATAGAGATAGATAGATAGATAGATAGATAGATAGATAGATAGATAGATAGATAGATAGATAGATAGATAGATAGATAGATAGATAGATGGATGGATGGATGGATGGATAGATAGATAAATGGATGGATGGATGGATGGATGGATGGATAGATAATCTTTGTCTTTTTTACTGTGGGCACAATGGCACATGATGGATATAGAGATGGAGAGAGAGAGATGATGATGATAATGATAATGATAATGATAATGATAATGATAATGATATAAATGGAAGGGACCTTGGAGGTCATCTAGTCCAACCCCCTGCGCAGGCAGGTAACCCTATACCGTTTTGGACAAATGGCTGTCCAGTCTCTTCTTAAAAACTTCCAGTGTTGGAGCATTCACCGCTTCTGGAGGCAGGTGGTTCCACTGGTTAACTGTTCAAACTATCATGAAGTTTCTCCTTAATTCTAGGTTGCTTCTCTCCTTGATCGGTTTTCATCTATTGCTTCTTGTCCTGCTTTCAGGGACTTTGGAGAACAGCTTGACTCCCTCTTCTTTGGGGCAGCCCCTGAGATATTGGAAGACTGCTATCCTGTCCCCCCTCGTCCTTCTCTGCATTAAACTAGACCTACCCAATTCCAGCAACCGTTCTTTATTATCTTTTAGCCTCCAGTCCCCCTGATCATCTTTGTTGCTCTTCTCTGCACTTTTTCCAAAATCCCACCATCTTTTTTGTAATGTGGTGAGCCCCATGAATCCCAGCGGCCGGTTAGGGCCCACAGAGTGGGCCTTCTCCAGGTCCCGTCAGCCAGACAGTGTCGCCTGGCGGGGCCTAGGGGAAGGGCCTTCTCTGTTGCGGCCCCGGCCCTCTGGAACCAACTTCCCCCGGAGATCCGTGTCGCCCCCACCCTCTTCGCCTTTCGTAGATTGCTTAAAACATACTTTTGCCGGCAGGCCTGGGGCAGCTAACACCTTGCCCCTAGCCAGTGTATGTTTCTGTGTATGTTTGTGGAGTGATTGGTTTCTTTTAGCTTAAGGGTTTTTTATAGATATGTGTTTATTGTGATTTCTATCATGCTGTGAGCCGCCCTGAGTTCTTTGGAATAGGGCGGCATAGAAATTAAATAAATAATAATAATAATAATAATAAAAAGTGGATGCAGGATTCCAGGTGTGGCCTTACTGAGGATTTATAAAGCGGTACTAATACTTCACGTGATTTTGATTCTATGCCTGAGTTTATACAACCCAGGATTGTATTAGCTTGTTTTGGCTGCTGCCGCACACTGACTGACCCAGTTGCAAAGGATCTGAATTTGGGTCACGTGACCACGGGGGGGGGGAGCTAGAATGGTCGTTAAGTATGAAAAATGGTCCTTTTTTCTGTGCTGTTGTAACTTTGAACAGAGAATAGAACAGAAGAATAGAATAGAATAGAATAGAATAGAATAGAATAGAATAGAATAGAATAGAATAGAATAGAATAGAATAGAATAGAATAGAATGGAATAGAATGGAATGGAATGGAATGGAATGGAATGGAATGGAATGGAATAGAATAGAATAGAATAGAATAGAATAGAATAGAATAGAATAGAATAGAATAGAATGGAATGGAATGGAATGGAATGGAATGGAATGGAATAGAATACAATAGAATAGAATAGAATAGAATAGAATGGAATAGAATGGAATGGAATGGAATGGAATGGAATGGAATGGAATGGAATGGAATGGAATGGAATAGAATAGAATAGAATAGAATAGAATAGAATAGAATAGAATAGAATAGAAAATGGAATGGAATGGAATGGAATGGAATGGAATGGAATAGAATAGAATAGAATAGAATAGAATAGAATAGAATAGAAAATGGAATAGAATAGAATAGAATAGAATAGAATAGAATAGAATAGAATAGAATAGAATAGAATAGAATAGAGCTGGAAGGGACCCTGGAGGTCTTCTAGTCCAGCCCTCTGCTCAAGCAGGAGAACCTATACCATCTCAGACAAGTGGCTGTCTAGTCTCTTCTTGAAAACCTCCAGTGATGGAGTACCCACGATTTCTGGAGGCAGGTGGTTCCACTGGTTGATTGTCCTCACTGTCAGGAAGTTTCTCCTTAATTCCAGGTTGCTTCTCTCCTTGATCAGTTTCCAATCATTGTTTCTCGTCCTTCCCTCTGGTGCTTTGGTGAACAACCTGACCCCCCTCTGCCTTGTGGCAGCCCCTCAGATACTGGAACGCTGCTATCATGTCTCCCCTTTTTCTTCTTTTTTTTAGACTAGCCAATCCCAAGTCCTGCAGCCGTTCTTCATATGCTTTGGTCTCCAGACCTTGGATCCTCTTAGTTGCTCTTCTCTGAACTTTTTCCAAACTCTCAACATCTTTTTTGGGATAGTGTGACCAAAATTGGCTGCAGGATTCCAGGTGTGGCCTGACTAGGGTTTTATAAAGCGGTACTAATAATACTTTGCGTGATCTTGCTTCGATGCCTCTGTTTATGCAACCCAGGGTTGCTTGGCAACTGTGAGTACAGGGACCTCTACCCCTCTCCAGCAGGCCCTGGAGAGCGAACTGGCCCTGTGAACTCAGAGGGAGATTAATCATGTGCTGGATTGGTTGGGCAGGCAAATGCATTTTAACCTAAACAAGTGCAAAGTTATGCACATCGGGGCAAAGAACCCCAATTATACTTACCAACTGATGGGGACCAAACTTTCTGAGACAACCCAAGAAAGGGATCTTGGGGTTTTGGTGGACAGCTTGATGAAGATGTCAACCCAATGCGCAGCAGCAGTAAAAAAAGCAAATTCCATGCTTGGCATGATTAGGAAGGGAATCGAAAATAAGTCAGCAAGTGTTGTATTGCCTCTGTACAAATCGATGGTGAGACCACACTTGGAGTACTGTGTACAGTTCTGGTCACCGCACCTCAAGAAGGATATAATGGAACTGGAAAAGGTGCAAAAAAGGGCAACAAGAATGATCAAGGAAATGGAGCGCCTCCCTTATGAAACCAGATTGCAACGCCTTGGTCTCTTCAGCCTTGAAAGACGGCGTTTAAGGGGTGACTTGATTGAAGTGTATAAAATCATGCATGGGATAGAAAAGGTGGATAGAGAAAAATTCTTTTCTCTATCACACAATACCAGGACAAGGGGGCACTCCCTAAAGCTCATAGCTAAGAAAGTGAGGACAAATAAAGGGAAATATTTCTCCACCCAGAGGGTCGTTGATTTATGGAATTCACTTCCTGAAGGGGTCGTGACAGCTGTCAGCCTTGATAGCTTCAAGGCAGGGTCAGACAGATTCATGGATGCAAAGTGTATCGGTGGTTATTAAAACGGATGTCCATGTGCCGCCTCTATGTTGGTTGAGGCAGGCAGGATTCCCTTGGGTACCATTTGTTTGGGGGTCAAGGGAAAGGGAGGGTTTTGCCTTCTCTTTCTGCTCAAGATCCCCATGTACAATTGGTGGGCCACTGTGTGACACAGAATGCTGGACTTGATGGGCTTTGGCCTGATTCAGCATGGCTCTTCTTATGTTCTTATGTTCTTGATTCTATGCCTCTGTTTATGCAACCCAGGGTTGTGTTAGCTTTTTTGGCTGCTGCTGCACACGGCTGGCTCAGGGTCAAGTGATCGTCCGCCAGGACTCCAAGGTCCCTCTCCCAGTGGTTGTTTTCTGAGCTAGGTCTCATCCAGTCTGTACTTTTATACCTTTGGTTTTTCCTTCCTAAATGTAAGACTTTGCCTTTCTCCACATTGAAGCGCCTTTTGTTGGACAGGACCCACTGTTTAAATTTGTCAAGATCTTTTTGGATCCTGAGTTTGTCTTCTGGGGTGTTGGCTACTTCTGCCAGCTTGGTGTCATCTGCAAATTGGATTCGGTTCCCTCCTCTAAGTCATTTGTGAAGATATTAAAGAGTCCTGGGCCTAAGACGGAGCCTTGTGGTACCCCACGGCTTACATCTCTCCATGTGGATGTAGTGCCATTGAGGACGACTGGTTGAATACGGTTTGTCTTGTGAGTCTGAAAGTACAAATACAAATACTTTGTGTGATCTAGATTCTATGCCTCTGTTTATACAACCCAGGATTGTATTAGCTTTTTGGGCTGCTGCTGCACACGGCTGGCTCAGGGTCAAGTGATCGTCCGCCTGGACTCCAAGGTCCCTCTCCCAGTGGCTGTTTTTTGACCCAGGTCTCGCCCAGCCTGAAAAAGTCTAGGACTTCATGTCAACATCCAAAACTCCCTAGTTCACACTTAGGAGCGGAAATTCTGGTCCCAAATCCTGATCTTAAACCGAGGACTATGTAAGTACAGATACTCAACTTATGACAACAGCTGAGCCCCAGATTTGTGTTGTGAAGTGAAACATTTAAGTGAACTTGCTCCATTTTACGGCGTTCCTTGCGACCGTTGTTAAGCGAATCACTGTGGTTGTTAAGTTAGGAACACGGTTGCTAAGAGAATCAAGCTTCCCCCTTTTCTTTGCTCATCAGAAGGTCGCTAAAAGGGGGGTCACGTGACCCCCCCTGGGACGCTGCGACCATCATAAATACGAAGCGTCCGATTTTTGATCCCGTGACCACGGGGGGAGGGGGGGATACTGCAACAGTTGTGAAGTATGAAAAACGGTCCTAAGTCACTTTTTTCGGTACCGTCGGAACTTTGAACGGTCTGTAAATGGACTGTTGAAGGAAAAGTCTTCATCATGGTTCAGTCCAAGCCGGGAATAAACAACACGGCGACTGCTTTAGAAAGAAGGTTGCAGTTTATTGAAGAGGAGAGCCAGACAGGAAGATGGCGCTGGAAGAAAAGAGAGAAAAGCACATGTAGGGAGTGGGTTTTTATACCCTCTGGAGCCTTTTGTTTGGAGTTGTTCCTGTGGCATGAACTTTGACCCGAGTCTGAGTGTGCCCTTTGGCAAATGCGGATGAATCCTGTCTAAGAGTTTGGGTGGGGTATGTAGATTTTAGGTGTCTTTGTCTTCCTAAGCTTCTACCGGTAGCTGGAGGCCTCCAACTTTCCTGAATGGATTATTACATCTACATTTCTACAGAGCTGGTTTCGGCTTGGGGGAGGGAGACTTGGGGCTATTAAGAAAAACTGGCCATGCTTTTCTGCCTCTTTAAGATCCTTTGAGGAAATACATTTTTCTGCCCTTTTAATATTTCCTTCTCTGGGTGGGGGGGGGGCTGACTTCCCACAGAACGTGTTGTAAGTCGAGGACTGCAAGTACCTTTTTTTTTTCAATTTGGAAAATATTCAAAGAGGAGAATTTTGGCGGTCAATTCAACCCGGCAGCCAAAATGTCAAGATTCTTCTTTAGAATCTTTTCCCCCCCCCTTCTTCTTTGCAAGTTGGGGGAGGACAGGAAAGGGATGGCAAAGTGCCTTTAGCCCCCATCCCACCCCCGACCCCAGGGATTAAAATGGCAGCTGGAGGTTAGTGTGTTCTGAAAATGTCTCTTTATTTGTTTTATTTATTTTCCTGTAGCCTTTTCGGAAGACCCAGGAGGCTGATCCGAGTTCAGACTGAGGGATGACCCCATCTTCCCAAGACATTTCACTTCTGGGCTCGGTGGAAATAGGGATGGTGGTGGGTTGCCAAGACTCGATTTTTGACCCCAAAATTCAGCCTTTCCACTTCCTGCTTCTGAGGCTCTGTAGGACGAAAAGCAAGGCAGCCAAAGGCTTGGAAGAGAATTAAGTTCTTTTTTCCCCCCCCAATGGTTGGATTTCACTGCCATCTCCTGGAGAGAGGAGCTGTAATCAACGGTGATCCTCAACTGAGATAGATAACCTTTATTGGGATTTTTTTGGTGTGTTTTATACTGTGGGCACAATGGAACACATTAAAAATGAAATTTAGCTGCATGGTCTCAAAGTGTACACACACATAACACCCATTTAAACATTCTATTCTATTCTATTCTATTCTATTCTATTCTATTCTATTCTATTCTATTCTATTCTATTCTATTCTATTCTATTGATAGATAGATAGATAGATAGATAGATAGATAGATAGATAGATAGATAGATAGATAGATAGATAACCTTTATTGTCTTTTTTTACTGTGGGCACAATGGCACATATTAAAAATGAAGTTTAGTTGCTTACTCTCAAAGTGTACACATACATAACACACATTTAAGCATTTCTATTGTATTCTATTGTATTCTATTGTATTCTGTTGTATTCTATTCTATTCTATTCTATTCTATTGATAGATGGATAGATGGATAGATAGATAGGTAGATAGATTCATCACACACACACACACACACACACACACACACACGAGACAAAGTTTTGAGGTTTTTAAACAGACATCTTTATTGAATACTGAACAAACTCCAACGGTTTTCAACACAATACAAAAATAGATAACATTTCACTCCTTCCTGATGCCTCCCTGGCCGCCTTCCATTTGGCTGAGGCACCCAATAGTGTCGTTCCTATGCTGGCTGGGGAGGATGGACTCTGCAATCCCAACCTAAGGTCGATTTGGGAAGGAGGATTTTAAAGACAAGATTGCAAAGCGCCAAGAAGTGAAAACGACGGTCAGTCGACTCTTCGATGACCCCCCCTGTGGCAATTAATTAAAAAGTTTACAGAAAAAAACTTTTTTATTTATTTTATTTATTTTTATTTTCCTGGCTAAATTTTCTGCTAAAACTCAAAGCAGAATCAAAGATCTGATGTGGTCTGAGACACCCCTTCCCTCTGAGAGTTATTTACAAAACTTCGTTTTTAACAAAAGTCCCCCAATATATATATATATATATTTAAAAGATATGAAGGAATTTTTTTTAAATACGTTGTCATTCTAGAAATAAATTCTCTATAATATATATAAAATCTATTTATTTATCAACATAAGAACGTGTCACTCTCTTTCATCCAAAAAATACAGAAACCTGTTGGAAATCTGCAGCTTGATGTGGGGGGGGGGAGTAGATTTACAGTGCATGTTTACTCAGTTACCTGCAGACCTATCAGTCACTGTAGACCAGGGGTCTTCAAACTGGGCCCTTTGATGACTGGTGGACTTCAACTCCCAGAATTCCTCAGCCAGCGTGCCTGGCTGAGGAATTCTGGGAGTTGAAGTCCACAAGCCATCAAAGGGCCCAGTTTGAAGACCCCGGTTATAGAATGTATAAGGCAGGTATGGGTATTTTGAGGAAATCTTGAAGGAACATTCTGGAAGAAAAGAGTAGATAGAGGCCTAGTTCAGATTTTTCTTGGCTGCTTTGTGGCTCTGCGGCTGGAAGGTAGGTAATTATCACTAAATGTAGAACAAGGGTAAGATTTCTGCTTTTTTTCCCCCTCATAAAGAATGTAATACAGGTATGTAGTCCTAAACCAGGGGTCTTCAAACTTGGCCCTTTTAGGACTTGTGGACTTCAACTCCCAGAATTCCTCAGCCAGGCACGCTGGCTGAGGAATTCTGGGAGTTGAAGTCCACAAGTCCTAAAAGGGCCAAGTTTGAAGACCCCCTGGTATAGGATCTCCTGCTTGATCCGGGGGTTGGACTAGAAGACCTCCAAGGTCCCTTCCAACTCTGTTTGTTATTCCGTGATTCTGCAGGATTCAAGCCTAAAAGTCATAAAAGGGCCAATTTTGAAGACTCCTGGTTTAGGACTACATGCCTGTATTACATTCTTTATGAGGGGGGAAAAAGCAGAAATCTTACCCTTGTTCTACATTGAGTGATAATTACCTCTCTTCCAGCCATGCAGCCACAAAGCAGCCCACAAAAATCTGAACTAGGCCTCTATCTATTCTATATATTCTATAGCAGGGAGTCTTCAAACTTGGCCCTTTTATGACTTGTGGACTTCAACTCCCAGAATTCCTCAGCCAGCGTGAGGGAACTATGACCCTTTTATGACTTGTGGACTTCAACTCCCAGAATTCCTCAGTTAGGCACGCTGGCTGAGGAATTCTGGGAGTTGAAGTCCACAAGTCATAAAAGGGCCCAATTTGAAAACCCCTGGTTTAGGACTCCATACCTGTATTACAATCTTTATGAGGGGGAAAAAAGCAGAACTCTTACCCTTGTTCTACATTTAGTGATAATTACCTCTCTTCCAGCTGCGGAGCCACAAAGCAGCCAAGAAAAATCTGAACTAGGCCTCTTATCTGCTCTTTTTTTCCAGAATGTTCCTTCAGGATTTCCTCAAAATACTCATACCTCCCTTATATGTTCTATAGCCGGGGTCTTCAAACTTGGCCCTTTGATGGCTTGTGGACTTCAACTCCCAGAATTCCTCAGCCAGGCATTGCTGGGAGTTGAAGTCCACAAGTCATCAAAGGGCCAATTTCGAAGACCCCTGTCCTATAGCATCTGAGATAAAGTGTTGTCCAATCTCTTCAGGAAAACCTCCAGTATTGGAGCATCCACAACTTCTGGTGGCAAGCCATTCCACTGGTTAATTGTTCTCACTGCCAGGAAGTTTCTTCTTAGTTCTAGGTTGCTTCTCTCCTTGATTGGTTTCCATCCATTGCTGCTTCTCCTGCTTTCAGGTGCTTTGGAGACCCCCCCTTCTTCGTGGCAGCCCCTCAAATATTGGAGCTATCATGTCACCCTTAGTCCTTCTCTTCCTTAGACTAGCATGCTCAGTTCCTGCAACAATCCTTCATATATTTTAGCCTTCCAGAACCTAGGATGGCTTGAAAACTCACTATTTAATGATTACAGTTAGCTTGGAACTGGTGTTCTAGATTGCTCCAAGCATCTGATTCTCTGTTGGACCAAGATGTCCCAGCCTCATTGTGGCCAATTTGGACTTTTACTGGAGGAACACGGACAAGATCTGGTGATGGGAACTCAGCCTGTCAAGAAAGCAGAGAGGATAAACTAGCTTGGTCTACAAAGATTGGCAGATGATCCGGTTTAAGTCATCTGGGAGGGGGGGGTTCTAGAAAATTCAAGGTTCTGGTTAATCCTCTGCAGCTGATAGGACATCGTAGGCCTTTCTGTTGGGAGTGTTAAACTGTGAGTCTTTTCTAAGCTGATCCTATGAATTTGTCAATTCAAACGATCCCCTTTTAACCCTCACTAGTCAGTTTCCTTCCACAGGGAACCAACCTCCGAAATTTTTCCCGGTCTCTAGATGGCCTCTAGAGATGATGTCACAGTCTCCTTGGCTTCTATCTTGGAAAGAAAAACATGGTCTGTCATTTTTCTGTGGAGAAGCATAAGTCGGTGGCCCAGGACCACAATCGTCTCAACCTCTTGGGTGAGAAAAATGGGTGACAACAGAGAAAGAGAAGAGAAGAGTTGGGTTCTTCCTTTCTCTTAAACTCATGTCTGTAGGACAATGGATATTCAGAAATATTCAGGAAAGCACTTCCAAGGGGGGGTGAGATGGAGGAAGAACCAGGAGAAAGCTAAATGAGAACTTGCATTTCCCTCCAGCGCTCCATCTCTTTGGATGGGACTCTGCGTGGTCTTCAGCTCTTCTGGATGGCCCATCTTGCCCTCTTCCATAGCAGGTCAAAAAGCAAGAGTCAGTCCCTTCTCAACTGGGTTCCTTGGTGGCTCCTGCTTTGGTGCTGTCCTGGTTATCATAAAAGTTCTGAGAGGTGGATGGCTGGCTGGCTGGCTGGCTGGCTGGCTGGCTGGCTGGCTGGCTGGCTGGCTGGCTGGCTGGCTGGCTGGCTGGCTGGCTGGATGGATGGAAAGAAGGAAGGAAGGAAGGAAAGAAGGAAGGAAAGAAGGAAGGAAAGAAGGAAGGAAGGAAGGAAGGAAGGAAGGAAGGAAGGAAGGAAGGAAGGAAGGAAGGAAGGAAGGAAGGAAGGAAGGAAGGAAGGAAGGGAGAAGATTTTTCAGACACCAACATGGAAAGAGGGTGCATGGACTCGATCTCCAATCTTCTGTTTTCCAACCATGTTGGAGAGATGGTCAAGAGGCACCACCAACCATCATGTTGGAGAAACCTGGAGGAGAACCGAGGAGCTGAAGAGGGGGAACTTTGAAAGGCAGAAGGGAAGAGATAGAAACCATCCTAATATATATATATATATATATATATATTTGGGCTAATGATGGAGCTCCCTAATGGACTTCATTGGGTCCTGACTTCCTCCAGGACAAACCCACTCAGTCTGAAACTCATTAGGTAACCTTGAAGGCATCTATTTTCTTCTTCTTCGTAGCCTTCCTTTCCTCCTTGCTTCTCCTCTTGTTTTCATTCCTCTCTGCAAGACAACAAACGAAGAAGCGGGAGTCAGGCTACTTCCGCCTGAGGCGTGACATTTTTGGCCAGGAGAACCCGGTGTGTCATCAGCAAGCAAAACATTTCCCCCCCCACCAAATAGAACAACAACAACAAAAAAAAACACCCCTCTGCGCATCTAGTTTCAACTCTCTTTTCATCACCAGCCCACTGGTTGTTGGTTTTTGTGTGCGTTTTTTGTTTTTTTGCTCCAGAATATTGTTAAGGGCAGCCAGCGAGAGAAGCTTCGGAGGTGAATGGTTGCTGAACTATAGCAAAGTTTGCAAAACAAGCTTGACAGCTTCTGAAAATATCTCTATCTATCTGTCTATCTGTCTGTCTGCCTGTCTGTCTCTATCTCTCTATCATCTATTATCTCTCTCTGTCTATATGTCTGTCTGTCTGTCTCTATCTCTCAATCATCTATTATCTCTCTCTGTCTATGTCTGTCTATGTCTGTCTGCCTGTCTGCCTGTCTCTCTCTGTCTCTCTCTGTCTCTGTCTCTCTCTTTCTCTCTCTCGACCTACCTATGATCTATTATCTCTCTCTGTCTATGTCTGTCTCTCTCTCTATTGTCTATTATCTCTCTCTGTCTATGTCTGTCTGTGTCTTTCTGTCTGTCTCTATTTCTCTATCATCTATTATCTCTTTCTGTCTCTATGTCTGTCTATGTCTGTCTGCCTGTCTGTCTCTGTCTGCCTGTCTCTCTCTCTATATGTATATATCTACCTATCTATCATCTACGGTATTATCTCTCTCTGTCTCTCTGTATGCCTGCCTGCCTGTCTGTCTCTCTCTCTCTCTTTCTCCCTCCCCCCTTCTCTCTCCCTACCTCCCTACCTACCTATCATCTATTATCTCTCTCTGTCTATGTCTGTCCGCCTGACTCTCTGTCTGTCTGTCTGTCTGTCTGTCTGTCTGTCTGTCTCTCTCTCTCTCCCTCCCTCTCTCTCTCATCTATTATCTTTCTCTGTCTACGATCATCTAGTTCTGTGTCTGTCTGTCTCTCTCCCTCTCCCTCTCCCTCTCTCTCCCTATCTATCATCTATTATCTGTCTGTGTCTGTCTGTCTGCCTGTCTCTCTGTCTCTGTCTCTCTCTTTCTCTCTCACTCAACCTATCTATCATCTATTATCTCTCTCTGTCTATGTCTGTCTATGTCTGTCTGTCTGTCTGTCTGTCTCTCTCTCTCTCTCTCAATATCTACCTATCATCTATTATCTCTCTCTGTCTCTATGTCTGTCTGTCTGTCTGTCTGTCTGTCTGTCTGTGTCTCTGTCTCTGTCTCTGTCTCTATCTCTCTGTCTCTCCCTATCTATCATCTATTATCTCTTTCTGTCTATGTCTGTCTATGTCTGTCTGTCTGTCTGTCTGTCTATGTCTGTCTGTCTGTCTGTCTGTCTGTGTCTCTGTCTGTCTCTGTCTCTATCTCTCTGTCTCTCCCTATCTATCATCTATTATCTCTTTCTGTCTATGTCTGTCTATGTCTGTCTATGTCTGTCTATGTCTGTCTATGTCTGTCTGTCTGTCTGTCTGTCTGCCTGCCTGTCTGTCTGTCTGTCTGTCTGTCTGTCTGTCTGTCTGTCTGTCTGTCTCTGTCTCTCTCTCTCTCTCCCTCCCTCCCTCTCTATCTACCTATCTATCATCTATTACCGTATCTCTCTCTGTCTATGTCTGCCTGTCTCTGTCTCTCTCTGTCTCTGTCTCTCTCTTTCTCTCTCTACCTATTACAGTGGTTCTCAACCTGTGGGTCGCCAAACAACGCAGTCCGCCATTTCCCCCCCCCTTTTTCCTTAGCTGTGCTACTCCCTCTTATTCTTTTTTTTTAACTTTTTATTTTTCACCCTACAACATACACCAAAACAAACTAAACATACATTAACCAAAAAAACTTTTCTCTTAACAGAACCGTGCAATACATTCTAACTATTCATTACATCTTATTTACATTTTATTTACATTTAGTCATTTTGTCTTTTTCTTTCTCTGTTCTAGCCAAATATAACATTTATTCCAAATTTCATAAAATTCTGTCATCTCTTTGTCTTTTAATTCTAGCATGAGTTTATTCATTTCTGCGCATTCCAAAATTTTATAAATAACCATTTCATCTGTGGGTATATTTTCATTCTTCCAGCATTGGGCATATGCTATGCGAGCTGCATTCAATATATACATAATGATGTGTTGGAGTTGTTTTTGAATCTTTAAATTTATTATGCCCAATAGAAATGATTCCGGTTTAAAATCTCTTGACTAGAGTCTAATTCTATTGGCTTTCAAAAGCCAATAGGAATTGTCCAGGCTGTCTCCACCCTGCTGAGCCCGCCAAAAGTCCCAGTCTGCAAACGGGGCTGCAAGTTGTCTGCAGCGAAGGCGAGCTCTCCGGAAGTTTCCACCCCTCCCTGCTGAGCAACTACTAAAACTGTAAGTAAAAGAGGGCCAGGGGTGGGAGGTGGGAGGCCGGCGGGCGCAGGGAGGGTTTTTGGTGCGCGTGGGGCCCGGCAGGTGTCTTACCTCCCTTGGGTTGGGCCAGCTGGTGGCCCAGACGGTGGTCGCCCTGCGTCATTGCTGCCCCTTGCCAGCTACGCCTCGGCCGGCGCAGGGGGCGGCACCATGCATGTGCGGCTCTCCTGGGCAGGGGAATAGTCCTCGACTTACAACCGGTTGGGTAGTCCTCGACTTACGACCGGTTGGGTAGTCCTCGACTTACGACCGGTTGGGGGTCGTGGTATTAAAAAGGTTGAGAACCACTGATCTATTATCTCTCTCTGTCTATGTCTGACTATGTCTGTCTGTCTGCCTGTCTCTCTGTCTCTATCTGTCTCTGTCTCTCTTTCTCTCTCTCTACCAATCTATCATTTATTATCTCTCTCTGTCTCTCTGTCTATGTGTCTATCTGTCTATCTGTCTGCCTGTCTGTCTCTCTCTGTCTGTCTGTCTCTCTCTCCCTCTCCCTAGATGATATTATCTCTCTCTGTCTCTCTGTCTATGTCTGTCTCTCCCTCTATCTCTATCTACCTATCTATCATCTATTATCTCTCTCTGTCTATGTCTGTCTGCCTGTCTCTCTATCTCTGTCTCTCTCTTTCTCTCTCTCTACCTATCTATCATCTCTCTCTGTCTATGACTGTCTATGTCTGTCTCTCTCTCTCTATCATCTATTATCTCTCTCTTTCTCTATGTCTATGTCTGTCTGCCTGTCTGCCTCTGTCTGTCTGTCTCTCTCTCTCCCCCTATCTATCATCTATTATCTCTCTCTGCCTATGTCTCTCTGCCCGTCTGCTTGTCTCTCTGTCTCTGTCTCTCCCTTTCTCTCTCCCTATCTATCATGTATTATCTCTCTCTGTCTATGACTATGTCTGTCTGTCTGCCTCTCTCCCCCTCCCTCTCTCTGTCTACCTATCTATCATCTATTATCTTTCTCTGTCTATGTCTATGTATGCCTGCCTGCCTGCCCCTCTGTCAGTCTCTCTCTCTCTCTCTCTCTCTCCCTACCTATCTATCATCTATTATCTCTCTCTGCTATGTCTGTCTGCCTGTCTCTCTTTCTCTTTCTCTCCCTGTATATCATGTATTATCTCTCTCTGTCTATGACTCTCTATGTATGTATGTCTCTCCCCCCCTCCCTCTCTCTCTCTATCTAAACTACCTATCTATCATCTATTATCTCTCTCTGTCTCTATGTCTATCTCTGTCTACCTGTCTGTCTCTCTGTCTGTCTGTCTGTCTCTCTCTCTACCTATCTATAATCTATTATCTCTCTCTGTCTCTATGTCTGTCTATGTCTGTCTGTCTGTCTGTCTCTCTCTCTCTCTCTCTCTCTCCCTCTCTCTCTATCTACCTATCTATCATCTATTATCTCTCTCTGTCTATGTCTGTCTGCCTGTCTCTCTGTCTCTGTCTCTCTCTTTCTCTCTCTCTACCTATCTATCATCTATATTATCTCTCTCTGTCTATGTCTGTCTGCCTCTGCCTGTCTCTCTCTTTCTGTCTTTGTCTCTCTCTTTCTCTCATTTATTATCTCTCTCTGTCTATGTCTGTCTGTCTGTTTGTCTCTATCATCTATTATCTCTCTTTCTCTATGTCTATGTCTGTCTACCTGTCTGTCTGCCTGTCTGTCTCTGTCTGTCTCTCTCTCTCTCTCCCTATCTATCATCTATTATCTCTCTCTGCCTATGTCTGTCTGCCTGTCTGCCTGTCTCTCTTTCTCTGTCTCTCTCTTTCTCTCTCCCTATCTATCATGCATTATCTCTCTCTGTCTATGACTATGTCTGTCTCTCTCTCCCCTCCCCCCTCTCTCTGTCTAACTACCTATCTATCATCTATTATCTCTTTCTATCTATGTCTGTCTGCCTGTCTATCTCTCTCTGTCTGTCTCTGTCTCTCTCTTTCTCTCTCTCTCTTTCTACCTATCTATCATCTATTATCTCTCTCTGTCTATGTGTGTCTGCCTATCTCTCTCTCTCTCTCTCTCACCCTCTCCCTCCCTCCCTCCCTCCCTCCCTCCCTCTCTCTCTCTCTCCCTCTCTCCCTACCTATCATCTATTATCTCTCTCTATGTTGGTCTATGTCTGTCTACTTGTCTGCCTCTCTCTCTCTCTCTCTCTCTCTCTCTACCTATCATCTATTATCTCTCTCTGTCTCTATGTCTGTCTGTATGCCTGCCTGCCCACCTGCCTGCCTCTCTGTCTGTCTGTCTCTCTCTGTCTGTCTGTTTCTCTCTCCCTCTCTCTATCTACCTATCTATCATCTATTATCTCTCTCTCTTTATGTCTGTCTGCCTCTCTCTGTCTGTCTCTCTCTCTACCTATCTATTATCTCTCTGTGCCTATGTCTGTCTATGTCTGTCTCTCTCCCTCTCTCTCTCTCTCTACCTATCTATCATCTATTATCTCTCTCTGTCTATGTCTGTCTGCCTGTCTCTCTGTCTCTCTGTGTGTCTCTCTCTCTCTCTCTACCTATCATCTTTTATCTCTCTCTGTCTATGTCTATGTCTGTCTGTGTCTCTCTATCATCTATTATCTCTCTCTGTCTCTATGTCTATGTCTGTCTACCTGTCTGCCTATCTGTATTTCTCTGTCTGTCTGTCTGTCTGTCTGTCTGTCTCTCTCTCTCTCTATCTATCTATCTATCTATCTATCTATCTACCTATCATCTATTATCTCTCTCTATGTTGGTCTATGTCTGTCTACTTGTCTGCCTCTCTCTCTCTCTCTCTCTCTCTCTCTCTCTCTACCTATCATCTATTATCTCTCTCTGTCTCTATGTCTGTCTGTATGCCTGCCTGCCCACCTGCCTGCCTCTCTGTCTGTCTGTCTCTCTCTGTCTGTCTGTTTCTCTCTCCCTCTCTCTATCTACCTATCTATCATCTATTATCTCTCTCTCTTTATGTCTGTCTGCCTCTCTCTGTCTGTCTCTCTCTCTACCTATCTATTATCTCTCTGTGCCTATGTCTGTCTATGTCTGTCTCTCTCCCTCTCTCTCTCTCTCTACCTATCTATCATCTATTATCTCTCTCTGTCTATGTCTGTCTGCCTGTCTCTCTGTCTCTCTGTGTGTGTCTCTCTCTCTCTCTACCTATCATCTTTTATCTCTCTCTGTCTATGTCTATGTCTGTCTGTGTCTCTCTAACATCTATTATCTCTCTCTGTCTCTATGTCTATGTCTGTCTACCTGTCTGCCTATCTGTATTTCTCTGTCTGTCTGTCTGTCTGTCTGTCTGTCTGTCTGTCTGTCTCTCTCTCTCTCTCTCTCTCTCTCTATCTATCTATCTATCTACCTATCATCTATTATCTGTCTCTGCTATGTCTGTCTGTCTGTCTCTCTGTGTTTCTGTCTCTGTCTCTCTCTCCCTATCTATCATGTATTATCTCTCTCTGTCTATGTCTTTCTATGTCTGTCTTTCTGTCTCTCTCTCTCTCTCCCTCTCTGTCTCTCTCTACCTATCATCTATTATCTCTCTCTGTCTGTCTGTCTGCTGTCTGTCTGTCTGCTGTCTGTCTGTCTGCTGTCTCTCTGTCTCTCTCTGTCTGTCTGTCTGTCTCTCTCTCTCCCTATCTATCATCTATTATCTCTATCTGTCTATGTTTGTCTATGTCTGTCTGTCTCTCTCCCTCTCTCTCTATATCTACCTATCTATCATCTATTATCTCTCTCTGTCTATGACTGTCTATGTCTCTCTCTCTCTCCCTCTCTCTCTCTACCTATCTATTATTTATTATCTCTCTCTCTCTCTCTCTCTCTCTCTCTCTCTCTCTCTCTCTCTCTCATCTATTATCTCTCTTTTTCTCTATGTCTATGTCTGTCTACCTGTCTGCCTGTCTGTCTTTGTCTGTCTGTGACTCTCTTTCTCTCTATCTACCTATCTATCATCTATTATCTCTCTCATTCTATGTCTGTCTATGTCTGTCTGTCTGTCTCTCTCTCTCCCTCCCTCCCTCTCTCTCTTTATCTACCAATCTATCATCTATTATCTGTCTATGTCTGTCTGTCTCTCTCTCTCCCTCTCTCTCTCTACCTATCTATCATCTATTATCTCTCTCTGTCTATGACTATGTCTGTCTCTCTCTCTCTCTCCCTCTCTCTACTTATTATTTATTATATCTCTGTCTATGTCTGTCTATCTCTGTCTGTCTGTCTCTCTCTCTCTATCATCTATTATCTCTCTTTTTCTCTATGTCTATGTCTGTCTACCTGTCTGCCTGTCTGTCTTTGTCTGTCTGTCAGTCGCTCTTTCTCTCTATCTACCTATCTATCATCTATTATCTCTCTGTGTCTATGTCTGTCTGTCTGTCTCTCTCTCCCTCCCTCTCTCTCTCTATTTATCTACCAATCTATCGTCTATTATCTCTGTCTATGTCTGTCTATGTTTGTCTGCCTGTCTGCCTATCTCTCTGTCTCTGTCTCTCTCTTTCTCTCTCACTCTACCTATCATCTATTATCTCTCTTTGTCTATGTCTGTCTGTCTGTCCCTCTCTATCATCTCTCTCTGTCTCTATATCTATGTCTGTCTACCTGCCTGCCTCTCTTTGTCTGTCTGTCTGTCTGTCTGTCTGAGAGACAAACGGCACTGAAAAAAGGGACTGATGACAGTTTTTCACACTTATGACCATTATAGCACCCTCCCCCCAGGGCAGAAGTAGGCAACCTTGGCTCTTTTATGACTCGTGGACTTCAACTCCCAGAATTCCTGAGCCAGCATGGGGGAATTATGGCCCCCTCATGACTCGTGGACTTCAACTCCCAGAATTCCTGAGCCAGCATGGGGGAACTACGCCCCCCCTCATGACTCGTGGACTTCAACTCCCAGAATTCCTCAGTCAGCATGGGGGAACTATGGCCCCCTCATGACTCGTGGACTTCAACTCCCAGAATTCCTGAGCCAGCATGGGGGAACTATGGCCCCCTCATGACTCGTGGACTTCAACTCCCAGAATTCCTGACCCAGCATGGGGGAACTATGGCCCCCTCATGACCGGTGGACTTCAACTCCCAGAATTCCTGAGCCAGCATGGGGGAACTATGGCCCCTCATGACCCGTGGACTTCAACTCCCAGAATTCCTGAGCCAGCATGGGGGAACTATGGCCCCCTCATGACCGGTGGACTTCAACTCCCAGAATTCCTGAGCAGCATGGGGGAACTATGGCCCCTTCATGGCTTGTGGACTTCAACTCTAGACCAGGGGTAGGCAACTTTTGCTCTTTTATGACTGGTGCACTCCAACTCCGAGAATTCCTGAGCCAGCCACGCTGAGGGGAAAGGGAGAGGTTTCCATGCTGAGCCAGGCTGGCTCAGGAATTCTGGGAGTTGGAGTCCACGAGCCATGAAGGGGCCAAGATTGCCTAGCCCTGCCCCAAAGTCACGTGATCAAAATCCAGCTACCTGGCAACGGACTCGCATTTATGATGGTCGCAGCGTCCTGGGGTCACATGACCACCTTTTGTGATCTTCGGAGAAGCCAAGTCAAGCTGGATTTGCTTAACCACCATGTTACCAACTTAACAACTGCGAGGATATCAGTTAACAACGGTGGCAAGCAAGTGGTCATTAAATGGGGCAAAGCTCCTTTACCAAATATCTCACTGAGCAACAGAAATTGGGGGGGTCCATTATGGTCCTACATCGAGGCTTCTCTTATCTGGCTACGTTTCCCACCTGGTCTACCCGGTGAGGCTGAAGAAGGACAGCCCGGGGTGGGATTCCAGCCTCCAGATCTTACCTCCAGGACAATGTCTCTTCATCCGACACTTCCGAGACTCGGACAGTGCCGGACACAGGGCCACGTCCTCTTTGCCACTGCGGAGAATCTCCCGGACTCGAATCTCTGAACCCCACTTGTAGCCGCACATCCGCCCTTGTTTGGTGCAGGGGCTCCAGCTGCCCCAGGGGGCTGCCTCGCAGTTTTCTGGGAGGGGGGAAGGAAGAGGATATGGAGACACCCTCAGGACTAGAAGCTTTTAAGAAGAGACAGGAAGTCACCTGTCTGAGATGGTAGACGTTCTCCTGCTTGAGCAGGGGGCTGGACTAGAAGACCTCCAAGGTCCCTTCCAGCTTCTATTTTCTATTCCATTTTCTATTCTATTCTATTCCATTTTCTATTCTATTCCATTTTCTATTCTATTCTATTCCATTTTCTATTCTATTCTATTCCATTTTCTATTCTATTCTATTCTATTCTATTTTGTATTTCTATTCTGTATTTCTATTCTATTTTCTATTCTGTATTTCTATTCCATTTTCTATTCTATTCTATTCTATTCTATTTTCTATTCTGTATTTCTATTCTGTATTTCTATTCCATTTTCTATTCTATTCCATTTTCTATTCTATTCTATTCTATTCTATTCTATTCTATTCTATTCTATTCTATTCTATTTTCTATTCTGTATTTCTATTCTGTATTTCTATTCCATTTTCTATTACATTTTTTATTTCATTTTCTATTCTATTCTATTCTATTCTATTCTATTCTAGTCTAGTATATCGCTCGTATCGTATCGTATCGTATCCTTCCTATCCTATCCTATCGTATCCTATCCTATCCTATCCTATCCTATCCTATCCTATCCTATCCTATCCTATCCTATCCTATCCTATCCTATCCTATCCTATCCTATCCTATTCTACTCTGTCCTATTCTATTCTATTCTATTCTATTCTATTCTATTCTATTCTATTCTATTCTATTCTATTCTATTCTATTCTATTCTATTCTATTCTATTCTATTCTATTCTATTCCATTCCATTCCATTCCATTCTGTATTTATTCTATTCTATTCTATTCTATTCTATTCTATTCTTCTACTCTATATTTTCTATTCTATTCTATTCTATTCTATTCTATTCTATTCTATTCTATTCTATTCTATTCTATTCTATTCTATTCTATTCTATTCTATTCTATTCTATATCCTATCCTATTTCATCCCATCCCACCATTATTCTATTCTATTCTATTCTATTCTATTCTATTCTATTCTATTCTATTCTATTCTATTCTATTCTATTCTATTCTATTCTATTCTATTCTATTCTATTCCATTCTGTATTTATTCTATTCTATTCTATTCTATTCTATTCTATTCTATTCTATTCTATTCTATTCTATTCTATTCTATTCTATTCTATTCTATTCTATTCTATTCTCTCTGGGCTGGGTGGTTTAGTTGCAGATTAGGAAGGGGGCTCTTCCCTCCTGCAGCTTGGCTTACCATGGCATTCCCAGGTGCTGTGCCAGGCCATGGTGTCAGGAGGACAGGTGTTTAAGCACTTCCCTTTGTGCAGGTAGAAGCTCTCTTGACATTTCATGCAAAAGTCTTTGCTGAAACAGCTCTCGCAGCTGGGCGATCGGCATTCTAGAACATAGAGATGGCGCGTTAGAAAAAGCCGCCTTTAAGGCAGTGGCCTGACTTAAGCTATAGGCCAGTTTTGCTGAAAACCAAAAGTAAATGCTGGTTGTGGGGTCCTGATGCTCTCTGAGCTGGGTGGTTTTATTGCAGACGTTTCATGACCCAACTAGGTAATATCATCAGCACTAGTAGGAAGGGGGCATTTATTCTTGGTTTATAGACTGGTGGCTGCCCTATCAGGACCCAGGACCCCACAATCTTCCTCCTCCTCCTCCTCCTCCTCCTCCCTGCACACCCCACTCCCTTCTAGCACTGATGATGTTACCTAGTTGGGTAATGAAATGTCTGCAAGAAAACAACCCAGTTCAGAGAGCACCAAGGACCCCTCCTCCTCCTCCTCTTCCTCCTCCTCCTCCTCCCTGCACACCCCACTCCCTTCTAGCACTGATGTTACCTAGTTATTCATAATTCATAATTAGCAAACTTTAAGATACTTCTGTACCCTTCTACCGCTATTACCCTCAAGAAAGAAATATTATCTTAATGGGCAAAAAAAATACCAGTTACGTTGCCATTGAAATTCTGATAAAGCTGCATATTTCTTTTTTAAAAAAAGGGGGGAGTTAATATCCAAGAGTAGAATGAATCTTCAAAACCCTCTGTTAACAGTCTGTTATTCTATTTAAAATGCAGAAAGCCTGCAACGGCTTCTTATCTACCCCAAGCCATAATCATCATTATCTCTGATCCATTCAGGATTCGTCCGGGATCAAAAGTGACAATAAAGGTTATTTTTTCTTATCGGTATATGTCACGGATATGCCACCTTGGCTCTTTTATGACTCGTGGACTTCAACTCCCAGAATTCCTGAGCCGGCCATGCTGAGGGGAAAGGGAGAGGCTTCCAAGCTGAGCCAGGCTGGCTCAGGAATTCTGGGAGTTGAAGTCCACAAGTAATGAGGGGCCATAGTTCCCCCATGCTGGTTCAGGAATTCTGGGAGTTGAAGTCCACAAGTAATGAGGGGGCCATAGTTCCCCCATGCTGGCTCAGGAATTCTGGGAGTTGAAGTCCACAAGTCATAAGGGGGCCATAGTTCCCCCATGCTGGCTGAGGAATTCTGGGAGTTGAAGTCCCCGAGTCATGAAGGGGCCATAGTTCCCCCATGCTGGCTCAGGAATTCTGGGAGTTGAAGTCCACAAGTCATGAGGGGCCATAGTTCCCCCATGCTGGTTCAGGAATTCTGGGAGTTGAAGTCCACAAGTAATGAGGGGGCCATAGTTCCCCCATGCTGGCTCAGGAATTCTGGGAGTTGAAGTCCACGAGTCATAAGGGGGCCATAGTTCCCCCATTCTGGCTCAGGAATTCTGGGAGTTGAAATCCACCAGTCATGAGGGGACCGTAGTTCCCCCATGCTGGCTCAGGAATTCTGGGAGTTGAAGTCCACGAGTCATGAGGGGGCCATACTTCCCCCATGTTGGCTCAGGAATTCTGGGACTTGAAGTCCACAAGTAATGAGGGGCCATAGTTCCCCCATGCTGGCTCAGGAATTCTGGGAGTTGAAGTCCACAAGTAATGAGGGGGCCATAGTTCCCCCATGCTGGCTCAGGAATTCTGGGAGTTGAAGTCCACGAGTCATAAGGGGGCCATAGTTCCCCCATGCTGGCTCAGGAATTCTGGGAGTTGAAGTCCACAAGTAATGAGGGGCCATAGTTCCCCCATGCTGGCTCAGGAATTCTGGGAGTTGAAGTCCACGAGTCATAAGGGGGCCATAGTTCCCCCATGCTGGCTCAGGAATTCTGGGAGTTGAAGTCCACAAGTAATGAGGGGCCATAGTTCCCCCATGCTGGCTCAGGAATTCTGGGAGTTGAAGTCCACAAGTAATGAGGGGGCCATAGTTCCCCCATGCTGGCTCAGGAATTCTGGGAGTTGAAGTCCACAAGTAATGAGGGGCCATAGTTCCCCCATGCTGGCTCAGGAATTCTGGGAGTTGAAGTCCACCAGTCATGAGGGGGCCATACTTCCCCCATGTTGGCTCAGGAATTCTGGGAGTTGAAGTCCACAAGTAATGAGGGGGCCATAGTTCCCCCATGCTGGCTCAGGAATTCTGGGAGTTGAAGTCCACAAGTAATGAGGGGCCATAGTTCCCCCATGCTGGCTCAGGAATTCTGGGAGTTGAAGTCCACAAGTAATGAGGGGGCCATAGTTCCCCCATGCTGGCTCAGGAATTCTGGGAGTTGAAGTCCACGAGTCATAAGGGGGCCATAGTTCCCCCATGCTGGCTCAGGAATTCTGGGAGTTGAAGTCCACAAGTAATGAGGGGCCATAGTTCCCCCATGCTGGCTCAGGAATTCTGGGAGTTGAAGTCCACGAGTCATAAGGGGGCCATAGTTCCCCCATGCTGGCTCAGGAATTCTGGGAGTTGAAATCCACCAGTCATGAGGAGGCCATAGTTCCCCCATTCTGGCTCAGGAATTCTGGGAGTTGAAATCCACCAGTCATGAGGGGACCGTAGTTCCCCCATGCTGGCTCAGGAATTCTGGGAGTTGAAGTCCACGAGTCATGAGGGGGCCATACTTCCCCCATGTTGGCTCAGGAATTCTGGGACTTGAAGTCCACCAGTCATGAGGGGGCCATACTTCCCCCATGTTGGCTCAGGAATTCTGGGAGTTGAAGTCCACAAGTAATGAGGGGCCATAGTTCCCCCATGCTGGCTCAGGAATTCTGGGAGTTGAAGTCCACAAGTAATGAGGGGGCCATAGTTCCCCCATGCTGGCTCAGGAATTCTGGGAGTTGAAGTCCACGAGTCATAAGGGGGCCATAGTTCCCCCATGCTGGCTCAGGAATTCTGGGAGTTGAAGTCCACAAGTAATGAGGGGCCATAGTTCCCCCATGCTGGCTCAGGAATTCTGGGAGTTGAAGTCCACGAGTCATAAGGGGGCCATAGTTCCCCCATGCTGGCTCAGGAATTCTGGGAGTTGAAGTCCACAAGTAATGAGGGGCCATAGTTCCCCCATGCTGGCTCAGGAATTCTGGGAGTTGAAGTCCACAAGTAATGAGGGGGCCATAGTTCCCCCATGCTGGCTCAGGAATTCTGGGAGTTGAAGTCCACAAGTAATGAGGGGCCATAGTTCCCCCATGCTGGCTCAGGAATTCTGGGAGTTGAAGTCCACAAGTAATGAGGGGGCCATAGTTCCCCCATGCTGGCTCAGGAATTCTGGGAGTTGAAGTCCACGAGTCATAAGGGGGCCATAGTTCCCCCATGCTGGCTCAGGAATTCTGGGAGTTGAAGTCCACAAGTAATGAGGGGCCATAGTTCCCCCATGCTGGCTCAGGAATTCTGGGAGTTGAAGTCCACAAGTAATGAGGGGGCCATAGTTCCCCCATGCTGGCTCAGGAATTCTGGGAGTTGAAGTCCACAAGTAATGAGGGGGCCATAGTTCCCCCATGCTGGCTCAGGAATTCTGGGACTTGAAGTCCACCACTCATGAGGGGGGCGTAGTTCCCCCATGCTGGCTCAAGAATTCTGGGACTTGAAGTCCACCACTCATGAGGGGGGCGTAGTTCCCCCATGCTGGCTCAGGAATTCTGGGAGTTGAAGTCCACAAACCATGAAGGGGCCATAGTTCCCCCATGCTGGCTCAGGAATTCTGGGAGTTGAAGTCCACCAGTCATGAGGGGGCCATAGGTCCCCCATACTGGCTCAGGAATTCTGGGAGTTGAAGTCCACCAGTCATGAGGGGGCCATAGGTCCCCCATACTGGCTCAGGAATTCTGGGAGTTGAAATCCACCAGTCATGAGGAGGCCATACTTCCCCCATGCTGGCTCAGGAATTCTGGGACTTGAAGTCCACCAGTCATGAGGGGGCCATAGGTCCCCCATACTGGCTCAGGAATTCTGGGAGTTGAAGTCCACGAGTCATGAGGAGGTCATAGTTCCCCCATGCTGGCTCAGGAATTCTGGGAGTTGAAATCCACCAGTCATGAGGAGGCCATACTTCCCCCATGCTGGCTCAGGAATTCTGGGACTTGAAGTCCACCAGTCATGAGGGGGCCATAGGTCCCCCATACTGGCTCAGGAATTCTGGGAGTTGAAGTCCACCAGTCATGAGGGGGCCATAGTTCCCCCATGCTGGCTCAGGAATTCTGGGAGTTGAAGTCCACGAGTCATAAGGGGGCCATAGTTCCCCCATGCTGGCTCAGGAATTCTGGGAGTTGAAGTCCACGAGTCATGAGGAGGCCATAGTTCCCCCATGCTGGCTCAGGAATTCTGGGACTTGAAGTCCACCAGTCATGAGGGGGCCGTGTTCCCCCATGCTGGCTCAGGAATTCTGGGAGTTGAAGTCCACGAGTCTTGAGTGGGCAAAGTTCCCCCATGCTGGTTCAGGAATTCTGGGAGTTGAAGTCCACAAGCCATGAGGGGGCCATAGGTCCCCCATGCTGGCTCAGGAATTCTGGGAGTTGAAGTCCACAAGTCTTGAGTGGGCATAGTTCCCCCATGCTGGCTCAGGAATTCTGGGAGTTGAAGTCCACGAGTCATAAAAAAGCCAAGGTTGCCTACCCCTGGTATATGTGTTTCTTTTTTTTTTAATGCACCTCTTTTTCAAATACTTTGAAAAAGTTTGTTTTGTCTTGGTAATTTTTTTTTAAAGATTCTATTTTAATTTTTTGCATAAAGTTTAAAAATTTTTTTTTTTAAAAAGAAACAAACAAAAAAACATCTAATAAAGGATAACAACAACAACAACAATAATAATAATAGAGAAAGTCATAGAAAATGATAAAATTAAACTGCTCTGGGACTTCAGAATTCAAACAGACGAGCACCTGCCAGATAATACCCTGGACTTAACAATTGTTGATAAGAAATACAAAAAACTCTGGATAGTGGACATGGCAGTGCCTGGAGACAGCAGAATAGATGAGAAAGAACTGGAGAAGATCACAAAATACAAACACCCACAAATAGAAATAGAAAGACTGTGGCAAAGGCAAGCAAGGGTGGTACCAATAGTCATAGGCGCCTTGGGTGCAATCCCAAAACAACTGGAGCACCATTTGGACACCATCATCAGCATTGACAAATTCACCATTAGTCAATTGCAAAAGTTGGCCTTACCAGGAACCGCCTCCATCCTGCGACGAGATCTGTGATACCATCAAACATCTACATCTGCCTATCCCAGATTCTGGGTAAGGACTCGATAGGTAGACAAAATGCTAAATCTAGTCTGAACATCTGGCTGACTGTGAGATGATCCATAATAATAATAATAAGGTTGGAAGGGACCTTGCAGGTCATCTAGTCCAACCTCCTGCTCAGGATCCTGAGAAATGAGGACTTGGAGGTTGCCCCAAATTGCCCACCTTCATTCTATGTTTTTATCTCGCTAACACGCTACTGACTCCTCCAAGAATTGGGCTTTTCACACCCTGGACACCTACTGATGCATCGGTTGACTTCCTGGCCTCGCACCCCGAAGTAGCCCAGCGGGCAGGCATGGACGCAGGCCCCGTACTGTCGGATCCCATCCCTCCAGATGAGCAGGAAAAGACGCTGCTGGCAGGAGACGCAGCCGTTGTCTTCGGAGCACATAACACAACCCGTGCAGTTCTCAAACATGGCAGCGCTCACTGAAAGAAGAAGAGAAGAAGAGAGTTGGAAGGGACCTTGCAGGTCTTTGAGTCAGGAGGCCCCCGACTTTCGGGGTTTCTGCAGAATAATTTACAGAATGACAGAGTTGGAAGGTCATCTAGTCCAACAAACCCCCCCCCCCGCCCTATACCTGTGGTGGCGAACCTATGGCCCACGTGCCACAGGTGGCACACAGAGCCCTCTCTTTGGGCACACGCACCATCGCCCCAGTCCTAGGCCTTCAGCTGGGTTTTATAAAACCTTTTCACTTTAGGCTTTCGCTGCCGTGTGCAAAAAAAAAAAAAGGTTCAATCAATCAATCAATTTCAATTTCTCGTGGAAAAAAAAAGATCTTGCAAAGTTGGAATGGATTGATTGAACTTTTAATCTCACCCAGTCTGCTGTTACCACCACAGCCACGCCCACCCAATGGGCCACACCCACTCAATTGGACAAGCCCACCTGGCATCCGACCATACATAAGTGGGTTTTGGGTTGCAGTTTGGGCACTCGGTCTCTAAAAGGTTCGCCATCACTGCCCTATACTATTTCAGACAAATGGCTGTCCAGTGTCTTCTTAAAAACCTCCAGTGTTGAAGCAATCACCGCTTCTGGAGGCAGGTGGTTCCACTGGTTAATTGTTCTCACTGTCAGGAAGTTTCTCCTTAGTTCTAGGTTGCTTCTCTCCTTGATGAGTTTCCATCCATTGCTTCTTGTCCTGCCGTCTGGTCAGTGGTGGGATTCAAATATGGGAACAACCGGTTCTCTGTGGGGATGCTGCTTCCAGAAGTCCATTCTGGACCCGGGCAACAAAAAATTAGCTACCGGTTCTGCCGAAGTGGTGCGAAGTGGCTGAATCTCATCACTGCCTCTGGTGCTTTGAGAATAGAATAGAATAGAATAGAATAGAATAGAATAGAATAGAATAGAATAGAATAGAATAGAATAGAATAGAATAGAATAGAATAGAATAGAATAGAATAGAATAGAAAAGAAAAG
This sequence comes from Bothrops alternatus, assembly GCA_034064705.1. Taxonomy (NCBI): domain Eukaryota; kingdom Metazoa; phylum Chordata; class Lepidosauria; order Squamata; family Viperidae; genus Bothrops; species Bothrops alternatus. Next base: position 74,068 of record JARGCV010000427.1, on the reverse strand, counting down.
AATGGAATAGAAAATATGGAATGGAATAGAATAGAATAGAATAGAATAGAATAGAATAGAATAGAATAGAATAGAATAGAATAGAATAGAATAGAATAGAATAGAATAGAATAGAATAGAATAGAAGCTGGAAGGGACCTTGGAGGTCATCGAGTCCAACCCCCTGCTCAGGCAGGAAACCCTATACCATTTCGGACAAATGGCTGTCCAGTCTCTTCTTAAAAACTTGGAGCATTCACCGCTTCTGGAGGCAGGTTGTTCCACTGGTTAATTGTTCTCACTGTCAGGAAGTTTCTCCTCAGTTCCAGGTTGCTTCTCTCCTTGATGAGTTTCCATCCGTTGCTTCTTGTCCTGCCTTCAGGCGCTTTGGAGAATAGCTTGACTCCCTCTTCTTTGGGGCAGCCCCTGAGATATTGGAAGACGGCTATCCTGTCCCCCCTCGTCCTTCTCTTCATTAAACTGGACATACCCAATTCCAGCAACCGTTCCTTATATGTTTCAGCCTCCAGTCCCCCGATCATCTTTGTGGCTCTTCTCTGCCCTCTTTTCTAGAGTCTCCACATCTTTAGATGTTAAGTGATTTTTGCCCCATTTTGCAACTTTTCTTGCCCCGGCTGTTAAATGAATCACTGCAGTTGTTAAGTTAGTAACACACACACACACACACACAGTTCTTAAGTGACCCTGGGTTCCCCCCTGCTTGTCGGAAGGTCGCAAAATGGGGTCACGTGACCTCCTGGGGGCAGCGCAACCGTCATCAATTCGAGTCGGTTGCCAAGCGTCTGATCACGTGACCCTGGGGGGGGGAGGTGTGATGCTACTACAACGGTCGTTAAGTGTGAAAAACGGTCATGGGTCACTTTTTTCGGTTGCTCAGGGGCCGTTCGAAGTTACAATGGACACACACACACACACACACACACACACACACACACTGTTGCTTACAATCGTGGTCGTAAGCCGAGGACTACCGGCATATATATTTTAGCCTTGAGTTGTATAGAAAGTTTTTGTTAAATTGTTTTATTTATGTTGTAAGCCGCTCCGAGTCTTCGGAGAGGAGTGGCATATAAATTTAATTAAAATAAATAAAATAAATAAAGAATATCCATCCGAAAAGCAGAAGAGGGGGGAAAAAAAACAACGGGGGCACCTTGGTTGTCTAGGAAAAAATAAAATATGTAAATTGCACACACAAAAAAAGCAAACCAAAACACAAGAAGAAAAAGAAAAATCAGCCCAAAGCTTGCACGACAGCAATTACACATTTTCCAGGCGTCTCCTTTTTGATAGATGCAACATTAGGCAGAGAAATTAGACAGAAGGAAAAATAATGTGCGGTGCATCTGTGGAACCCATAAAAAAAACAACAACCCAGATTTCCACTGCTTTCTGGCAGCTGTGGAGACTTGGTGACCCAGAGATTAAGGCTAAGAGGCAGCAGGTATCAGGAGCCAAATTAAAAGCCGGCCCCCTTATTGCACCATACAGAAAATTCTGGTTTTGTTTTGTTTTTTGCCTGATCTCTATTTTTTCTCTTTTTTTTTTAACTTGGGGTGGAGATATTTATTTGGAACAAAACAGTTTACAGAAGATGCAGACCTGATCAGAGACAGCCCACAAGAAATGGGGAATATGGGGAATATATATATATATATATATTTATATAGATCTGGGGTTTTGTTTGTTTCTTTTCCCAATGCTGGCAACTTTAAAATGGACGGACTACTGCTCCCGAAGCTGGCTGGGGAATTCTGGGAGTTGAAGTCCGCCCCCATCTGACGTTGCCAAGCTTGAGAAATAACTGATTTACAACAGTGTCTCTCAGTCTGGCAACTTGAAGATGGGTGGACTTCATTTCCCAGCATGCTGACTGGGGTATTCTGGGAGTTGAAGTCCACACAGTTGCTAAGATTCCCTGAGGAATTCTGGGAGTTGAAGTCCACACATCTTATAGTTGCTAAGGCTAAGTGGGGAATTCTGGGAATTGAAGTCCCCACAGTTGCTAAGATTCCCTGAGGAATTCTGGGAGTTGAAGTCCACACATCTTACATTCGCTAAGGCTGACTGGTGAATTCTGGGAGTTGAAGTCCACACATCTTATAGTTGCTAAGGCTAAGTGGGGAATTCTGGGAGTTGAAGTCCACACAGTTGCTAAGATTCCCTGGTGAATTCTGGGAGTTGAAGTCCACACATCTTATAGTTGCTAAGGCTAAGTGGGGAATTCTGGGAGTTGAAGTCCAAACAGTTGCTAAGATTCCCTGAGGAATTCTGGGAGTTGAAGTCCACACATCTTACATTCGCTAAGGCTGACTGGTGAATTCTGGGAGTCGAAGTCCACACATCTTATAGTTGCTAAGGCTAAGTGGGGAATTCTGGGAGTTGAAGTCCAAACAGTTGCTAAGATTCCCTGAGGAATTCTGGGAGTTGAAGTCCACACATCTTACATTCGCTAAGGCTGACTGGTGAATTCTGGGAGATGAAGTCTACACATCTTATAGTTGCTAAGGCTAAGTGGGGAATTCTGGGAGTCAAAGTCCACCCACCTCTCTGGAATGCCGTCCTGGATTTTGAGGTCCCATCTTTCCTTGCTGCCAAGCTGAGTACAATCTATTTTGCAGAGGGAATTCAAAGGAATAACCTTGGCCTGTTTCCTTGGAAAACCGAAATTACGGCTAATTCTTTGCAAAACCCATTGTCCTAATTGAACAATGGGGTGATTTCCCTAGAAACCCCCCCCATGGAAAACGGGGGGGGAGGGTGAATATGAAAAAGAGGGGGTACGATAAGGTGACAAGGCGCCACTTTGCATTACATTTTGTCTGTTCAAAAGTAAATAGCCAGAATTTTAACCAAAGTGCAATCAACAGGATCCTCGCCCAATTAGAAAAGCAAATGGTTTTTCACTGCCTGCCTATTACTCCAAGACTTTTTGGTGCCTGAAGCTTTCGCCCTCAGGGGGTGGTTAAAAAATAACAATAATAACAACAGTCAGCTTTGCAGCCCTTGAAGCGATGTTGTCTCTGGCAAACCTTACTTTCAAGTTGCTTAAATTGCTACTGGATTGCATCAAGTCAGCCTTTCAAGGTTTTTACTAATGGGTAAATAATTCTTGGATTGGTCTGCTCTTTGTGAGTCATCTTTGCAGCCTCTGTGGGTTTTTTCCCCCAATCAAAATAGAGCTGGAAGGGACCTTGGAGGTCTTCTAGTCCAGCCCCCTGCTCAAGCAGCAGACCCCATATCATTTCAGACACATGGCTGTCCAGTTTCTTCTTAAAATCTTCCAGTGTTGGCGCATTCACCGCTTCTGGAGGCAGGTAGTTCCACTGGTTAATTGTTCTCACTGTCAGGAAGTTTCTCCTTAGTTCCAGGTTGCTTCTCTCCTTGATTAGTTTCCATCCATTGCTTCTTGTCCTGCCTTCAGATCCTTTGGAGAATAGCTTGACTCCCTCTTCTTTGGGGCAGCCCCTGAGATACTGGAAGACTGCTATCATGTCCCCCCTTGTCCTTCTCTTCATTAAACTAGACAGACCCAATTCCAGCAAATGCTCTTTATATGTTTTAGCGAGCCTCCAATCCCCTGATCATCTTTGTTGCTCTTCTCTGTGCTCTTTCCAGAGTCTCAACATCTTTTTTACATCATGGTGACCAAAGCTGGATGCCGGATTCCAGGTGTTTTCCAAAATTGGGTGTGCACATGTAGAATAACAGGATAGTAGGATTGGAAGGGAAAATTGGAATATAAAAAGGGCGTAAGAACAAACCGCAATGCAGGAACTAAGAACTTCAAGACGAAAACTCTGAAACTCAATTAAGATGCGAGGAAAGTAGATATAGTCACGCACACTGTAAAAAAGGATTAAAAAGACCCAAAGAAAATAGGATATCGAACTGGAGTGCACGCTAAAAAAACTACAATACAAAATGTTTTACAGAGCCACTCAGCATGCGATGTTTCGAGAGAAGCGCTCCCCCCTCCGTCAGATATACAGCGATTCACTGTACAAAAAAGTCTCAGAAGTGTCCCCAAAACCTCTTGCTCCATCGCCCCCATATCGCCCCCTTTTCGGTCCTTCGCCTCCGCGTTGCCCCTTTTCGTTCCATCGCCCCCCTGAAAAATGAAATTGCCCCCTGAGGGGCAATATCGCCCAGGTTAAGAACCACTGGACTAAGGTTCGCAACTTGGGAGTCCTCCTCGATCCACAGCTGACATTGGAACATCATTTATCGGCTGTGGCGAGGGGGGCATTTGCCCAGGTTCGCCTGGTGCACCAGTTGCGCCCTTATTTGGATCGGGAGTCTCTCCTCACAGTCACACATGCTCTTGTCACCTCGAGGATCGACTACTGCAACACTCTCTACATGGGGCTACCCTTGAAGAGTGTTCGGAGACTACAATTAGTGCAAAATGCAGCTGCGCGAGCAGTTGTGGGCCTTCCACATTGTGCCCACATTTCACCAACTCTCCGCATGCTGCATTGGTTGCCTATCGGTCTCCGAGCGCAATTCAAAGTGTTGGTTATTACCTATAAAGCCCTTCATGGCACTGGACCAGGATACTTACGGGACCGTCTTCTGCCACATACTTCCCTACGACCGGTGAGAGCGCACAGGGTCGGCCTCCTCCGGGTCCCGTCAGCGAAACAATGCCGTCTGGCGGGTCCTAGGGGGAGGGCCTTCTCTGTTGTGGCGCCCGCCCTCTGGAACCAACTGCCCCTTGAAGTCCGCATTTCTCCCACTCTCCCGGCCTTCCGGAAGAATCTAAAAACCTATCTTTGCCGGCAGGCCTGGGGATGATTGTGGATTGTTGTTTGAAAGTTGTACGTGTGTTGGGTGTCTATTTTTAATATTTTGATTGGACTTAAGATTCTTTGATGTTTTGTATATGTTGTAAGCCGCTCCGAGTCCCCGGAGAGGAGCGGCATACAAGTCCAAAATATACTATACTAAATGACCTTCAAGGTCCCTTTCAGACCGATGAGTCTATGTTCTAACTAGCCCACAAAAAACAGGCCACGGAAGTCCAGCTATATCAGCTGTTGATGCATGGATGCTCAAGGCTCAACCGATCAAGCCCAGTTATGTCTTTACAAAGGCCCTAATAAGACCACAGGGGTGTATGGGGTGGCCAGGGAGGGGTAGTCCCTCTGGTGTAGGGCGTGTCGTGCCTTTTAGGGCAGCTCGTACACCTTTGGACCGCCGTGGAATAAGCCTTGCTACTAAGCTTAAAGTTTACAAGGCAGCAGTGTTAACGGCCCTGATGTATGCCAGTGAGACCTGGACAGTGTACAAGAGGCACATGAGGCAACTGAATTGTTTCCACATGACTTGCCTTCCTAGAAATCTGAGGATCCGGTGGCAGGATAAGATACCAGACACTGATGTCCTCTCCAGAGCAGGCCTATCATCAGTCTACACCAGCGGTTCTCAACCTGTGGGTCGCGACCCCATTTGGGGTCGAACGACCATTTCACGGGGGTCGCCAAACAACGCAGTCCGCCATTTTTCCCCCTTTTCCTTAGCTGTGCTATTCCCTCTTATTCTATTGGCTTTTGAAAGCCAGTAGAATAGACTCTCTTGAATAGAGTCTAATTCTATTGGCTTTCAAAAGCCAATAGGAATTGTCCAGGCTGTCTCCACTCTGCTGAGTCCGCCAAAAGTCCCAGTCTGCAAACGGTGCTGCAAGTTGTCTGGAGCGAAGGCGAGCTCTCCGGAAGTTTCCACCCCTCCCTGCTGAGCAACTATTAAAACTGTAAGTAAAAGAGGGCCAGGGGTGGGAGGTGGGAGGCCGGCGGGCGCGGGGAGGGTTTTTGGTGCGCGTGGGGCCTGGCGGGTGCCTTACCTCCCTTGGGCTGGGCCAGCTGGTGGCCCAGCCGGTGGTCGCCCTGCGCCGTCACTGCCCCTTGCCAGCTACGCCCCGGCTGGCGCAGGGGGCGGCACCACACATGCGCGGCGCTCCCGGGAAGGGAAAGTCCTCGACTTATGACCAGTTGGGGTCCTCGACTTACGACCGGTTGGGTAGTCCTCGACTTACGACCGGTTGGGGGTCGCGGCATTAAAAAGGTTGAGAACCACTGGTCTACACTCTGTTGATGAAAGCCCAGATGCGCTGGGCAGACCATGTTGTAAGGATGCCAGATCATCGCATCCCTAAACAGCTCTTTTATGGTGAGCTGTCTCAAGGAAAACGATCACACGGGGGACAAAAGAAGCGATATAAAGGCACGCTGAAAGCCTCTCTCAAGTCCCTGGATATTAACACCACCTCCTGGGAACCTCTGGCACATGATCAATCGACACGGCGTACTCTGGTGTACCAGAGTTGCCAGACATATGAACATAGAAGGACAATCTTGGCACAAGACAAGCGTGCACTCCGCAAAGCCAGAGCTGTAAATGCCGAAGTAACAGTGTCTACATTTCTTTGTTCAGTGTGTGGCAGAACACTCCGTGCTAACATCGGTCTTATCAGCCACCTACGGACACATCGTTGATGGCCCATAATCCACAAGATGTCAAGGTCCTCATCGAACTCGATGGACGAACAACAATAAGACCACAACTGGAATACTGCAGCCAATTTTGGTCGTCACCATATCACAAAAAAGACGTTGAGAGTTTGGAAAAAGTTCAGAGAAGAGCAGCTAAGATAATCAAAGGCCTGGAGGCTAACATATATGAAGAACAGCTGCGGGACTTGGGTTTGGCTAGTCTAAGGAAAAGAAGAAATAGGGGAGACATGATAGCAGTGTTCCAGTATCTGAGGGGCTGCCACAAAGAAAGGGGGGGTCACGTTATTCACCAAAGCACCAGAGGGAAGGATGAGAAACAATAGTTGGAAACTGACCAAAGAGAGATGCAACCTGGAATTAAGGAGAAACTTCTTGACAGTGAGGACAATTAACCAGTGGAACAGCTTGCCACCAGAAATCGTGGGCGCTCCGTCACTGGAGATTTTTAAAGAAAAGACTAGACAATCATCTGTCCTAGATGGTGTAGGTTCTCCTGCTTGAGCAGGGGGCTGGACTAGAAGACCTCAGGGGCCCCTTCTGGCTCAATTCTATTCTAATATTGTAATGGCTTCACTATTGTCCCATCTATTGTCCCATCTTCACTATTGTCCCATCTATTCTCTTGCTCCCTTTCCTTCAGTGACTCAACATTCCAAGGGAATGCTAGAAACGCCCCCCAATATTTGCATTCATACATACAGTAAAGTTATGATTTATTGAATCATGGCTTCTTGGTGAAATTCCAAGGACAAGAAGCAACAGATGGAAACTCATCAAGGAGAGAAGCAACCTAGAACTAAGGAGAAACTTCCTGACAATGAGAACAATTAACCAGTGGAACCACCTGCCTCCAGAAGCGGTGATTGCTCCAACACTGGAGGTTTCTTAAGAAGAGACTGGACAGCTATTTGTTATAGGATTTCCTTCCTGAGCAGAGGGCTGGACTAGATGACCTCCAAGGATCCTTCCAACTCTTGTTATTCTATTACAAGACAACTCAGCTGGTCTTCTAGGAGGATGGGAGCCACATCTGCTGCACATCTGCTGGAGACTATGAGGCATGGACATCTGGTACAATCTGTACATTGTAACAGCATGGTGGCGAGGTCAGGAAGAATGCTACGTGATCACGGCTTGTGCTGCACAGCTTCCAGCAACAACTTTGCAGAATAACAAGAGTTGGGAGGGACTTTGGTGGTCTTCTAGTCCAACCCCTGCTCAAGCAGCAGACCTTACATCATCCCAGGCAAATGGACGTCCAGTCTTTTCACCCACAACTCCTGGAAGCCAGCTTTTCCGCTGATTAATTGTTCAGGAAATTCCTCCTTCGTTCCAGGTTGCTTCTCTCCTTGATGAGTTTCCATCCGTTGTTGCTTCTTGTCCGGCCTTCAGGCGCTTTGGAGAACAGCTTGACTCCCACTTCTTTGGGGGCAGCCCCTGAGATATTGGAACCCTGCTATCAGGTCGCCTCTAGCCTTCATTTTCACTCGACAATATACAATTCTCACAACTTTCATGCCATGTTTATCCTCCAGCCCCCAAATCCTCTTTGCTGCTCTTCTCTGCACCCTTTCTAGAGTCTCAACGTCTTTTTTCGTACGGTAGTGACTAAAACTGGACGCAGGATTCCAAATGTGGTCTTACCAGGTATGGGAAGGGCCTGTCAATAATTGCTGAAATGTCCATTAAGTGCAAAAAGGATGTCAAGCTGTTAACTTCACGTGTGCATTGATATTACCGTGCAAATAATATGAGCCACCATGGACGCTGTGAAATTAAAGCAAAATTCATGTAAGGATCATTTCTTGTCTGGATTATTTCCGTTTTAATGGACTTGTCTGTTATTCCAGGCAGATGTTGAGACAGACAGTGTGTCACACTTAAAGTCCTATAGGAGGGTCTGTTAAATAGGGATTTCACTGTAGTGAATTTTATTCCTTCCTTTCCTTCCCTTTCCTTTCCATTCTCCTCTCCTTCCTCTTCTCCTCCTTTTCTTCCCTTTCGCTCCATTTCCTTTCCTTTCCCGTCTCCTTCCTTTCCTTTCCTTTCCTTTCCTTTCCTTTCCTTTCCTTTCTCCTTTCCTTTCCTTTCCTTTCCTTTCCTTTCCTTTCCTTTCCTTTCCTTTCTCCTTTCCTTTCCTTTCTCCTTTCCTTTCCTTTCCTTTCCTTTCCTTTCCTTTCTCCTTTCCTTTCCTTTCCTTTCCTTTCTCCTTTCCTTTCCTTTCCTTTCCTTTTCCTTTCCTTTCCTTTCCTCTCCCATCGCTTTCCTTTCCTTTCCCGTCTCTTTCCTCTCCCATCCTTTCCCTTCCCCTTCCCCTTCCCCTTCCCCTTCCTTTCCTTTCCGTTCCTTTCCTTTCTCCTTTCCTTTCCTTTCCTTTCTCCTTTCTCCTTTCCTTTCCTTTCCTTTCCTTTCCTTTCTCCTTTCCTTTCCTTTCCTTTTCCTTTCCTTTCCTCTCCCATCTCTTTCCTTTCCTTTCCCGTCTCTTTCCTCTCCCATCCTTTCCCTTCCCCTTCCCCTTCCTTTCCGTTCCTTTCCTTTCTCCTTTCCTTTCCTTTCCTTTCTCCTTTCCTTTCTCCTTTCCTTTCCTTTCCTTTCCTTTCCTCTCCCATCTCTTTCCTTTCCTCTCCCATCCTTTCCCTTCCCCTTCCTTTCCTTTCCGTTCCTTTCCTTTCTCCTTTCCTTTCTCCTTTCCTTTTCTTTCCTTTCCTTTCCTCTCCCATCTCTTTCCTTTCCTTTCCCGTCTCTTTCCTCTCCCATCCTTTCCCTTCCCCTTCCCCTTCCCCTTCCCCTTCCCCTTCCCCTTCCTTTCCTTTCCGTTCCTTTCTCCTTTCCTTTCCTTTCCTTTCCTTTCCTTTCCTTTCCTTTCCTTTCCTTTCCTTTCTCCTTTCCTTTCTCCTTTCCTTTCCTTTCCTTTCCTTTCCTTTCCTTTCCTTTCCCTCTCCCATCTCTTTCCTTTCCTTTCCCGTCTCTTTCCTCTCCCATCCTTTCCCTTCCCCTTCCCCTTCCCCTTCCTTTCCTTTCCGTTCCTTTCCTTTCTCCTTTCCTTTCCTTTCCTTTCCTTTCTCCTTTCTCCTTTCCTTTCCTTTCCTTTCCTTTCCTTTCCTTTCTCCTTTCCTTTCTCCTTTCCTTTCCTTTCCTCTCCCATCTCTTTCCTTTCCTTTCCCGTCTCTTTCCTCTCCCATCCTTTCCCTTCCCCTTCCCCTTCCCCTTCCCCTTCCTTTCCTTTCCGTTCCTTTCCTTTCTCCTTTCCTTTCCTTTCCTTTCCTTTCCTTTCTCCTTTCTCCTTTCCTTTCCTTTCTCCTTTCCTTTCTCCTTTCCTTTTCTTTCCTTTCCTCTCCCATCTCTTTCCTTTCCTTTCCCGTCTCTTTCCTCTCCCATCCTTTCCCTTCCCCTTCCTTTCCTTTCCGTTCCTTTCCTTTCTCCTTTCCTTTCCTTTCCTTTCTCCTTTCCTTTCCTTTCCTTTCGCTCCATTTCCTTTCCTTTCCCGTCTCCTTCCTTTCCTTTCCTTTCCTTTCCTTTCCTTTCCCTTTCTCCTTTCCTTTCTCCTTTCCGTTCCTTTCCTTTCTCCTTTCCTTTCTCCTTTCCTTTTCTTTCCTTTCCTCTCCCATCTCTTTCCTTTCCTTTCCCGTCTCTTTCCTCTCCCATCCTTTCCCTTCCCCTTCCTTTCCTTTCCTTTCCTTTCTCCTTTCCTTTCCTTTCCTTTCCTTTCTCCTTTCCTTTCCTTTCTCCTTTCCTTTCCTTTCCTTTCCTTTCCCTTTCTCCTTTCCTTTCCCTTTCTCCTTTCCTTTCCTTTCCTTCTCTCCTTTCCTTTCTCCTTTCCGTTCCTTTCCTTTCTCCTTTCCTTTCTCCTTTCCTTTCCTTTCCTTTCCTTTCCTCTCCCATCTCTTTCCTTTCCTTTCCCGTCTCTTTCCTCTCCCATCCTTTCCCTTCCCCTTCCTTTCCTTTCCGTTCCTTTCCTTTCTCCTTTCCTTTCCTTTCCTTTCTCCTTTCCTTTCCTTTCCTTTCGCTCCATTTCCTTTCCTTTCCCGTCTCCTTCCTTTCCTTTCCTTTCCTTTCCTTTCCTTTCTACTTTCCTTTCCTTTCCTTTCCTTTCCTTTCCTTTCCTTTCCTTTCCTTTCCTTTCCTTTCTCCTTTCCTTTCCTTTCTCCTTTCCTTTCCTTTCCTTTCCTTTCCTTTCCTTTCCTTTCCTTTCTCCTTTCCTTTCCTTTCCTTTCCTTTCTCCTTTCCTTTCCTTTCCTTTCCTTTCCTTTCTCCTTTCCTTTCCTTTCCTTTCCTTTCTCCTTTCCTTTCCTTTCCTTTCCTTTCCTTTCCTTTCCTTTCCTCTCCCATCGCTTTCCTTTCCTTTCCCGTCTCTTTCCTCTCCCATCCTTTCCCTTCCCCTTCCCCTTCCCCTTCCCCTTCCCCTTCCCCTTCCCCTTCCCCTTCCCCTTCCCCTTCCTTTCCTTTCCGTTCCTTTCCTTTCTCCTTTCCTTTCCTTTCCTTTCTCCTTTCCTTTCCTTTCCTTTCCTTTCTCCTTTCCTTTCCTTTCCTTTTCCTTTCCTTTCCTCTCCCATCTCTTTCCTTTCCTTTCCCGTCTCTTTCCTCTCCCATCCTTCCCCTTCCCCTTCCCCTTCCCCTTCCCCTTCCTTTCCATTCCTTTCCTTTCTCCTTTCCTTTCCTTTCCTTTCTCCTTTCCTTTCTCCTTTCCTTTCCTTTCCTTTCCTTTCCTTTCCTCTCCCATCTCTTTCCTTTCCTCTCCCATCCTTTCCCTTCCCCTTCCTTTCCTTTCCGTTCCTTTCCTTTCTCCTTTCCTTTCTCCTTTCCTTTCCTTTCCTTTTCCTTTCCTTTCCTCTCCCATCTCTTTCCTTTCCTTTCCCGTCTCTTTCCTCTCCCATCCTTTCCCTTCCCCTTCCCCTTCCCCTTCCCCTTCCTTTCCTTTCCGTTCCTTTCCTTTCTCCTTTCCTTTCCTTTCTCCTTTCTCCTTTCCTTTCCTTTCCTTTCCTTTCTCCTTTCCTTTCTCCTTTCCTTTCCTTTCCTCTCCCATCTCTTTCCTTTCCTTTCCCGTCTCTTTCCTCTCCCATCCTTTCCCTTCCCCTTCCCCTTCCCCTTCCCCTTCCCCTTCCCCTTCCCCCTTCCCCTTCCTTTCCTTTCCGTTCCTTTCCTTTCTCCTTTCCTTTCCTTTCCTTTCCTTTCCTTTCTCCTTTCTCCTTTCCTTTCCTTTCTCCTTTCCTTTCTCCTTTCCGTTCCTTTCCTTTCTCCTTTCCTTTCTCCTTTCCTTTTCTTTCCTTTCCTCTCCCATCTCTTTCCTTTCCTTTCCCGTCTCTTTCCTCTCCCATCCTTTCCCTTCCCCTTCCTTTCCTTTCCGTTCCTTTCCTTTCTCCTTTCCTTTCCTTTCTCCTTTCCTTTCCTTTCCTTTCCTTTCCCTTTCTCCTTTCCTTTCTCCTTTCCGTTCCTTTCCTTTCTCCTTTCCTTTTCTTTCCTTTCCTCTCCCATCTCTTTCCTTTCCTTTCCCGTCTCTTTCCTCTCCCATCCTTTCCCTTCCCCTTCCTTTCCTTTCCTTTCGTTTCCTTTCTCCTTTCCTTTCCTTTCTCCTTTCCTTTCCTTTCCTTTCTCCTTTCCTTTCCTTTCCTTTCCTTTCTTCCTTTCCCTTTCTCCTTTCCTTTCCTTTCCTTTCCTTTCTCCTTCCTCTTTCCTTTCCTTTCCTTTCCTTTCTCCTTTCCTTTCCTTTCCTTTCCTTTTCTCCTTTCCTTTCCTTTTCCTTTCCTTTCCTTTCCTTTCCTTTCCTCTCCCATCGCTTTCCTTTCCTTTCCCGTCTCTTTCCTCTCCCATCCTTTCCCTTCCCCTTCCCCTTCCCCTTCCCCTTCCCCTTCCCTTCCCCTTCCCCTTCCTTTCCTTTCCGTTCCTTTCCTTTCTCCTTTCCTTTCCTTTCCTTTCTCCTTTCCTTTCCTTTCCTTTCCTTTCTCCTTTCCTTTCCTTTCCTTTTCCTTTCCTTTCCTCTCCCATCTCTTTCCTTTCCTTTCCCGTCTCTTTCCCTCTCCCATCCTTCCCCTTCCCCTTCCCCTTCCCCTTCCCCTTCCCCTTCCCCTTCCTTTCCATTCCTTTCCTTTCTCCTTTCCTTTCCTTTCCTTTCCTTTCTCCTTTCCTTTCTCCTTTCCTTTCCTTTCCTTTCCTTTCCTTTCCTCTCCCATCTCTTTCCTTTCCTCTCCCATCCTTTCCCTTCCCCTTCCTTTCCTTTCCGTTCCTTTCCTTTCTCCTTTCCTTTCTCCTTTCCTTTCCTTTCCTTTTCCTTTCCTTTCCTCTCCCATCTCTTTCCTTTCCTTTCCCGTCTCTTTCCTCTCCCATCCTTTCCCTTCCCCTTCCCCTTCCCCTTCCCCTTCCTTTCCTTTCCGTTCCTTTCCTTTCTCCTTTCCTTTCCTTTCTCCTTTCTCCTTTCCTTTCCTTTCCTTTCCTTTCTCCTTTCCTTTCTCCTTTCCTTTCCTTTCCTCTCCCATCTCTTTCCTTTCCTTTCCCGTCTCTTTCCTCTCCCATCCTTCCCCTTCCCCTTCCCCTTCCCCTTCCCCTTCCCCTTCCCCTTCCTTTCCTTTCCGTTCCTTTCCTTTCTCCTTTCCTTTCCTTTCCTTTCCTTTCCTTTCTCCTTTCTCCTTTCCTTTCCTTTCTCCTTTCCTTTCTCCTTTCCGTTCCTTTCCTTTCTCCTTTCCTTTCTCCTTTCCTTTTCTTTCCTTTCCTCTCCCATCTCTTTCCTTTCCTTTCCCGTCTCTTTCCTCTCCCATCCTTTCCCTTCCCCTTCCTTTCCTTTCCGTTCCTTTCCTTTCTCCTTTCCTTTCCTTTCTCCTTTCCTTTCCTTTCCTTTCCTTTCCCTTTCTCCTTTCCTTTCTCCTTTCCGTTCCTTTCCTTTCTCCTTTCCTTTTCTTTCCTTTCCTCTCCCATCTCTTTCCTTTCCTTTCCCGTCTCTTTCCTCTCCCATCCTTTCCCTTCCCCTTCCTTTCCTTTCCTTTCGTTTCCTTTCTCCTTTCCTTTCCTTTCTCCTTTCCTTTCCTTTCTCCTTTCCTTTCCTTTCCTTTCCTTTCCTTTCCTTTCCTTTCCCTTTCTCCTTTCCTTTCCCTTTCTCCTTTCCTTTCTCCTTTCCTTTCCTTTCCTTTCTCCTTTCCTTTCTCCTTTCCGTTCCTTTCCTTTCTCCTTTCCTTTCTCCTTTCCTTTCCTTTCCTTTCCTTTCCTCTCCCATCTCTTTCCTTTCCTTTCCCGTCTCTTTCCTCTCCCATCCTTTCCCTTCCCCTTCCTTTCCTTTCCGTTCCTTTCCTTTCTCCTTTCCTTTCCTTTCCTTTCTCCTTTCCTTTCCTTTCCTTTCCTTTCCTTTCCTTTCCTTTCTCCTTTCCTTTCCTTTCTCCTTTCCTTTCCTTTCCTTTCCTTTCCTCTCCCATCTCTTTCCTTTCCTTTCCCGTCTCTTTCCTCTCCCATCCTTCCCCTTCCTTTCCCCTTCCTTTCCTTTCCTTTCTCCTTTCCTTTCCTTTCCCTTTCCTTTCCTTTCTCCTTTCCTTTCCTTTCCTTTCCTCTCCCATCTCTTTCATTTCCTTTCCCATCTCTTTCCTCTCCCATCCTTTCCCTTCCCCTTCCTTTCCCTTCCATTCCTTTCCTTTCTCCTTTCCTTTCCTTTCCTTTCTCCTTTCCTTTCCTTTCCTTTCCTCTCCCATCTCTTTCCTTTCCTTTCCTGTCTCTTTCCTCTCCCATCCTTTCCCTTCCCCTTCCCCTCCTTTCCGTTCCTTTCCTTTCTCCTTTCCTTTCCTTTCTCCTTTCTCCTTTCCTTTTCTTTCTCCTTTCCTTTCTCCTTTCCTTTCCTTTTCCTTTCCTTTCCTCTCCCATCTCTTTCCTTTCCTTTCCCGTCTCTTTCCTCTCCCATCCTTTCCCTTTCCCTTCCCCTTCCCCTTCCCCTTCCCCTTCCCCTTCCCCTTCCTTTCCTTTCCGTTCCTTTCTCCTTTCCTTTCCTTTCCTTTCCTTTCCTTTCCTTTCCTTTCCTTTCCTTTCTCCTTTCCTTTCTCCTTTCCTTTCCTTTCCTTTCCTTTCCTTTCCTTTCCTTTCCTTCCTCTCCCATCTCTTTCCTTTCCTTTCCCGTCTCTTTCCTCTCCCATCCTTTCCCTTCCCCTTCCCCTTCCCCTTCCTTTCCTTTCCGTTCCTTTCCTTTCTCCTTTCCTTTCCTTTCCTTTCCTTTCCCTTTCCTTTCCTTTCCTTTCCTCTCCCATCTCTTTCCTTTCCTTTCCCGTCTCTTTCCTCTCCCATCCTTCCCCTTCCCCTTCCTTTCCTTTCCTTTCTCCTTTCCTTTCCTTTCCTTTCTCCTTTCCTTTCCTTTCCCTTTCCTTTTCCCTTCCTTTCCTTTCCTTTCCTCTCCTCTCCCATCTCTTTCCTTTCCTTTCCCGTCTCTTTCCTCTCCCATCCCTTTCCTTTCCTTTCCCTTCTTTTCCTTCCCTTTCCCTTTCTTTTCTCGTCTCCTTTCTTCTCTTCCCTTTCCTTTCCTTCCCTCTACTTTCACTTTCACTTTTACTCTTCCTGTTCTGAAGTTCCCAAAGTAGGTGGAAGGGCAGGCCTGTTATTTCTGAATGTCCGTTAAATGCAAAACGTATGTCATGGCATTAACTTGATTTCTGTTATTGACAGTATTACGCAACAAGAATGGTTCAAGAAGAGTGGTCAAGGAAGGCAAGATGGCGTCCATGCCTTCGAAGCCCAATCCGGGAGCTTCAGCCAGGCGGCTGTAGCCTCCATCCTGAACTGTTTTGACACACGTGCACATCCTCGGACACATGGCTATGGAGGTGTGGATGTTGATGGTCCCCAGAACATGATTCTTTTACTCAGAAAAACCAAGCCTGGGGTCCCTAGATCTCCACCCTTCGTGACTTTTCATCCTTCCTGTCCGGATTCTGTTATAGTTAAGCTGCGGATCTTGGGATTGGCTAGTCTAAAGAAAAGAGGAAACAGGGGAGACATGATAGCAGCATTCCAGTATCTGAGGGGCTGCCACAAGGCAGAGGGGGCCAGGTTGTTCACCAAAACACCAGAGGGACGGATGAGAAACAATGGTTGGAAACTGATCAAGGAGAGAAGCGATCTGGAATTAAGGAAAAACTTCCTGACAGTGAGGACAATCAACCAGTGGAACAGCTTGCCACCAGAAATCGTGGGCGCTCCATCACTGGAGGTTTTTAAGAACAGACTGGACAATCATCTAACTGAAATGGTATAGGACCTCCTGCCTGAGCAGGGGGCTGGACTAGAAGACCTCCAAGGTCCCTTCCAGCTCTATTCTATTCTAATTCTGGCCAGGATTCAAATTTATTTATTTTATATTTATAATGTATACATTATATAATTGATACTTATTTTATATTTATAATTATAAATGATCAAAATATAACGTGCCAATTTCCATAGATTAGAAGACCTTCTTCCAACCCGATCATTCTGTGTTCTCTGATCTATAATTCTGTCCTTCTGGGTTAGTGGCGGGGCACTCGGGGTCCTCTCTGTGGGCACACGCACCATGCCTCGGAGAATGGCAACCGTCCTCTTCAACCAGCCACCCGCTAACTTGCCGAGCTCCCACATGGCCAGATGCATCCCAGCGCCCATGCGCCTGCTGGCCTTTGTGTGCAGGGGCCGATGGTGTCAGGTAGCAACCGCCCCGGCCCCTGCCTCGCCTTGCCCTGCGACATGGCACCCCCACCCTGCCTCGCCTCACCCCACAGAAACAGCCTCCTGCCCACCGCCCCACCTGCCAGAGACCCCTGCCCGGCCCCCACAGGCGTCCCTCCCCAAGAGCAACATCGAGCTGGCCGTGCCCACCCTGGCCACGCCCACCCATCTGCCATGACCACTGTAGCCATGTCCACCCGGCGGACCACACCCACCCGGCGGCCGTGCCCACCTGGCACCCGACAATACATAAGTGGGTTTGGGGTTGAAGTTTGGGCACTCGGTCTGTAAAAGGTTCACCATCACTGTTCTAAATCAAGCTTTCTCAACCTTAAGGACTTCAATTAACCAGTGGAACAACCTGCTTCCAAAGGTTGTGAGTGCTCCAACACTGGAGGTTTTTAAGAAGAGGCCGGACAGCCATTTGTCCGAAATGGTATAGGGTTTCCTGCCTTAGCAGGGGGGTGGACTAGATGACCTCCAAGGTCTATTCTATTCTATTCTATTCTATTCTATTCTATTCTATTCTATTCTATTTTATTCTATTCTATTCTATTCTATTCTATTCCTCCATTCTATTCTATTCTATTCTATTCTATTCTATTCTATTCTATTCTATTCTATTCTATTCTATTCTATTCTATTCTATTCTATTCTATTCTATTCTATTCTATTCCATTCCTCCATTCTATTCTATTCTATTCTATTCTATTCTATTCTATTCTATTCTATTCTATTCTATTCTATTCCATTCCTCCATTCTATTCTATTCTATTCTATTCTATTCTATTCTATTCTATTCTATTCTATTCTATTCTATTCTATTCTATTCTATTCTATTCTATATTCTATTCTATTCTATTCTATTCTATTCTATTCTATTCTATTCTATTCTATTCTATTCTATTCTATTCTATTCTATTCTATTCTATTCTATTCCATTCTATATTCTGTTCTGTTCTATTCTATTCTATTCCATTCCATTCCATTCCATATTCTGTTCTGTTCTATTCCATTCCATTCCATTCCATTCCATTCCATTCTATTCTATTCTATTCTATTCCCAGAATTTGTAGATCTGCCTTGTGGTACAAATTCATTCCATCAACAGTGGGGGCTTTCTCTCTCTCTTTTTTTAAACAACAGTAACAAAAAACTTTGTGTTTTTCTAGGAGCCACGCTTTCTCTGTTTGCATAGGCGTGAATTTTTGTTGTCAGGTTTTGTTTTGTTTTTTGTAAAATTACCACAATACGCAATTTTGTACTACAACAAAGTTTGCGGTCAGTTCTCCAATTCAGTCCAGGGTTGTGTCTTTTTTCTTTTTCTTTTGACCTGCAGACAATTTTTCCAGCTGCGAAATCGTTCCAGATTTTCCATGCCCGGCACCACAAATTTTTATGCCTGTTGGTGTCACGAAAGTTTCCATTTTAAGCGGCTACGTTGTGAAGTTTGAGACGAAACTGGTGACAGATTTCCCCTTGTAGACAGGATTGAAACCACTAGCAAATTATACGACCGTTAATTTGAGCTAACTCAGTACTTCTCAAAATGTGGCAACTTTAAGACATGTGGACTTCAATTCTCAGAATTCCCCAGCCATACTTTTTATTATTATTATTATTATTATTATTATTATTATTATTATTATTATTATTATTATTATTATTATTATTATTATTATTATTGGGGGATGATTAGGGGATTGGAGGCTGAAACATACAAGGAACGGTTGCTGAAATTGTCTATGTCTAGTCTAATGAAGAGAAGGACGAGGGGGGACATGATAGCCGCGTTCCAATATCTCAGGGGCTGCCCCAAAGAAGAGGGAGTCAAGCTGTTCTCCAAAGCGCCTGAAGGCAGGACAAGAAGCAACGGATGGAAACTAATCAAGGAGAGAAGCAACCTAGAACTAAGGAGAAACTTCCTGACAGTTAGAACAATTAACCAGTGGAACAACCTGCCTCCAGAAGCCGTGAATGCTCCAACACTGGAAGTTTGTTTGGATGTTGATCATTATTATTAAATTTTTATATGTAGTTGTATTGTTGTTGTGAGCCGCCCCGAGTCTTAGGAGAGGGGCGGCATAGAAATTTGATTAAATAAATAAATAAATAAATAAATAAATAAATAAATAAATAAATAAATAAATAAATAAATAAATAAATAAATAAATAAGTTTTTAAGAAGAGACTGGACAGCCATTTGTCTGAAATGATATAGGGTTTCCTGCCTGAGCAGGGGGTTGGACTAGATGACCTCCAAGTCCCTTCCAGATCTATTTTGATTACCGGTATTATTATTATTATTATTATTATTATTATTATTATTATTATTATTATTATTATTTTGTAGCTGCATCCAGTGGGTGGGGCAGATCAAACCTGGCAAGGTGGTGGGCGGGGCCTCATAAGGCAAGCCCCACCCCTTTGGCAGGTACCCCTGGCATCAGCACATGCTGGCTGAGGAATTCTGGGAGTTGAAGTCCACAAGTCTTAAAGTTGCCAAAGTTGAGGACCCAAGCATTAGGGGTTTTTTTTTTTGGCCGCCACAGAAGCCAGAAAAATCCAGGCTCCTTTAATGAGGAACAGAGACGAGTGTGCTTGGACCAGCTCCAGAGTATTTCCTTCCAATCGTCTCTGTAAAATACTTTCTTCTTTTTCTCAGAAGAGTTTTCCCAAAAACTGCAGGAAAACTGGGCCACTTTGAAGGGGCAAAGATCCCAGATTCCAAGGGAAGCACTGCAGGGGATTTTCGTGGCGCAAAATACAATGGAGAGAAACTTTTAAACCAGGGCTCTTCAAACTTGGCCCTTTGACGACTGGTGGACTTCAACTCCCAGAATTCCTCAGCCAGCCATGCTGAGGGGAAAGGGAGAGGTTTCCAAGCTGAGCCAGGCTGGCTCAGGAATTCTGGGAGTTGAAGTCCACCAGTCATGAGGGGGCCTTAGTTCCCCCATGTTGGCTCAGGAATTCTGGGAGTTGAAGTCCACCAGTCATGAGGGGCCATAGTTCTCCCATGCTGGCTCAGGAATTCTGGGAGTTGAAGTCCACCAGTCATGAGGGGGCCTTAGTTCCCCCACGCTGGCTCAGGAATTCTGGGAGTTGAAGTCCACCAGTCATGAAGGGGCCATAGTTCCCCCATGCTGGCTCAGGAATTCTGGGAGTTGAAGTCCACCAGTCATGAGGGGCCATAGTTCTCCCATGCTGGCTCAGGAATTCTGGGAGTTGAAGTCCACCAGTCATGAGGGGGCCATAGTTCCCCCATGCTGGCTCAGGAATTCTGGGAGTTGAAGTCCACGAGTCACAAAAGGGCCAAGTTTGAAGACCCCTGCTATAGAATATATCAGGCAGGTATGAATAAAGGAAATCTTGAAGGAACATTCTGGAAAAAAAGAGGAGATAGAGGCCTATTTCAGATTTTTGTTGGCTGCTTTGTGGCTCCGCGGCTGGAAGAGAGGTAATTATCACTCAATGTAGAACAAGGGTAAGATTTCTGCTTTTTTCCCCCTCATAAAGAATGTAATACAGGTATGTAGTCCTAAACCAGGGGTCTTCAAACTGGGCCCTTTCAGGACTGGTGGACTTCAACTCCCAGAATTCCTGAGCCAGCATGGGGGAACTATGGCCCCCTCATGACTCGTGGACGTCAACTCCCAGAATTCCTGAGCCAGCATGGGGGAACTATGGCCCCCTCATGACTCGTGGACGTCAACTCCCAGAATTCCTGAGCCAGCATGGGGGAACTATGGCCCCCTCATGACTCGTGGACTTCAACTCCCAGAATTCCTGAGCCAGCATGGGGGAACTATGGCCCCTTCATGACTTGTGGACTTCAACTCCCAGAATTCCTGAGCCAGCATGGGGGAACTATGGCCCCCTTATGACTCGGGGACTTCAACTCCCAGAATTCCTGAGCCAGCATGGGGGAACTATGGCCCCTCATGACTTGTGGACTTCAACTCCCAGAATTCCTGAGCCAGCATGGGGGAACTATGGCTCCCTCATGACTCGTGGACTTCAACTCCCAGAATTCCCCGGCCAGCATGGCTCAGCTTGGAAACCTCTCCCTTTCCCCTCAGTGTGGCTGGCTCAGGAATTCTGGGAGTTGAAGTCCACGAATGATAAAAGAGCCAAGGTTGCCTACCCCTGCCCTATATCAGGTCCTCAACCTTGGCAATTTTAAGACTGGTGGACTTCAACTCCCAGAATTCCTGAGCCAGCCTGGCTCACCTTGGAAACCTTTCCCTTTCCCCTCAGCATGGCTGGCTCAGGAATTCTGGGAGCTGAAGTCCACGCGTCATAAAAGAGCCAAGGTTGCGTACCCCTGCGCCAGACATTTGTTAAGCGACTTATGCCCCATTTTTACGACCTTCCTTGCCACAGCTGGTTAAGTAAATCATCGCCATTGATAAGTCAGTAATGTGGTTACTAAGCGAACCTGGCTTCCCCCATTGATTTCACTTGTTAGAAGGTCGCAAAAGGGGGGTCACGTGACCTCGAGACATGGCAATGCTCATAAGTACGAACCAACTGTCCAGCCTTTGAATTTTGATCACCATCGGGTCACTGTGCGAAAAACGATCACAAGTCACCTTTTTCAGTGCTGTGGTTACATTGAGCGGTCACTAAATGAACTGTCATAAGTCGAGGACCACCTATATTCATACAACCATCAGACTTCAGCTCGAGACAAGCTTCCTTTAACTCCCAAAACATGGCTAAATTACCTAGAATTGTATCAAACACACTGTTGTATCCTTCCCCAGTCACAACAGGAATACAGTTAAATTGTTCGTTGAACAACGGCTCTGAGGAACAACATTGCTGAAAAAAAGGGACTTATAACCGGTCCTCGCACTTACGACCATCCCAGCGTTCCCATGGACACATGATCCAAATTCAGAGACTTGCACTTTGATGTATCTATGCTGGTTCTGCTGTCCCGGAGTGATGGGGGTTTGTAACCCTCCCAGCCAGGTTCACTTAACAGCCCTGTGATTTCCTTAACGCCCAAAGCAAAAAAAAAAAAAAGTTGCAAAGTTGGATGCGACTCACTTAATGACTGCTTTGCTGATCGGTAGAAGTTCAGGTACCAATTACGATGGTAAGTAAGGGTTAACTGTATTTAAAGAAGGGCTTTCTGATTATAGAGAGTCCTCAGCTTGACAACTACAACGGACTCCCAAATTTCCGTCGCTAAGCGAGGCAGCTGTTAAGTGGGCTTTGAGCAAGCCCCCCTCCCTTCTAGCACTGTTGATGTCACTTAATCTGCTGGTGAAACATCTGCAAGAAAAACAACCAAGCTAAGAGAGCACCAAGCACCCTGCAGTTTGTTAATTGCAGTTAATTAACTAATACATGAATCCCTCTGTTAATCAATTAATCCTAATAAATTAATCCCTCTGTTAATACAGTTAAGGTTAATTAATTAGCCCTTCTGTTAATGGAGTTGAGATTGCACTAACAGAGGGATAGAATCAAGATCACATGAAGTATTAATACCGCTTTACAATGTCTTGGTAAAGCCACATTTGGAATCCAGCATCCAGTTTTTGGGCACCATATTATAAAAAAGATGTAGAGACTCTAGAAAGAGTGCAGAGAAGAGCAACAAAGATGATCAGGGAACTGGAGGCTAAAACAT
This sequence comes from Bothrops alternatus, assembly GCA_034064705.1. Lineage (NCBI taxonomy): Eukaryota > Metazoa > Chordata > Lepidosauria > Squamata > Viperidae > Bothrops > Bothrops alternatus. Next base: position 52,249 of record JARGCV010000427.1, on the reverse strand, counting down.
ATAAGGAACGGCTGCTGGAATTGGGTATGTCTAGTTTAACGAAGAGAAGGGCGAGGGGGGACATGATAGCAGTGATCCAGTATCTCAGGGGCTGCCCCAAAGAAGAGGGAGTCAAGCTATTCTCCAAAGCGCCTGAAGGCAGGACAAGAAGCAATGGATGGAAACTCATCAAGGAGAGAAGCAACCTAGAACTAAGGAGAAATTTCCTGACAATGAGAACAATTAACCAGCGGAACTACCTGCCTCCAGAAGTTGTGGGTGCTCCATCACTGGAAGCTTTTAAGAAGAGATTGGACAGCCATTTGTCTGGAATGGTACTTGAACAGGGAGTTGGACTGGAAGACTGCCGAGGTCCCTTCTAACTCTGTCGTTCTGTTATTCCATCCTGAGCTAACAAATATTCTAGTCCACATGATAAATTATGCCTCCTTATGCCTATGTATGAACATGCAAAATAGAAGCCACATGCCAGGAAAACAGTCGCCTCTGACAAAGCACCATTCAATGTTGTGACTCCCAGAATCTCTGAATATTTCTCACTAAACCTAGGGATGATATTGGCATTATAGAGCAGGGGGTCCCCAACCCCCAGTCCCTGGACCGGGCCCGGGACCGGGCCGCAGCATTGCCAGCAACCGGTGCACACAAACAAGCAAAGCCCAATCTGTGGGATGCAGGCAGCACACAAAATCACACACTCTCTGCTCCGTGGAAAAAAAAAAATTCTCCACGAAACCGGTCCCTGGTGATCCAAAAGGTTGGGGAGCTCTCTTCTAGAGGGCTTCCATAGGACAGCCTGGATGGCTTAAATTTGCAGATGCTTAAGGGATCCATCTCCCCTTTTAAAACTGGAGACAACCAGTTCTGTAAACAACCGGTTCTCTGTGTGGCTGCCTCTTCCGGAAGTCCGTTCAGGGCCTGGGCAACAAAAAATTAGCTACCGGTTCTGCCGAAGTGGTGCAAAATGGCTGAATCCCACCACTGGATGGATAGAGAGAGGGGGGGGAGGGAGGGAGGGAGGGAGAGAGAGAGAGGGAGGGAGGGAGGGAGGGAGGGACGGACGGACGGACGGACAGACAGACAGACAGACAGACAGACAGACAGACAGACAGACAGACAGACAGACAGACAGACAGACAATGATCAGTGGTGGATTCAAATAAGTGAACAACCGGTTCTCTGTGTGGATGCTGCTTCCAGAAGTCTGTTCTGGGCCTGGACAAAAAAAAATTAGCTACCAGTTCTGCCGAAGTGGTGCGAACTGGCTGAATCCCACCACTGGATGGATAGATAGATAGATAGATAGATAGATAGATAGATAGATAGATAGATAGATAGATAGGTAGGTAGGTAGGTAGGTAGGTAGGTAGGTAGGTAGGTAGGTAGGTAGGTAGGTAGGTGGATGGATGATTGGACAGACGGACGGACAAACAGACATATAGATATAATCAGTGGTGGATTTAAATATGGGAACAACCGGTTCTCTGTGTGGATGCTGCTTCCAGAAGTCCGTTCTGGGCCTGGGCAAAAAAAAAATTAGCTACCAGTTCTGCCGAAGTGGTGCGAACTGGCTGAATCCCACCACTGGATAGATGGATGGATGGATGGATGGATGGATGGATGGATGGATGGATGGATGGATGGATGGATGGGTGGGTGGGTGGATGGGTGGGTGGGTAGGTGGGTAAGAAGGTAGGTAGATAGGTAGGTAGGTAGGTAGACAGACAGACAGACAGACAGATATAATTAGATAGACAGACAGATATTAGAGACAGATATTAGATAGATAGATAGATAGATAGATAGATAGATAGATAGATAGATAGATAGATAGATAGATAGGTAGATAGATAGATAATGATCAGTGGTGGATTTAAATATGGGAACAACTGGTTCTCTGTGTGCATGCCGCTTTCGGAAGTCCGTTCTGGGCCTGGGCAACAAAAAATTAGCTACCAGTTCTGCCGAAGTGATGCGAACTGGCTGAATCCCACTCCTGAACACATTCCTAACCCCAAGGCCACTGAAAGGGAGCCAGTTTGGTCTACTGGTTCTAGTTCCACCTTAGGAACAAAAGCCAACTGGGTGACTTTGGGAAAATCACCAGGAGACGGCGAGTTCTAATCCCCCCTTAAACATGAAAGCCGGCTGGGTGACTTTGGGCCAATCACCAGGAGATGGTGAGTTCTAGTCCCGCCTTAGGCATGAAAACCATTCTCAGGGACTTTAAGAATAAGAACAATAAGAAACAATAAATAAAGGCAGGACAAAAATAATAATCATAATAATAATAATAATAAAAAACCAAAATAAAACGATGAAGCATACATTGCAATGGCATGATTCAAGTCCCACCCTTTCCTTCCCATCTCCCAACATTGCACAGAAGTGTGCAAAGATAAAACCTTGTTTTCGGCAACATTATGACACATGTTTTATTCTTTGCCTACCCCCCTCCCCCACTGGCTGGGGAATTCTGGGAGTTGAAGTCCACCCATTTTAAAGTTGCCCAGTTTGAAAAACACGGCTTTCAACCGCAGTTTCAGAATAAGCTATGGCAGTGGTTCTCAACCTTTTTCAGGTTGAGACCCCACTTGCACCGGCCGTGCGCGGCACGACCCCGACCCGCGCCGCGCACGTGCATGCGACGGGCCAATCCGCGCATGCGCACGCGATGGGCCGATCCGTGCATGCGCAGCACGACGGGCCAATCCGCGCATGCACAGCACGACGGGCCGAACTGCACATGCGCTGCGCAACCGGGCAGGCCGGCCGGCTCCAGACTGGGCCGGCCTCGCCTCCCACCGCTGCCTCAGAGGCTCCGGCAGGCACATTGAGGAGCGGTCCGGAGCAGGCGGGCGCAAAGCTGCCTCCTTCCCGCTCCACTCCGCCACGTCCCAGGCCCGGCCTCCTCCTCGCCCTCCGGCAGCCGGCCAAGCGGTCGGGGCAGCTGGACCTCGAGGCGGGCCCGTACTTCACCGAGACCGGCCCGGCTGTGGCGAGAGGCGCCCGGCGGCCCGAGAGAAGCGAAAGGCGCCCGGCGGTCGCCTCCGCCCCCCAAGTCCTCGCTCCAGACCGGCGTCCAGGTCGCAGCGCTCCGCCTGCCTGGCTCGTCCGGGACTCCCGCACCTTCCGCAGGGCCGGCAGCGGCCGCAGGTAGGTAGGCAGGCGGCAGGACTGGGGAGCCCGCCCGGGCCAGCTCGCTCTCGGCACCAGTCCCGCTCGGGTCGGGCCGGGCCGGCCAGCCGGGCAGGGGGCGTCTGGCCAGGCTCCCCGGCTCCCTCCCCGGCTCGGCCTCCCTCCACGCCTGGCAGGGACTCACCAGGTAGTTCATCTTGCCGGTCCGCTGCGCGCCTGGCGCGGCCGCAGTGCCCGCTGGCTGGGCGCCTTACCGCCTGCTTTGGCCGCTGCCGAGGGAGGGAGGGAGGGAGCGAGCAGGGCCGAGCCAGAGCCAGGCAGGCAGCCCCCGCACGCCTGGCTGCCCCCCCCGCGGCACCTGGGAGGAGGAAGGGGAGCCGGAGTCCCGCCGCCCCCATTGGCCGCCGCGGAGAAAAGGGGGCAGCGCTGGCAAGGGCCGGCCGGGGAGGAGGGCGAGGAGAGGCGCGACTGGCCGGACGAGCCGGGCAGGCGGAGCGCTGCGACCTGGACGCCATATCTGCCTCTCCCCAGCAAGACCGGTATACTTTGGCCCTCTATCACCCCAGAGCCAGCGTCTCCCCTCCCCTCCGCCTCTGCCGTGCCAGGCAGGCTATCCAGTTCATCACATTCATTCCACTCAACCACAACTTCATCCATAGCATCAATTTATCCCTCCCACTCTTTAGACTAAACACATTTAAAAACAATAAACTAACCATCCATTCAACCCGATTCATTCCACTAACAATCAGTCCCCCCCCACATCATTCATAGCATCTAACAATCAATTAAAATGGTATTAAACAAATTTAAATATTTAAAATTTAAACAAACAATAACTAACAAACAGTTATATATATAAAAATACCCAATAAACAAACAATAAACTAACAAACAGTTATATATATGTATAAAAAACCCCAATATATAAAACTATCAATATCTAAAACCATAACAAATGTTAATCTTAATACAATAATTGCAACTGTTCCTATATTAGTCCTTCCTAAGATAGAACCCGTGGTAGGCTTTGAGCTAAAAAGTCCAAAGCCCAAACCCACAGAAGGAGTAGTTGTAAAAGCAGTCGTTGTTATAGTTGGAGCCGTGGTGCCTCCCAAATTTAATATAAAACCAGAAGAACCAGCTGCTGGAACAGAAGTAAGGGCAGAAAATAATGGAAGTCCAGAAGAAGTATGAGTAAAAAGCTGGAGTAAAAGCTGGAACAAATGGGGTGGCTAATCCAGCAGGTTTACTGAAATCCAAACTAAGGCCCGTGGTGGGAATAGTAGTAGCAACAGGTGTGCCAAATGTTAATCCTGCTGCAATAGTTGTAGCTGTTCCTGTATTAGTCCCTCCTAAGATAGAACCTGTGGTAGGCTTTGAGCTAAAGAGTCCAGAACCAAAACCCACAGAAGGAGTAGTTGTAAAAACAGCAGCTGTTGAACCCAACGTCGCAAAGTTGGCTTGATTGAAATCACCTGCAACCACCAACACTCCATCCGGGTAGGCCTGTTGCTGTTTGTAAATAGCAGTTAACAAATAACTCATGGCCACGGTTATGTTAGCATCAGGAGGTATATATACTACAGTTATTATCACAGTGTTAAACTCACGAGGCAGATAAAAGGGGCCGCACTTCACTGCAAAAAATTCCAAATCAGGAGAACAGTGAGTGTCCATTATTTTAACATTTGTGTTCCAGTTATTATTTATGTAAACACAAAGTCTCCCTCCTCCTGCTCTTCCCAGAGACCATAGTTCTATCTGCTCAATACACTGAGCTTCCTGATAATTCAGTAGCCTCTCCTGGAATAGTAGTAGGGTCAAGCCACGTCTCTGTAAAGACCATGACACAGCAGTCCCGAATATTTTTCTGCAAGGAGATGATAAGTACCAACTCCACAATCTTATTAGGAAGAGATCTAACATTAGAAACAAAAAGACTTGGCAATGCAGGCTTGTAAGGATTTCTTCCCAACCTTACACGCAGTCCGGCCCTACAGCCTCGTTTCTGCCTGCGTTTCCTTCGTCTCCTTCACTTCCTTTCCTTCGTTTCCTTTACTCTCTAGCAGGGGAAAAATAATCCACAGCGTCATTCCAGCCAGTTCAGCTGGAGTGTTGTAACTTGAGACTCCTAGTTCAAAAATGCCTGTAGGTTGCCCAAAACTTTGTCCCCATGTGAAAGTATGGAGGCTACATATTTTCATGTATGGTGGACATGTAGAAAAATTAAAGCTTTCTGGAGAAAAATATGGTGGACACTTCAAACCATTTTGAAAAAGTGTATTGAATTTCTACCTCAGTTGTTTTTGCTAGGGATCATAAAAGACTGTACTACCCTTTTAAAGTTTGTATATATTCAATAAAGTTTATTTAAAAAAAAAGACTGTACTACCACAGAGACGAACTTAATTTTGAACTTGATCACAGCAGCGAGACTGTTGGTGGGACAATACTGGAAGAAGCCAGAAATACCATCTATTGAAGAATGGACTTTGAAAGTCATAAATATGGCAGAAATGGCTAAAATATCTGCATATTTGAAGGATCGCTCAAATGAAAAATATATGTTAGACTGGAAACATTGGATAGACTACATACAAGAGAAACATCAATCAAAGAAAATGTATCTGGCTTATAGTTAAATCTTGATATACCGAGTGAAGAATGTTTACAAGTTTAAAATGATTGTATTAAGGGGAATAGCATTCAACTTGAATTTTTTCTTTGTTTACATTTACAAATATATATATAATAAATATATATTTTAAAAATGCCTGTAGCATTTGTTTACGAGCATCTCTGAGGTCTTCCAGTTCTCTGCCTGGTGGGTAACCAATACATTTAATAAAGTAAACAGATAAATTAGTCTAGCTTTCTCCATCCTTCTTGTCTGGGAGCAATGCAGTTGTAGTTCAACAAATGGGGGATGGGTCCCATAATTTGGGGGGGTGGAAGGGGAAACTGCATTAAACCATCCTGTGACAGGCAAAGAACTGGGGGGGGGAGATGAGTCCTCCGTGGACCACCTGATTTTGCCATTTCAAAGGGCTGTGACCTCTATAACCACTGGTGGAGATGGCTCCACTAAGGAGGAAGGCTGGGTGTGCCTCCTCCTCCTCCTCCCATGCAGCCAACTTCGCTTGCCTATCCCCTGCCTGTTTCTTTAACATTATGATTATGCCCAATTTCCCGTCTCTCCCACTAATCAGTAGGAGGACTTTGTTTATTAACAGTCTCCTCCTTGCTCACGAAAAAATCTTAGCGGGAACAGCTGAGGGCTGTTGGCTTGGCCTTTGTGATGGAACCGTCTTTAGGTATGTGATGTTCAGAGTTTGGTTCTGGGGTCTTGAAAATCAGCCTTTTAAAGTTTGCACTTAAAAGTGTGTAATTTTCAACTATTTGGGGGACATAACTAGAACAAGTATGTAGTAGATAAGCTGTGGGCTTTGAAGGGCTACGTCAACTCTTCTGGCCTTGAATTCAAAAACCTCTTAACTGATGTGGCTGCTGCATGCGTTTGTGTGTACACACAGACCCATTGCTGTTATGGTGAACAGGTTGCATCTTTCTAGCAACAAAATGTTATTCCTGGAAAAGCTAAAGAGTGAGAATGGACTCTCTGAAAAGAGGGGAGGAGAGAACAAATGATTTGTTTTTCTGTGGGGGAACAACTCATTCATGACTCTTCTTGTTATTACTGGGAACCGCTAGGCGGGAGTCAAGTTTCGGAAAGGTTAGTTCATTTCCCTGCAGGTGTAGAAAATGTGGTTTAAAGTGAGTTTTCCTGGAATGTGTTTTGGCGATTAATAGGTAAGGATTGGATTGGTCCAAGGCAACTGCTCCTTCCCTCCCTCTTATTGGACCCTGTATGAAGAAACAGCCCCCCCCCAGTTATTTGGGATGGAAGGAGGGCAGGTCTTGGCTGCTGGGGGGAACCACCCGCCCAAAGCGGTCAATCCCTGGGCCTCCCTGCAGGCTTTCAAATAATGTAGCTGCTGCTGTGACAGACCCTCCAGGCTCACAGGGGGAGCTTGAAATTAATCTGATGAGCCCCACCCTGGAAGAAGAGTTCTGCCTCCTGGTCGGAGCTGGGAGGCTCTGGGGTTTGGCCCCAGTACCTGTTTTACAACGGAAGGGCTGGTGCTTCAGAGCACAGACAGACTACTTTCCCCATTCTAACCTTTCCAGGCTAACATGTTTAAGAAAAAGGCACGAACTGGAGCTGCACTTCAGAAAAGTTTCTTCCTTTTAATAACATGTGATAGTCTGCAAAGGTGGCACCAGAGATTAAGGCAGCTAGCTCTTTCTACCAAGTTCAGATATAGTTGGTTCAGTTTTGGTTTAGTGTCAGGTGTGAATCCTTCCATGAGGAACTGTATGAATCCAGCCAGGATACTTGCGGGACCATCTTCTACCTCATGAATCCCAGGGACCGGTTAGGGCACACAGGGTTGGCCTCCTACGGGTCCCGTCTGTTGGACAGTGCCGTTTGGCGGGACCTAGGGTTAGGGCCTTCTCTGTTGCTGCCCCAGCCCTCTGGAACCAACTTCCCTCAGAGGTTCGTACTGCTCCTTTCCTCCTAGCTTTCCAAAAACTCATAAAAACACATCTATGCAGACAGGCTTGGGGCGTGTGAGCTGCGCTCTGCCCCTGGGCCTTTGATTGGGACTGTATGTCGTATGAGTGGGTATAGTTTTATTGTTTTTTATATTGTATATTATTATTTTAACTAATTTATATTTTGTACTTGTATTATTTGCTGTGAGCCGCCCTGAGTCTGAGGAGAAGGGCGGCATATAAGTCAAAATAAAGTAAAGTAAAGTAAAGTAAAGTAAAGTAAAGTAAAAGGGTGGAAGCGAAGGGGCAACCTCAGCCGGCAGCTGCAGCCGGACATGCCCCCGCCCCAAGACAGAAGGTTAGACTTTCCTCCCCTCCAACCTTAGATATTGCTGTGCGGTGGGGGGTGGCGGCAGTGTTGGTGATTTCACTCCCCACCTCCCCTAACTATGAATGCTTTCCAGTTGCCTTCCACTCCGAAATCGGGCTTACTCAGAAGCAAGCGCCACTGGGATGCTTACTCCAGACTAAGTCCGGATGGGGCTGCGGACTAGGGAAGCTCTCCGGGGCCACTTAACTGGCGCCTGAAGGCTACTTCGGGAGCGGCTGCCCATCTCCCGGAGGCTCCAGCCAGCAGGGGCCGCCCAGGTTTATTTTATTTATTTATTTTATTTATTTTTCTGATTTCTATACCGCCCCCCTCCCGAAGGACTCGGGGCGGTGTACAGCCCAATTAAAAACATCAACATACAAAAATTAAATTGATTAAAAATAGATGAAACAATTTGGCCCAGAATCAATTGAAACCCAATACATTATCTTAAAAAGCTCAACCCTCTAAAATAGCGGTTCTCAACCGATGGGTCGCGGCCCCATTTGGGGTCGAACGACCGTTTCGCGGGGGTCGCCGGACACCACGGTCCGCCATTTTGTTTTTGTTTTGTTTTTGGTTTTCGTTGCATGCGTGCTGCGCAGGCGCGGATCGGCCCGTTGCGGTCCGCCATTTTGGGTTTTTTTGTTTTTTTTTTTGTCGCGCGCGTGCTGTGCAGGCGCGGATCGGCCCGTCGTGGTCCGCCATTTTTTTTGTTGCGCACGCGCCGTGCATGCGCATATCGGCCCATCGTGGTCTGCCATTTTGTTTGGTTTTTTTTAGTTGCGCACGCGCCGCGCATGTGCGGGCCGGGGTCACGCTGCGCATGGGCGGCGCAAGTGGGGTCTCAACCTGAAAAAGGTTGAGAACCACTGCCCTAAAACAATTATGACCTTGTTGGTACCGGAGCTACTATCCCAGGCCGGCTTGTCGAAAAAGATATGTTTTTAATTCTCGACGGAAGGAACACAAGGTTCTTTCGCCCTCCGCCCGGGTTCGAGGCCGCCCGGAAGCGCCCGGCGCGCTCCCCGAGGCCGGCTCTGCGGCGTTCGGCCTGGGCTGGCCTGGCTCCCTCTGGCGGGTGGGGCGACAGGCGGCTGGCTCGGCCCTCCTCCCCTCCCCGTTCCCAGGTTGGCCGGCGGCAGCAGCAGCGGCAGGAGGACGAGAAGGAGGAGGAGGAAGCGCAGCAGGAGCAGCGAGGCCGCCGCCGCGATGGGGCCCGGCACCAGGAGCCGGTGATTTAAAATTTAAATTTGGCTACGGCATTACTGTCATACCTATGAACGTGGCTAATGTGAGGCAGATTGGTTGGGCCGCAAAACAATCTTTTGAAATAATTACACCTTATCGGAGCTTTAGCTTTACTGCCGAATCTGAGAAAGACAAGCAGGATTGGATACAGGGGTTCTCAACCTTGGCCACTTTAAGACTTGTGGACTTCAACTCCCAGAATTCCTCAGCCAGCTTTGCTGGCTGAGGAATTCTGGGAGTTGAAGTCCACAAGTCTTAAAGTGGCCAAGGTTGAGAACCCCTGGGATAGAAGCTCTCCAGCAGTCCATTGCAGAAACTCTCTCGGACTGTGCAGTAGCTGAGAAGATCTGGTTCAATGAATCAAACCGAACTTGTGTTGATTGTAAAGCTCCTGATCCTGGCTGGGCATCTATCCAGAGCAATTGTTTGTTAGTTATTGTTTGTCTAAATTTTAAATATTCAAATTGTTTAATACCATTTTAATTGATTGTTAGATGCTATGAATGACAGGGGGGGGACTGATTGTTAGTGGAATGAATCGGGTTGAATGGATGGTTAGTTTATTGTTTTTAATGTGCTCAGTTTAAAGAGTGGGTGGGATAAATTGATGCTATGGATGAAGTTGTGGTTGAGTGGAATGAATGGGATGAACTGGCTAGCCTGCCTGGCGCGGCAGAGGCGGAGGGGAGGGGGGACGCTGGCTCTGGGGTGATAGAGGGCCAAAGTCTTGCTGGGGAGAGGCAGATATGGCGGGAGCCATAGGGTAGGCCATTCCCGGGGAACAAGAGCTCGCTGTTTAAAAGCGATCCCTTGCTCCGACCCTGTGAGTTGAGCCCGAAGTACTGGTGATGGGCGAAATCCGGACCCTGGGCTCAGGTTGTTGCTGCTCAATGCCAGGTCGGTTGTAAATAAAGCTCCCCTCATCCATGATATTCTCCTGGATGAGGAGGCCGACCTCGCATGTGTGACCGAGACCTGGCTGGGCCCGGAGGGAGGAGTTCCTCTCTCTGAGATGTGTCCAGCCGGGTTTCAGGTATGGCACCAGCCACGACCCCAGGGAAGGGGGGGAGGAGTGGCTATTATAGCCAAGAAGACTTTTAGCCTACACAGGCTTGCTGTTTCTGAGATTGCAGGTTGTGAGTTGCTCCTTGTGAAGTTGGACCTAGGGGTTCAGGTGGGCTTGCTGCTCGCGTACCTGCCTCCCAGCTGCATGTCAACAGCCTTGCCTGCGCTACTTGAGGGGGTTGCTGGGCTGGCGGTTGAGTTCCCCAGGCTTGTTGTCTTGGGGGACTTAAATCTTCCGTCGCTCGGCGAATCCTCTGGGTTGGCGGAGGGGTTCATGGCCACCATGGCCACCATGAACCTGACTCAGGTAGTTCAGGGACCGACTCACGAGAGGGGACACACTCCCGACATGGTATTCCTCTCAGAACAGTTGAGCAATGATTTGAATTTAAGGGGCTTAGATATCTTGCCTATGTCATGGTCAGATCATTTTCTGTTACGGCTTGTTTTCAAGGCTCCAATCCTCCCCCGCAGGGAGGCGGAACCGATTAGGTGGTTTCGCCCCAGACGTCTGATGGACCCAGAGAGCTTTCAGAGGACGCTTGGGGAAATACCGGATTCTCTCATTCTCGGTTCGGCAGAGTCCCTGGTTACGGCCTGGAATATGGCTGTGAAGGGGGCTCTTGACCGGATCGCGCCGCTGCGACCTCTCTGTGGTAGCAGACCCAGGAGATCTCCTTGGTTTAGTGAGGAACTCAGGGGGATGAAGCACCAGAAGAGACGTCTAGAGAAGCGATGGATGAAAAGTAAATCTGTATCTGACTGAACACTATTAAGATCTTATATTAAGACTTATCAGGTGGCGCTCAAGGCGGCAAGATGCGCGTATCATTCCGTCTTGATCGCATCTGCGGAATCCCGCCCAACCGCCCTGTTTAGGGTGACTCGCTCCCTCCTTAATCAGGGGGGGTTGATGCACCCTTGCAGGGTAGTGCCGAGGATTTTAATAAGTTTTTCGCGGATAAAATCGCCCAGATTCGGATGGACCTTGACTCCAATTGGAATGCAGTGTCAGCTGACAATGAATCAGTCGAGATGACAGGGACTCGTCTTGATCCTGTTGTGTGGACGGAGTTTGACCCTGTGGCACCCGATGAAGTGGACAAGGCCATTGGAGCTGTGAGTTCCGCCACCTGTTTATTGGACCCGTGCCCCTCCTGGCTGGTTTCGGCCAGCAGGGAGGTAACGCGGGGCTGGGTTCAGGAGATTGTTAACGCCTCTTTGAGGGAGGGGTCCTTTCCGGCTCCCTGCAAGGAGGCAATTGTGCACCCCCTCCTCAAGAAGCCTTCCCTGGACCCAGCTGTATTAAACAACTACCGTCCTGTCTCCAATCTTCCCTTTATAGGGAAGGTTGTTGAAAAGGTGGTGTCACTCCAGCTCCAACGGTCCTTGGATGAGGCCGATTATCTGGGCCTTCAACAGTCAGGATTCAGGCTCAGCTGCTCCACGGAAACTGCTTTGGTCGGGCTGATGGATGATCTCTGGTGGGCCCGGGATAGGGGATTCTCCACTATCCTGGTGCTACTTGACCTCTCAGCGGCTTTCGATACCATCGACCATGGTATCCTTCTGCGACGACTGGAGGGGTTGGGGGTTGGGGGCACTGTTTTGCAGTGGTTCACCTCCTACCTCACTGGTTGGTCGCAGTCGGTTTTGGTGGGGGGTCAGAGGTCAACCCCTAGGTTCCTCCCTTGTGGGGTCCCTCAGGGATCGGTCCTCTCCCCTCTGCTGTTTAATATTTACATGTAACCGCTGGGTGAGATCATCTGCCGACACGGGGTGAGATATCATCAGTATGCTGATGATACCCAGCTTTACATCTCCACCCCGTGTCATTTCAGTGAAGCAGCGGAAGTGATGTGCCGATGTCTGGAGGCTGTTAGGGTTTGGATGGGTGCCAACAGGCTCAAACTCAACCCTGACAAGATGGAGTGGCTATGGGTTTTGCCCACCAAAGATAACTCAATCTATCCGTCCATCAGCCTGGGGGGGGGAGCTTTTGACACCCTCGGAGAAGGTCCGCAACTTGGGCGTCCTCCTCGATCCACAGCTAAATTTGGAACATCATTCGGCTGTGGCGAGGAGGATATTTGCCCAGGTTCGCCTGGTGCACCAGTTGCGGCCCTATTTGGACCGGGAGTCTCTTCTCACAGTCACTCATGCCCTTATCACCTCGAGGCTCGACTACTGCAATGCTCTCTACATGGGGCTACCTTTGAAAAACGCTCGGAGACTTCAGGTAATGCAGAATGCAGCCATGTGAGCAGTGTTGGGCCTGCCCAGAAATGCCCACATTTCGGCATCACTACGCGAGCTGCATTGGCTGCCAATTGGTCTCCAAACCCAATTCAAAGTGTTGGTTATGACCTATAAAGCCCTACATGGCATCGGACCAGGTTATTTATGGGACTGTCTGCTGCCTCATGAATCCCAGCGGCCGGTTAGGGCCTACAGAGTCGGCCTTCTCCAGGTCCCGTCAGCCAGACAGTGTCGCCTGGCGGGGCCTAGGGGAAGGGCCTTCTCTGTTAAGCCCAGGCCCTCTGGAACCAACTCCCCCCGGAGATCCGCGTCGCCCCCACCCTCTCCGCCTTTCGTAAACTCCTTAAAACATACCTTTGCCGGCAGGCTTGAGGCAGCTAACATCTTGCCCCTAGCCAGTGTATGTCTGTGTGTATGTTTGTGGAATGATTGTTTTTTTTTCCTTTTAACGTAGGGGTTTTTATATTTATGTATTTTATTGTGATTTCTATTATGTTGTGAGCCACCCTGAGTTCTCTGGAATAGGGTGGCATAAAAGTCAAATTAATAAATAAAAATAAATAAATAAATAAATCTGCCTAGAGTTGACAAAGCCAGGCTCTCTGTCTCTCTGAGACTGGCATCTTCTAACAGTGTCTTCTCTTTGCAGAGCTTCCACTGACCTTGGCACCTGCAGCAGAAGCACAGGTAGGTGGCTGTGCTCATCTTCTCTTCGTACAGGCCTTTGGAACTGGATAACCACCCAACAGTCTCTTAAAAAGCTAATTATTGGACCTTTCCCATGTCGCTTTCACTAGCAAAGCACTGGGAAGTATGAAAAACTTCAGCCTGTGCAGATCAGATTACCCATTTTGGCCCCTCTCCCCAAAGCTGTCAGGCTCTGAGCACCCTGGGACCCCCTGGCCTGGGCGCTCCTTGGCATTGCCACTGTGCCCACCCATCCTCTGGAGAAATCACATTGGCGGGTGTGGATGAGAGAGTTGTTTAATCAGCACTTGAAGCAAAGAGCCCCCTGGATGTAAGCTAAGCCGTATCTTATGGGTAAGAAAAATGAAAAAAGCACATATAGTATGGGAGGAATCCAGCTGAGCAGCAGTACATGTGAAAAGGACCTCGGTGTCCTAGTGGATCATCGATTGAACATGAGGCAACAGTGTGAAGCAGCTGCAAAAAAGGCAAACACGATCCTGGGGTGTATCAAGAGAAGCGTAGAGTCCAGATCACGTGAAGTTATTATTCCCCTCTGCTCTACCTTGGTCCGACCTCACCTGGAGTACTGTGTCCAGTTCTGGTCACCCCAGTTCAAGGAAGACACTGACAAACTGGAGCAGGTTCAAAGGAGAGCTACCAAGATGGTGAACGGTCTACAAACCATGTCCTATGAGGAACGGTTAAAGGAATTGGGAATGTTTAGTCTACAGAAAAGAAGACTGAGAGGAGACATGATAGCTGTCTACAAATACCTGAAGGGCTGTCATAGTGCAGAGGGATCAGCCCTGTTCTCACTTGCCCAAGGAAGGACTAGAAACAATGGGATGAAACTGCAGGGGAAAAGATTCAGATTAGATGTTAGAAAAAAATTTCTGACAGTGAGGGTGATCGACCAGTGGAACAGGTTGCCACAGGAGGTGGTGAGCTCCCCTTCGATGGAGGTCTTCAAGCGGAGACTGGACGGCCATCTGTCTGGGATGGTTTAGGGAATCCTGCCTCGAGCAGGGGGTTGGACTCGATGACCCGGGAGGTCCCCTCCAACGCTACGATTCTATGATTCTATGATCTTTCTCTCGTGGGCTAACTTCCCCGCCTCTTTCCTGCCCTGCAGGTGGTGCAGTCCCTGGGCTTTGTCATCTACCAGGCCCTTGACTGGGGCCTGGAGGAGAGTGAGGAGCATGAGCTGAGTCCCCAACTGGAGCGGCTGATCGATTTGATGGCCAACAGTGACTCTGAGGATAGCGGCAATGGCAGCAGCACTGCAGACAAAGGCTACGGCGGGCAGGAGGAAGAGGAGGAGGTGGTGGCCAAGGGGACCCTGAGTGCTGCCCGCCCCTCCCAGCCCCAGAAGGCCCACGTTCACTACCAGGCGGAGTGCCGGGCGTTGTTCCTGAAGACGGTGGAGCTGAAGGCTTTTCTGACCAAGATCCGGGACGTCAAGGAAGTGAGTGGTGCTTGCCTGGGTCGTGGACCATCTGCAGGTGCCATTCCTGAGGTGCTGCCCTTGGTGGGCAAGTGGGCATTAGGCCTCCGCCTGGTGATGCAGCTTTCCTGAGGCTTTGCTGTGCAGCAGAATCTGTGATCCCTGAGCCTCCTGTTGGCAGCTGGGAAGATGATCTTTGGAGTTGGGGCGGATGGTCCAGCCCTGCGTCTCTTACCTGATTCCCCTGGAAAGGGAGAGCCTCACCATCTCTACAGCAGCTGCCCAGATGTTAAAAAAGGCTCTTTCGTCTCTCAGATAGTTGCTTGGGTGAGGTCTATGTGCCAGGCTGCTTGGCTTCTGGAGATCTGCAAATTGGATTTATCCTATTCAGCAGCATTTCTAAGCCATCCCAGTCCCACGGGACTCTGGATGGAATACAGATCTCTCAGCAGCAAGGAATGAGGATAAAATAATCAAGATGGTTAAAATGACCCCAGGGAGAAGAGCTGGCCAAAGACTGGTGGGAGGAATATTGACTTTAATTGGGTACCAAAGAGCAGGGGTGAGGGAAGGGCATTTTAAAAAAAAAGAGGTATCACAAAGAAGGCCCATCCTCTGGTCCTTCTTGCTGAGAAGAATTCTCCATATCCCCTCCCCCCAAAGAATTAGATCCAGATGGGCAGATTCAGTCCCTTAGATTCATGCATGGGATAGAAAAGGTGGATAGAGAAAAATTCTTTTCTCTATCACACAATACCAGGACAAGGGGGCACTCCCTGAAGCTCACAGCTAAGAAAGTGAGGACAAATAAAGGGAAATATTTCTTCACCCAGAGGGTCGTTGATTTATGGAATTCACTTCCAGAAGGGGTCGTGACAGCTGTCAGCCTTGATAGCTTCAAGGCAGGGTCAGACAGATTCATGGATGCCAAGTGTATCGGTGGCTATTAAAACGGATGTCCATGTGCCGCCTCTATGTTGGTTGAGGCAGGCAGGATTCCCTTGAGTACCATTTGTTGGGGGTCAAGGGAAAGGGAGGGTTTTGCCTTCTCTTTCTGCTCAAGATCCCCATGTACAATTGGTGGGCCACTGTGGGACACAGAATGCTGGACTCGATGGGCTTTGGCCTGATTCAGCAGGGCTCTTCTTAGGTTCTTATATGTTCTTATGGCCTGGGAAATCTACTGCAAGCACCAGGCAGATGGGCAGCTCTTGACCTGCCTTCTGGGCTGGCTGCTGTCCAGCTGAGCCTGTGCCACTCAGGCTCTGTGGGTGCTGCAGGAGCTCCATCTTCCTGTGGCAGCTGAGCAGCAACCAGCCCCACCCTGGCAAGCTCCCAGCCCTGTTGTTCCTGCCCTCCCATCTGCAACAAAGTCGGGGAGGGGTCTCTGCTGTCTCTCTGCAGGTCTTGCCTCTAGAACTGTGCATCTGGTCAGGGTTATCCTCTGCACAGCTGGTGCAACTAAGAGCCAGGAGGGGGGGGGGAAAGGGTGGGCACTGCCCCATTTCTTTGCCAGGATATCTCATGGCACAGATGAGGCTCAGTGGATGCTCGGCTCTTCCTATTCCCACAGTGAGAGCTCCTGGGATGGAGGTAGCCAGGGCTGCTGCCTGAAGCGGGCTTGCTCTCTGCATCTCTTGGGAGGATCCCTGAGCAGCTCATGAGAACTGCTCAGTAGCGACTCTCCAGCCCAGCACTCTCCAGGCAAAAGTGCTGCTTTCCCGTGGAAAAGAGTTCGTGGAGAAGTTATTTCCACCACCCCCCTCCTGAACTATTTATTTATTTATTTATTTGACTTCTATGCCACCCTATTCCGGAGAACTCAGGGCGGCTCACAACATAATAGAAATCAACAATTAGAAATAACATATATATAAAAACCCCTAATTTAAAAGAAAAAAACAATCATTCAACATACATACAGACATACACTGGCTAGGGGCAAGATGTTAACTGCCCCAGGCCTGCTGGCAGAGGTGTGTTTTGAGTAATTTACGAAAGGCGGAGAGGGTGGGGGAGACACGGATCTCCGGGGGAAGTTGGTTCCAGAGGGCCGGGGCCGCAACAGAGAAGGCTCTTCCCCTAGGCCCCGCCAGGCGACACTGTCTGGCTGACGGGACCTGGAGAAGGCCGACTCTGTGGGCCCTAACCGGCCGCTGGGATTCATGGGGCAGCAGACGGTCCTGTAAGTAACCTGGTCCGATGCCATGTAGGGCTTTATAGGTCATAACCAACACTTTGAATTGGGTTCGGAGACCAATTGGCAGCCAATGCAGCTCGCGGAGTGATGCTGAAATGTGGGCATTTCTGGGCAAGCCCAACACTGCTCGCGCGGCTGCATTCTGCATTACCTGAAGTCTCCGAACGTTTTTCAAAGGTAGCCCCATGTAGAGAGCATTGCAGTAGTCGAGCCTCGAGGTGATGAGGGCATGAGTGACTGTGAGAAGAGACTCCCGGTCCAAATAGGGCCGCAGCTGGTGCACCAGGCGAACCTGGGCAAATGTCCTAACTAGCCACTTAGGGAACAGATTCTATTCTAAAGCCTCCTAGTGAAAGTGGGAAAGGCCGGGTGACAGAAAGAGAGACAAAAAATTAGAGATGGGAGTGTAACATGGGTGCCTTCAGCTTCTGGCAAGGTTAGAATTGGAATTCATCTCTCTTTGCGGGGAGACCTTAAAGGGAGCTCCAGAAGAGCATCAGCCAAACACATCCTGGTGAGAACTTGAATGTATCCACGCATACCTTGTCTGGCTTTTCCCAGACCTGTGCCTGAACTGGAAGGCCAGCAGGCAGAGAGTCAAGGATGCAGCTACATTAAGTAATTGCAACCTGTAAGACTCAAGCTTATCCATGGAGGAAAGTCAACCAGCTGTCTTTTTCTCCCACCTGGGCATCCTCAGGGCTGGGAGCCACACGGGTTTGGATCACTGTGGGTTGTTCTTAAAAGAGCTGCTCTGCTCTTTGCCTGCCTTTGCTTCTAAACCTTCTAGCTCTTGTGTGGAGTATTACAACTACCAGTCAGTCTCATTTGGAGAATTTGTGCCCTGTCTCTCTCCTGTACAATTGGTGGGCCACTGTGTGACACAGAATGCTGGACTCGATGGGCTTTGGCCTGATTCAGCATGGCTCTTCTTATGTTCTTATGTTCCTCTCCCACGCTAAAGCTGGTTCTTGTTCCATTCCTTGCTTGCACAGAAGATCCAGCCGAATAAGGATTTAATCCCCCCCTGCAGCCCAAAGTAAGCTTTGGGTGGCCCTTCCCTGTCATTAGGGGGCTGCCTCTTCAAGTTAATCCCAGTCCAATCTAATAACTTTTTTTTTAAAAAAAAATATCTTTATTGAATATTTACATATTTATAAAAAGACAGAGTAGACAATATACAAAACATAAACATAAAACGTCAGACACACGTTAACAAGATAAGTATCTTAAATTAATATTTATATTCTATAAACATTCAACACTTAACATTTATGTCAACTGTCTGTTGACTCTTATTTAAATACAGTCTCTTTCTTATATCCATATATATATAATTACGTTGTATAGATTAAATTATTATATAGTTCAATAATTATCCATACCTTGTATTTCCTTTTTCGATTATTTGGACAAAGTTATCGCTTATATTTCTAGTTTGGGTGATATATATCTTTACTTTCGGCAATTGTATAAGTATATGTAAATATATATTTGGGTCAGAAGATGAGTAAAGTTATTATCTATTTCTTGTTTATTGTTGCTCTTTTGGTTTTATTTGCTTTTTTAGAGTTCCAAGTATTTTTTTCCCCTAGCCCCAATCTAATAACTTTTATGCCGCCATTAATACAATGGAACTAGGCAGGACTAACCCGTTTCTGGGTCTTGGGATGTGCAGATGCTAATCAAGCTGAAGGACGAAGATGAAGAACTGAGGGACCGATCGGCAGCAGAGCTGGATAACCTGAGGAACACGGACTGGGTATGGAGCGGGCTGGGAAAAGGGGAATAGAGTTGGTGGGCTTTTTTAAAGTACCCCAGAATCTTTCTGGGTGAGGCTGGGTATAAATATTTTAAGTAGGGAACTGCTTCCCTTCAAGAAGCAGGAAGAATGGAGGGGAGAGCTCAGTCTTCTCCCCTTGCTGCTCTAGGTGCACCTGATGTGAACGTTAAGCTCCGTAACAATATATTTTTCTTAAATATACTTCTGCAACCACAGGAGAATCTCACACACATTTGCAGAAAGGGCCAGGCTTTGTTGAGTAATGCTGCATCGTGGCTGTGGTTTGGCCTTGAGAACAATCTCACAGGGCTGCCCATAGCAAGACCTTCCCTGCCTGTGGGGGAGACAGTCCATTTAGTCCCACAGTGGAGCATTGCTTGCCTTGGAGAAAGCTTGGAAGAAGGATTGGCTTCTCGGAGCAAGACCCACCGAGGTGTCCTCAGCGTCTCTTCTGGCTCAAGCACAGTTTGGGGGAAACCAATCGTGGTGGCATTGTTGGTTTGTGGCTTTCAGGCTCGGCTCTGGGTGCAGCTCAGGCGAGAACTGCGGAATGGTGTAAAGCTCAAGAAGGTCCAGAAGGAACAGTTTGACCCCTTGCCCACCGAGTATCAGCTGACGCCTTTTGAGATGCTGATGCAGGACATCCGAGCCCGCAACTATAAACTCCGCAAGGTCATGGTGAGAGGAACAGGGACCGTCTCCTCCCTCTTTGGGGCCACCAGATGGCCCTGGGCAGCTTGGCCACTCTCTGGTGCCTTCCTCTTTGTGTGGGCCTGGCCCCTTATCTCACTTAAAATGGGGTGTTGGCAACCCTTCCCCCTGAACCTTACAAAAGTCACTCCAAAAGCAGAAGAAGATGGACAGGACTTTGGAAAGAAGCAGAAATCTGTCCCAGGTAACTAAAGGCTCCTGGAGGACAGGAGCCACGGTGGCTCACTCTTCTTTATGGGTATCCGTCAGGTGGACGGAGACATTCCGCCCCGGGTGAAGAAGGACGCCCATGAGCTCATTTTGGATTTCATAAGATCTCGTCCGCCTCTAAGACAGGTAAGCCAGTGGTTCTCAACCTTTTTCAGGTTGAGACCCCACTTGCCCCGCCCATGCGCGGCGCAACCCTGGCGCGCGTGCGATGAAAAAAAATGGTGGACCGCGACGGTCCAATCCGTGTGGCACGCGCGCGACGGCCCGAACTGCACATGCGCAGCACGCACGCGACGAAAAAAACAAAACAAAAAAAACTAAAAAAACAAAAAACAAAATGGCGGACCGCGGTGTCCGGCGACCCCCACAAAACGGTCGTTCGACCCCAAATGGGGTCGCGACCCATAGGTTGAGAACCGCTGAGGTAAGCCAACATTCTGCTATTCTGTACTTTACTGGGGTGGGGATTGAAAGGATCTTTAGTTGGACTCTGGGGGTTGTACTAACAATCATTTTAATTGCTTTTACCACCTCTACTATCCATCATTTATTTGAGATTGTCACTTGCCTTGATTGCCCAATAGGAAATAATAACAATAAATTATTATTATTATTATTATTATTATTATTATTATTATTATTATTATTATTATTTAAAAAGAGCTGCTGGGGCTGCTTTCTGGGGTGTTCTGGCCAGGCAGAGCTGCGTTGTTTGGAACCTCGAGGGCAGCAGCTGGCCAGGGTGCTTTGCTCGGCTTCCCAACAAGTGAACATTATGACTGTCACAGTCCAGAATACACGCTAGCTTTACCATTATTCGGTAACTTCTTGAACGCCGCAGATCAGGGACCTATTTTGCTGGCCTTAAGATGCACTTTCAGCTCCAGAGTTGGAACAAGGCTCTCTGGCTTCCCAATCCTATTGTAGGCTTCCGAGCGCCGGCTGCGTCCCATGCCTCAGCAGCAGAGGACCCTCCATGAGAAGATCCTGGAGGAGATCAAGCAGGAACGGAAGCTCCGGCCTGTGGAATTGCAGCATCAGGACCAGAGAGGTGTGTCTGTCCTTAAAAAAAAAGAGGGGGGGAGGGTTCCTGGAAACTAGAGAAGACAAGTTTGCTCCCTCTTGGGATGAGACAACAAAGGCAGGAGAGAAACTGCTGGATCTTGGGGAAAACTCCCAAATCTCAGGATAGTCCCATAGACACCTCCAGATGCTCCAGACGGAGAATGCAGCTGTGACTCTTCACCTAACATGGAGACGGAAACAGGAGGGAGACAGGAGTGATTCAAGGGAAGACATTTTGTGTCCAAATAGTTCAGGTGTCCCATCCTTCAGCCCTGCAGCTCTGACCCATTTTGACCTTTGGGTGGACACTCTGAAGTCCAGGGCCAGGCTGGAGAAAGCTGGGCTATTATAAGTCCACTTGTTAGAAGGGAGACCACAGGAGATAGTTGGTGCCACCACGTGCCCTCTCCTCTCGCCCTGCCAGGGTTTGGTTCCTTGCCCTGCCTGCTGAATGCCTGCTCCAGCAACATGAAGTCGACCTCTTGCGTCAACCTCTCCGCTTTAGAGTCCGGGGCCCCAGCTCAGCACCAGAGGCCGAGGGTCCTGCTCAAGGCACCCACGCTGGCAGAGATGGAGGAGATGTTGGTTTCCGAAGTAAGAGCTGGGCTTTGTCTCCTGCTTTCCGGGCAAGAAGAGCTCCTCAGCCTGCTGGAATGGGCACAGACCATGAGCAGACTTGGCAGTCCAGTCCTGCTGGCCTCTTCTTCTGCCCCAAACCTCCCGTTCTGACAACCTCTGCCACCCTCTGTGGCCGTGGGCATCATACCCCAAAGGCCTCTTACTTGTGCATGTATGCCCTGGCTCCAGTGTTCCTTAGGGGCAGAAATGCCACCCTGCTATGACCTGGGGGGGGGGCTGTGCCTGGGGAGGTAGTCTGAGTGCCAGCATTTCTGCAGGCGTGCTGAGTGTTCCCCTTTTGGGCAGGAAGAAGAGTCTCCCTGCTCAGAGGCGGTTCAGGAGCCGGGACCCCTGATGCCCCTGAAGCGGGACTACTTTTTCTCCGAGCAAGACGTGGCCCATTTTCGGGGTGAAAGTGACAGCAGCGAGCCTCACCGGGAGGACTTAAGGCCCAGCCTGTCAGACCTGAGACCTCGCTCAGGTACCATGTCCACTGCATGGGCCAGCATGGAAAACATGGGCAAGTGAACCTTTCTTTGTGACCCAACCCCATACTGGGAAGCCATTCTCTGTGGGTCCCCTTCTTGCCGTCTTTCCCAGTGGACAACTTGCAGTCCAACCGCTCCGAGGACCCCTGCAAATCCAGTGAGAGTTTGGGACGATTGGGGGGAGCAGCCTTTAATTCGCTCGGCCTGGGTGTGAATGTGTTCCTCTCCTTCACACAGCAGCTGGGAGGGCACCGGGTGCTGCAGGAGTTTTCCATTTGTGAACGTCGGCTGGGTTTGGCTGCTATTGATTTTCTGGCTTGCCTCTTGTTTTAGCTACATACACCTTTGTGTCTTCATGGGAAGCAGGAGGGCCTGTTCTCCCTGCTGGGTGGATACTGACTGCCAGTTTTCTTCTGTTCTCCTTCAGGATCGATTCCGGCTCGCTACCACCCTCGGGTTGGTTTGTGTCCTCGTAAACAAGACAACCTCGGTTCTGTAGAGGAGAATTTGGAGGCCAGCTCTGTTCCGGTCACGGATGCCAATTTGAAATATTTGTGGCTAGTAAGCATCTTGGGTGGTGTAGGTCCTCCACACATGCTTTCCGGCATGGCCTCTGATAAGTGAGGCTGCGTTGCCCCCCCCCCAAGCCTAGTCCTTGTCCCAGGAGCATGGCCCAGAGGGAAATGAGTCAAGAAATGATAACACAGAAGAACTTTAATGGGAGGGTTGCGAGTGCAATGGTTCCAATTCCACTCTTTCTGGAGTTAGAACCTGAGCATGTGGCACGTCTTCCTCTGGGCAATTTGACATTTTGCTCTTAGGGGCCAATTCTGCATGGATCTATACGCTTTGTTTTTTTTCCCCAATGGAAGCCAGCCTTTCTCCAAATCTTGTGAGATACTAGGCTATTTCCCGCTTTCCCTGGCTGTTGAGATCGGATCAGCGGAGGAAGGGGGTGTGCTGTAAGGGCTGATGTTTCTACTGGAGTCCTAATTGCAGTAGACCTGAACAGCTCTCTCTGCCCGGGGACACAGAGAGTTCTGGGCAGCTGGCCTGGCTGAAGGCAGCTCTGATTCCTCTACTCTGCCGCCCACAGCAGGAGTTCAGCCACCCCGTAGAAAGCCTGGCGCTCACGGTGGAGGAAATGATTGACATGCGCCGAGTGCTGGTGAAGGCGGAGATGGAGAAGGAGCTCTACACCAGCCTGAAGAAAGGGAAGGTGAGGCTGGAGGGGCTCCTGAGGCTGCAGCGATGGAGGGAGGGTGTTTTTCCCCCAGAGGAGCTGTTGCTGACTGTCTCTCCTCTGGCTCAGAGCTGCTGCTGCTGCTGCTGCCCAACCAAGTTTACGCTCTTCTCCTGGCCCCCAACCTGCCTCTTCTGCAAGAGGTAAGCAGACACCCTGCTGGGGAGACCATGGGATGAATGGGGCTCCCAGCTGAGCCTTTTCTTTCCTGTGGCTTTTAGGTCTGTCTGCAGCTCCTGCAGCCTGAAGGTAAGAGCAAAATCCCTTGGCGCAATCGTCTGGCGACTTGGGTGGTGCAGCCCAGCCCTCCGTTGAGTCCCTCCTGCTTGGCCCTTCCAGATCAAGATGCCCCCGAAGAAGCTTGCCCACATCCCTGTCTACGCCCTGGGCTTCGAGACGCTGCACGGCTCTCTGGGTGCCAAGGGCTCCCCAGCCCGCCGGCAGGAGACTTCCCAGTAGGTGGTACTTCTTTTCCTTCTTCCTGTTCTGTCTCCTCCTCGGCTGTTTAGGATGTGCAGATGCTCCTTTCATCAGCAGGCCAGTCAGGAGTAGAGCAAGTGACTCCTGAGGCTGAGGTTGGCAGATCCAGAATTTTTCTCCTCCAATCATCTTGGGCAGCTGTCTCTGACTCCATTTCTAGACAGGTTGAGGGATCAGCTTTCCAACCAATCCAGTCAGCACATAGAGCTGAAGAAGCTTCTTGGGTGAGAAGCAAAAGGTCTTCAAAGAAAAACGAAGTCCAGCTGCCCTTGTGAAAAAGCACCTTTGGGACAAGTCAGCCGAAGGGGAATTCTGGGGGCTGCAGTCCCAGCACAGGTTTAAGGCAGGCGCCTGCAGGTAGAGAGGACCTCAATTCTCTACAGTCTGAGCATTGAACCACAGTCGGATAGGTTTGCAAACTACAACTGTTGCTTTTGCCCAAGCATACTAAGACGCTAACCAACAATAGTTTCAATATGGCATCAGCCGAAGATCTGCCCCCATCTCCTTTTCATTCATGGATTAGAGATTTTGGGCTTCAGAAACGGAAGGGATCCAAAGTCTGTGAAAGACCTCCTGGCTGATGGCGCAGCTCTTTCAAATCGCTGAAGGACTGCAGAGGGCCAGGGATGATAGTTTAACGATTGTGCAATGATCTCCCTCAAGTTCCAGACCTAACAGTAAGGCAGGACCTTCTAAAGCATGGTTGAAGGATATCCCATAAAGTAAGTGAGGTATCCCAGCAGGTGACCCATAGTGTTTCCTGATCCTGGAGCCACAGACCTTTGAACCAAGTAAAGCCTGTTGGCTGAGGTTTCTCTGGCCCTGGGGGGGGGAGGGAGGGTCATAGCTGCCCCAGAGCAAGGACCCCAGTCAGACCACCCCGTTTCTGCCTTCCAGCTCCCTGCAGGCCACCCACTGGCGCAGCGTGGAGGAAGAGTTCCCCTGCATCTATGCTCATGGGTCAGTGCTCAAGGACGTTTGTCGTGACTGCTCTGGCTTTGTCACAGATGTCGTCAGCTCCAGCCGCAAAAGCCTGGACATTCTCAAGGAGGCTTGAGGCTGTGTAGATGTGGAAGAAGCTGGAGGAGCAGAAAAGCTGCTTGTTTGTAATTTAGAGGGCTGAGCCGGTGAGGATACAGTTGTTAATTTAGTTTGTCTGGCAGCCATTCTATAATCAGTCCACTTTCTATTAAAAACTCTCAAAATTACTTAAAATAAAAAAAAGTTTTTAACACATGTATTGCCAAAATTTTTTCCTCTTCTTTTCCTTCTTATCTCCTTTCAAATACTAGATTTAATTGAAATTTATAAGATTTTTTGAGTCTAGGCGATCGCTTCGCCTTTGTTCTAAAAAATCACTTTCTCTTTACAGCAGCGGTTCTCAACCTGTGGGTCGCGGCCCCATTTGGGGTCGAACGACCTTTTCGCGGGGGTCGCCGGACACCGCAGTCCGCCATTTTTCTTTTCCCCGTTTCCCCTCGGCCGTCGCGCGCGTGCCGCACATGCGCGGTTCGGCCCGTCGCTCCGCGCATGCGCACCCGACGGGCCGAACTGCGCATGCGTGGCGTGACCGGGCCGGCCTCGCCTCCCACCGCTGCCTCAGAGACTCCGGCAGGCACACCGAGGAGCGGTCCAGAGCAGGCAGGCACAAAGCTGCCTCCTTCCCGCTCTGCTCCGCCACGTCCCAGGCCCGGCCTCCTCCTCGCCCTCCGGCAGCCGGCCAAGCGGTCGGGGCAGCCGGACCTCGAGGCAGGCCCGCACTTCACCGAGACCGGCCTGGCTGTGGCGAGAGGCGCCCGGTGGCCCGAGAGAAGCGAAAGGCACCCGGCAGCCACCTTCGGCCCCCAAGTCCGCGCTCCGGACCGGCGTCCAGGTCGCAGCGCTCCGCCAGCCCGGCTCGTCCGGCCCGTCGCGCCTCTCCTCGCCCTCCTCCCTGGCCGGCCCTCGCCAGCGCCGCCCCCTTTTCTCGGCGGCGGCCAATGGGGGAGGCGGGGCTCCGGCTCCCCTTCCTCCTCCCAGGCGCCGTGGGGGGGCGGCTGGGCATGCGGGGGCTGCCTGCCTGGCTCTGGCTCGGCCCTGCTCGCTCCCTCCCTCCCTCCCTCGCTCGGCGGCGGCGGCCGAAGCAGGCAGTAAGGCGCCCAGCCAGCGGGCACTGTGGCCGCGCCAGGCGCGCAGCAGACCGGCAAGATGAACTACCTGGTGAGTCCCTGCTGGGCATGGGGGGAGGCCAAGCCAGGGAGGGAGACGGGGAGCCTGGCCAGATGCCCCCCGCCCGGCTGGCCGGCCCGGCCCGACCCGAGCGGGACTGGCGCCAAGAGCGAGCTGGCCCAGGCGGGCTCCCCAGTCCTGCCGCCCACCTAGCTACCTGCGGCCGCTGCCGGCCCTGCAGAAGGCGCAGGAGTCCCGGACGAGCCGGGCAGGCAGAGCGCTGCGACCTGGACGCCGGTCCGGAGCGCGGACTTGGGGGCCAGAGGCGGCCGCTGGGCACCTTTCGCTTCTCTCGGGCCGCCGGGTGCCTCTCGCCACAGCCGGGCCGGTCTCGATGAAGTGCGGGCCCGCCTCAAGGTCCGGCTGTCCGACTGCTTGGCCGGCTGCCGGAGGGCGAGGAGGAGGCCGAGCCTGGGGCATGGCGGAGCGGAGCGGGAAGGAGGCAGCTTTGCGCCTGCCTGCTCTGGACCGCTCCTCGGTGTGCCTGCCGGAGTCTCTGAGGCAGCGGTGGGAGGCGAGGCCGGCCCAGTCTGGAGTCGGCCGGTCCAGCCGGAGCGGGAAGGAGGCAGCTTTGCACCCGTCTGCCCCGGACCGTTCCTCAATGTGCCTGCCGGAGTCTCTGAGGCAGCGGTGGGAGGCGAGGCCGGCCCGGTCTGGAGCCGGCCCACCCGCCCGGTTGCGCTGCGCATGCGCAGTTCGGCCTGTCGTGCTGCGCATGCGCGGATCAGCCCATCGTGCTGTGCATGCGCGGATCGGCCCGTCCTGCTGCGCATGCACGGATCAGCCCATCGTGCTGCGCATGCACGGATCGGTCCGTCGCATGCACGGATCGGCCCATCGTGCTGCGCATGCGCGGATCAGCCCATTGAGCGCGCATGCACGGATTGGCCCATCGCGTGCATGTGCGCAGCGCGGGTCGGGGTCGCGCCGCGCATGGTCAGCGCAAGTGGGGTCTCAACCTGAAAAAGGTTGAGAACCACTGCTTTACAGTCACTTTCACTTTGCGGTCAAAAAGCAGTCGCCATCTTAAAGTCAATGTTGATTATAAAAATAGTTGTGTTCAGAAGTAAAATTTAAAAAGTTACTTGCAATGTGGATCTCCTGCATTCACTCCGCCTGCATATAGATCTCTCTTAGATACTTATCTTCCGCAGGGGTGGTCGCGGCGTCTTTTTCTGTCTGAAGACAGAAGCGTCCAGGGCTGGAGCGTCTTCGAGCGCCTGGGGAGCTCTCTCTTTCCCCCTGAAAACTTTTTCAGGGGGTTTTCAGAGGAGCTCAACCCACGCCCGATGCTCTTCACCCCTTCTTCGCCCGAAGGGGGGATTTTTCACCGCAAAAAACAGCTGATGGTCGGCTGTTTTGCGGCTTAACAAGTCCCGGGAAAACGGAGCCTCCAAAGGAGGCTATAGCGACGCCAACGGAGCCACCGGAAGTTATGCATCTATGCTCATGGGTCAGTGCTCAAGGACGTTTGTCGTGACTGCTCTGGCTTTGTCACAGATGTCGTCAGCTCCAGCCGCAAAAGCATGGACCTTCTCAACACCAAGCCGGGGAGGAGCCGCAAAATCCAATCACTGTACATCTCGTCCAGCTAGAGGCGCCCAGAACATCCCCTCAACGTGCCCCCACCACCTCCAGCATCCAACCCTCAAAGGCTAGGCAGCTACGATTCTCTGGCAGATGAAACACGGCTTTGGGGATCTGCTGGCTCCCTTCTTCCAAGGACATCTGCCTGCTGCTTATGTACCATATATATAAACAGATACATATATACATATACATATATGTAGGTCTTTGGTTCTTCGGGTTTTCTCCCACGTAGAATTTGAAGTGTCTTGGCGACGTTTCGACGAAGTCCCATTCGTCATCTTCAGGCTGGTGCTTTCGGCTTCGTGCTTCTAGGAGCAATGTGTGACTGTAGCTGTTTCTTCCTTTTTTACGCACACACACACACACAAACACACCCTTATACTCTATATTTATACAGCGGATAAGTTGCTTTAGCTGATCAGCATGGCAACCCCCTTCATTGGCAAACGAGAACTTTGCTGAAACCACCCAGCCTGGAGGTCAGCCAGAGGGAGCCTGGGCACCAGGGTCCAGCTGTGCTGGTGGGCAGGAAGATGACCTGTCAGGCAGAGGCCAGCTCCTTCCCTGCTGCTTTCCCCACTTTTTCCCCTGGAGAAGCTCCCCACCCCTTGCTGATGCCTCTGAAGAAAACGTTCTTTCAGCCTTTGGCTTTCTTGCAAAGCGGGCTCCCTCCCAGCCACCTGCCGGCTGCTGAATGCACCTTATGGAGCTGCTGGCTGCTCCTTGTCATTTCTTTGGCTCTTGCTTGTTTGTCTTTCCCTAGAGCAAGAAACGAAGCAGGTCTCTTGCGAAGACTATGAAACAGGGCGCCATTTCCCTCTCATTCTCCCTCTACAGGAGTGTGTCTTATTTGTACTGCCCATAATAAAATAACTAATTTTGTAAGAATTTAGATAAAGAGCACCTGTTCCCAGCTACTGTTGTGAGTGTCCCTAGACCAGCTTGGGAAGTGTCAGAGGATGAGGATGAGCAGCCAGACCCCTCTGGGTGTTTTCCCCTCCCGGCAGCCGAGGAAGAGCAGCCAGGCCCCTCTGGGTATTTTCCCCTCCCAGCAGCTGAGACAGACAGGGAGGAGATTTACAGGCAGTCTGGGTCAGATTCGCAAAGTGAGGGGTCAGATTTGGATCAAGAAGATAGATGGCTTGATCCGAGATTCCGAAGGTTTGATAAGCGAAGGTGTCAGTTAAGTGGAAAAAGGAAGTGACGTATCGGAATCTATATGAGAAAGGAAAAGAGAGACTACGCCTTTGTCACGAGCAACGTTAATCAAGGAGTAGCCTGATATCTGGAGCAGTGCGTTTGAATTCAGTCTTCTGATGTTTTGGAAATCTACGGAAGAATAATGAGGTATTGGACAATGTGATAAAGAAAGAGTGAGTTAATTGGAAGGTGTGGGAAGAGCATGTTTTAATCTAAATGTAAATAAATGAGACTTGGCCGTTCCTGCCAGCAAAATGCCAGCAGCGTGCTTTGAAGTGAATCCTTTTGAAATGTGTTAAATAAACCTCTTAAAGACATATTTATGTGGATTTTAATGAGCTGAGAGGGGCCAGACAGAACAGCTACTGAGAGCAATTTGCATAGAGAGGAGGACAGCCGACTGCTGGCTGCGTGGAGGGTGCCAGGATCTTTTTTTTTTTGGGGGGTTTATTTATTTCTTTTTTTTAAAAAAAGGAAGAGATCCTTTTGAATGATGTACTCATAGGACTGAAATTCTGGTTCCTACATAAAACAGGGCCACACTTACACATTGCACTAAGCTGTGCAAACTGTGCAAAGGGAAAAGTAAATTGTGGCTACTTGTGTCGTGGCCTAGCATGGTGTGGATACTTTACAGCTTATTTAACATCGCAACTTGTGGTATCCTGCATGGTTGGTTCCAGTCCTCTTTTCACTGCCTTGAAATGAAGAGTAAAAGCCTGGAAGGTGGGCCCTCTGTCAAAGGCCCCTCCTGTGAGTGGACCCAGTTCCAGCTGGAGCCACCGCCTCTGCCATATGCTGGCCACATGCCAGGGAGTGAAGTGGGGGTTCTGCAGCTGCAGCTTCTGGAGAATGAGTAGCCACCTAGGCAGGCCTTGTTAACCTGACTTAGTGGCTCTTTCTGCCGGCCCCAGGAAGTCTGCCAGAAGAAGTTAAAATTTGGTAATGATCCCAAATGCTGAAGTGGCATATGGGGGGGGGGGAGCATAATCAACCAAAAGGGCAAAAAAATCTCCCTCCAGGTTTTTATTCCACCATCTTCCGAATCCCTCTCTCACTTCACTCACTGTCCACTTTATTCAACCCTGCCTTCAGTATTTATGGAAGCTCGCTGTGTGAGAGGACAAGCTAGACTCTGTATCCTCCTCCATGCCTCCTATTTACACTTCCCAGCTGCACAAGAATAAGATCCAATCCCTGCTCTTCCTTCTGGGACTTGTGTAATTCTGATAGGGGTTTTTTGGACCGGGAACTCTATATTTTAAGAGTTTGCAAGGTGGGTCTTCGTTGCAGGAAAGACTCTGCCACGGCCCCTTAGCCTTTTATGGTTTGTAGCACAACAAAGAACACATCAATGTCACTCTGCCAATCTGAGGAGGAGGATCTCTCCTTCATGTTCAGGCCTTAGGCTGGTCTGCTGTGCTCTTATTTTCTCAAATGACTCACCTTTGGCTTTTGCCAAGAGCCTCCAAACCTGTTTCTGCATTCATCATCCCCTCCCTTGCTCCCCTGCTACATGGCAGCCTGCTTGGAAGAAGCCTCCATCTTGTGCCACTTTGTGCTCAACTAAGTTGAGAGCCACTTTGGTGTCACAATTTAAGGTGCTGAGTTCTTCTTGCCTTAGTCATGAAAGTCAGCTGGGTGACTGTGAGCCAGTCACTCGGCCCAATTCACCTCGCAGAATTGTTCTTAGGAAAAGGTGAGGCAGGAGTATTAAATTCTGTTTGCTGCCTTGCATTATATGTACAAAAAGGTGGACTAGAAATCTAATAATTCAATATGCCAAACTCTACAAAGCACATATGCCCATGGGTAACATGGCACGGGGGTACTTCATGCCAGAAATGCACAGGTGGATGCACAAATAACTTGCATATAACCAATCATTGGCTGTGTTCAGTGTACATAGACCAGTGGTTCTCAACCTTTTTCAGGTTGAGACCCCACTTGCCCCGCCCATGCGCGGTGCGACCCCGGCGCGCGCATGACGGGAAAAAAATGGCGGACCGCGACGGGCCGATCCGCGCATGCGTGGCGTGCACGCGACAGCCCAAACCGCGCATGCACGGCGTGCGCGTGACAAAAAAATGGCGGACCGTGACGGGCTGATCCACGCATGCGCGACGAAAAAAAAATGGTGGACCGCAACGGGCTGATCCGCGCATGCGTGGCGTGCGCGTGACGGCCTGAACTGCGCATGCACGGCGCGCGCGCAATGAAAAAAAATGGCGGACTGCGACGGGCTGAACCGTGCATGCGCGGCGCGTGCGCGACGAAAAAAGCAAATAAACAACAAAAAAACAAAATGGCAGACCGCGGTGTCCGGCGACCCCCGCGAAACGGTCGTTCGACCCCAAATGGGGTCACGACCCATAGGTTGAGAACCGCTGACATAGACCATAATCAAGGAATTGACCAGAACTGCGAATGTGGTCAGAAAGCAAACCTCAAATGGGGAAGCGAGGTTTTGGGATAAGTTTGGAGACAGAGAGGAAGGTTTCAAGAACAGAAGAGGGAGGCCAGGACTTAGCAGGCTGGGGTGGCAGAGCCAGGCCTTCCCCTGCTGGTCTTCTAGCCCCCCCCCTCCTGTCGTCTGTGTCAATCTGCTTACTTGACATTTGGCCTAACCTGCTCACTCTTTGCAGTAGCTACTTGCTGTGTCAAAGGGGGCTTCCCCTCCTACCAATCCTGCTTGCACTCGTCCTCCTCTGCCAATGTTTTATATAAAGTGTGTACTTTAAAGAAGTGTAAATAAAATGTAAAGTGAAGCAGACCTAGTAACGTTCCTCTGTAAATCCTGCTCACGGGGCAGTCATAATTTCCCTTGTCATCATCAGTCATCTGAAGGGGAGGGGGAATTTGAGGCTGATGCAAATGCTTCCTAAAATTCCAGATGGAAGAGCTTGTTGATATCTGTTTAAAGTAGAGCTCTGGTTTTGCCACTTATTTTACTCTCACAGCACATATACAATGTATGCTGCAAGGTTCATCCAAAGAGATGGTTACAGGAGCTTTGGAAAATGTGCTTATTTCAGGCTCCCGTTTGACACTCCAGAGATCAGGAGTCACACAGAGATTTGATTTGATCTGTGACAGCTCTTGTTATTCTCTTTCCAGAAGAACAATGGGCAGAAACTTCTCAATTTGAATAGATTCACAACGATTGTTTAATAGGGCTGCAACAAAGTTATCTCCTTAATTCTACTGTTATAAAGGAGGGTTGGAGGTGATTGGGAGTATTGAAGATTTGGCTCATGAACTTCTCCAGTGTTCAGAGTTACACAGCAGCCCGAAATCTGCCCACTCAGCTCTTGAATATAAGATTATGTAGAATATCATCTCATTCAGCCTTATTTGTTCCAATTTATATAGCCACCCATCTCATATATATGACTCTCGGAGGCTTACAAACACCTACAATAATACCACAAATATGCAATTTAAAAACAATAGAAAAACAACCATCACAAAAGGTATTCAACTTAACAGCTGAGATAATCACAGCCACTAAAATACTGCAGCCACTGAGCTGATCCGACGCCACACCGGGGATCCTCGGGCCCATTGGCAAAACCACCTTTCCAGGCCCTTGCGAAAAGCAAGCAGAGTCAGGACCAGGCCGATCTCGACAGGGAGACTCCCGGCTGACGGGACGCACAGCCTGACCCCCCCCCCCCCGCCTCTTCCTAAGGCCTGAGGGGAGCGGGGCAGGGGGGAAGAAACCAGGAGGCGCCTTAGGCACGGAAGCCGGCTGGGTGATTTGGGGGGGGCTCTTTTTCAGCTAGGGCTGTTGTTGGTAGTGACCGGAGCGTCATGGCGCTCCCATGTAACATCGCTCCTGCGTGAGCTGCACTGGTTGCCGGTGGCCTTCCGGGTGCGTTTCAAGGTGTTAGTGACCATCTTTAAAGCGCTCCATGGCATCGGACCCGGATACTTACAGGACCGCCTTCTGCCAGCAAATACCTCCCACCGTCCGGTACGCTCCCACAGAGTGGGTCTCCTCAGGGTGCCGTCGGCCAGACAATGTCGGCTGGTGACCCCCAGGGGGAGGGCCTTCTCTGTGGGAGCTCCAACGCTTTGGAACGAGCTCCCCCCCCGAACTCCGTACGATGACGGAATTGCGTTCCTTCCGTCGAGAATTAAAAACATATTTATTTCGACAAGCTGGCCTGGGATAGTAGCTCCGGTTCCAACAAGGCCATAATTGTTTTTAGGGGATTGAGTTTTTAAGATTATGTATTGGGTTTTTAAATGATTGGGCCAAATTATTTAATTCATTTTTAATCATTTTACTTTTTGTATGTTTATGTTTTTTAATTGGGCTGTACACCGCCCCGAGTCCTTCGGGAGGGGGGAGGTATAAAAACCGTAAAATAAATAAATAAATAAATAAATAAAACAGAAGCCGGGGCAATGGGCACGTTCGCTGCCTTCGGTTCTACCGATTGCTCCTGAGTCACGAATCACCGCGGGGCGGAGGCGGGCCCTGGCGGGCCCGGCTCTTCCCGGAGAGAAAAGCGGCCTGCGGGCTTGCAGTCAAAAGGAAGGAGGCACCGACCCAGGGCCGCCTTTTCGACCACTGTCAGCGGGGGGGGGAGAAAGCTGCCCTCGGCCTTCACGGACCGGTCCGGTCTTCGGAAAGAGGAGCCGCGCATGCGTGGGCGCCGCCGTGGAAGCGCGACAGGCCGGTGCCTAGGTGGACACCCTGCTCTCCTTCGGGTTCTCTCGCCGGCTTCCGGCGCGGCGGGTGGTGACGTCGCGCCGGGCTCTGTGGCGGCTGCGGGGCGAGTGTCGTGGACAGGGGCTGCTGGGCGATGAGCTGCCCCTCAGCGGGCTGGAGGCGCGAGGCAGTGGCGAGGACGAGGAGGTCGCGGGGGACCAGTTGCTGCCCGTGTCCGGTGGCGGGAAGCGGTGGTGGGGCCCACGGAGGGAGCCCTTGGAGCAGGTGGCCAACCCCTTCGAGCTGGTGAGGATTCGCTGCGGCCCGGCCGGAGACCCTCAGCAACCGGATGGCGTCCTCCGGCTGTCCCGGCCCCCAAGCCGTGTCGGTCCCCCCAGGCCGGGGGGGCTGTATAGAGGGGCTGGAGCCTCCCGGTGCCTTTCAGCGGGTTGGGTGGCAGCGCCAGCCCTTTGCGGGTGGCTGTGGTCAGTTGGTATCACTGGGGTGTCTCCCGAAAGTTTGCTCCCAGGAGGAGTTCTGCCTGGGTCAGTTCCCTGGTGGGAAAGAAACTGCACTCTAGTTTGCTCTCCTGATCCTGTTGCTGGCCACCCTTCTTAGGTGAGAGAGAAAGAGAAACCAAATGAGGGTTACACCATAGGCTTGCTTGTGGACTGGGGAACTTTTAACCTGTGCAGATAAACAGTGAAGGACTGGATGAGGACCTGGTGACTAACGAGGAGACTGATGACTCCCGACTGCAGGAAGGAGACAACCCAGCAGCTGAAGAGGCTGAACCTGAAAGGCCCCAGACTGCAGTGGTTCTCAACCTTTTTCAGGTTGAGACCCCACTTGCCCACCCATGCGCGGTGTGACCATGGCGCGCGCGCGGCAAAAAAAATGGCGGACCACGACGGGCCGATCCGCGCATGCGCGGCGAGCGCGTGCGATGGCCCGAACCATGCATGTACGGCGTGCGCGACAGAAAAAAAATGGCAGACCGTGACGGGCTGATCTGCGCATGCACGGCGTGCATGTGACGGCCCGAACCGTGCATGCGTGGCGCGCGCATGACAAAAAAAATGGCGGACCGCGACGGGCCAATCCGCGCATACATGGCGCGCACGCGACGGCCTGAACCATGCATGTGCGGCGCGCGCGCGACAAAAAAATGGACCACAACAGGCCAATCTGCACATGCGTGGCGCGCACGCGCGATGGCCCAAAATGGCGGACCGCGGTGTCCGGCGACCCCCGCGAAACGGTCGTTCAACCCCAAATGCGGTCGCGACCCATAGGTTGAGAACCGCTGAGCTACGGCATGAAACCCAGTTCAAGCCTTCGTTTGTTTTCAAGCCTCAGCTGCTGCATCTAATAACGGGATGTGGAGCCAGCAGGAAGCTTTTAATTAAAGTTGCAGGAGGTTTTTTTTTTTTGCTGCCTCTCCGAATATGTTTCTGATCGAAAGAGGGGGATGGCCACAGAATAGACGACTGTAATGAGTCCCATGTGAAATTCTGCTTTTAATTCGCTTGTAGATAAAACAAGGAAAAACTCCTGGCAGGGCGAAATGTTGCGGGCTTGCAGCCTTCTCCTGCCTAGCACGGAAGATCGTACCTTTGCACGGTCAACCCAAGTGTTTCAAGACCGTAAGGACAAAGGATTGGAATAAAGGGAAGGGGATGAGGGAGTGGAACCCCCCCCCAAAAAAGGCCAGAAAGGCAATCCTCAACTTACAAGAGTTAGTTTGTTTAATGACCGTCCCAAGTTGCACTCGCAGTTAAAAAAGTTTAATGAAGAGAAGGACGAGGGGGAACATAATAGCAGCCTTCCAATCTCTCAGGGGCTGCCCCAAAGAAGAGGGAGTCAAGCTATTCTCCAAAGTGCCTGAAGGCAGGACAAGAATCAATGGATGGAAACTCATCAAGGAGAGAAGCAACTTAGAATTAAGGAGAAACTTCCTGACAGTGAGAACAATTAACCAGTGGAACAACCCGCCTCCAGAAGCGGTGAATGCTCCAACACTGGAAGTCTTTAAGAAGAGACTGGACAGCCATTTGTCCAAAATGGCATAGGGTTCCTGTCTGAGCAGGGGGTTGGACTAGATGACCTCCAAGATCCCTTCCAACTTTATTATTATATTTTATTCATTAAACATTAGCCTCAGTCAACTGAACATTCAAATTGGCTGGCGCTGATGGTTGACACGGGTTGTTACCAGCTTCTTCTTCTTCTTCTTCTTCTTCTTCTTCTTCTTCTTCTTCTTCTTCTTCTTCTTCTTCTTCTTCTTCTTCTTCTTCTTCTTCTTCTTCTTCTTCTTCTTCTTCTTCTTCTTCTTCTTCTTCTTCTTCTTCTTCTTCTTCTTCTTCTTTGTCTTCTTCTTCGTATTATTATTCTTCTTCTTATTATTATTATTATTATTATTATTATTATTATTATTACGTATGACCATTTTTATAACTTACGACCATTTGCACCACTCCCCATGCTCGTGACATCAAAATTCAGACGCATGACAACCGGTTCATATTTATGATGGTCGCACGGTACGGGTGGGGGGGGTCACGTGATCCTCTTTTGTGACCTTCTGACAAGCAAAATCAACGGAAAGCCAGATTCACTTAACAACCAGGTTGCTAACTGAAAAACTGCAGGGATTCCCTTCCCGACGGTGGCAAGAAAAATCATAAAACCGGGGAAAATTCACTCAACCGGCTTGTGACTAACTTAATCATCAACTTAATCAAATAACCAGTGGAACCACCTCCCCCCAGAAGCGGTGAATGCTCCAACACTGGAAGTTTTTAAGAAGAGACTGGACAGCCATTTGTCTGAAATGGTGTAGTGTTTCCTGCCTGAGCAGGGGTTGGACTAGATGACCTCCAGGGTCCCTTCCAACTTTATTATTATTATTATTATTATTATTATTATTATTATTATTATTATTATATGTGCGTTTGCGGTGGGGGGTGCTGCTATTTTAATAATAATAATGATAATAATGATAATAATGATAATAATAATAATAATAATAATAATAATAATAATAATAATAATAATAATAATAATAATAATAATAATAATAAAGTTGGAAGGCACCTTGGAGGTCATCTAGTCCAGGGCTTTGCAACCAGTGGTGCGGGTACCACCTGTGGTACATGGGCACCTGGCAGGTGGGACGCGACCATCCTAGAAAAGTGGTAGCAGGGGAGGCGAATCAGCTGAACCGCTGGCAGCACCGCACAAGCCTGAGCGAGAGACGGCTGGAGCTGCAGGGCTGTCAGGGCTCAGCGGAAGCGCCAGGATCAGTGCCGCTTTCCAGCTGATCGGGGCTTCGGGGCTGTCAGGGCTCAGTGGAAGCAGCAGGATCAGCGCCAGGCTCCAGCTGGAGCTCGGTGCTGATCCTGGGGCTTCTGCTGAGCCCAGAATAAACGCCGATCAGCTGGAATGTTGCAGCACCTCCAGGGTCTTGTGATTTACATTTACTTGGCAACTGATTCGTATTTATGACAGTCACAGTGTCCCAGGGCCATGTGAAGTGACCCAAGCCTGCTGCAACCACCCAGCAGACGGGGGGGGGTGGAATAAAAAGCAAACACCCCCCACCCCACCCCCACTGCCAATCCCCAACGGAAATGCTCACAACAACCTCAGACAGGAGGACGAGCGCCGCCGGGTGGGCAGGCAGGGGTCTTGCTCGGATGTGGCTTGGGGGGGCACTTTTTTCAGTGCCATTGTAACTTCGAACAGTCACTAAGCGAACTGTTGTAAATTGAGGACTACCTGTACTTCATCAGTTTTTCCCTTTTGGGGGGGGTCATCAAGTTTTTGACCCGTTGCTAGGCGACTGGTGGTCCTCGGATGTTGCCATATGCTAAAAGTGGTACAATGGGTGAAAAGGGTGAAAAGCCCTGACCGAGCTGGGCCATGAAACGTCTGCAAGAAAACCACGAAGCTCGGAGAGTACCAAGAACCCCACAAGCTCAAAAGGTTCTATAGATTTGGAATTAAAATGGATCCTTTCTTTTCACATTCATTGGACATAAGGCAAGACTAGCAATCACAATCTCCTGCTGGTTCACCCAAAGTCACCCAGTTGGCTTTCATGCTTAAGGTGGGACTAGAACTCACCGTTTCCCGGTGATTGGCGTAAAGTCACCCAGCTGGCTTTTATGCCTAAGCAGGACTAGAACTCACCGTCTCCCGGTGATTGGCCCAAAGACACCCAGCTGGCCTGCATACCTAAGGCTGGACTAGAACTCACCGTCTCCTGGTGATTGGCCCAAAGACACCCAGCTGGCCTGCATACCTAAGGCTGGACTAGAACTTACCATCTCCTGCTGATTATTATTATTATTATTATTATTTATTAAACTTATATGCCGCCCTTCTCCCAAGACTCAGGGCGGCTCACAACAAGAATACAAGTATAAAAATAACATAAGATAAAAACAATTAAAATTACTAATTAACTGTATAAAAATAGTTTATATCACTCATATTACATGATTATTTTTATAACAAAAATAATTACAGTTGGCATACTATTTGATTGAAAATTGTATTAGAAAACTGTCCAAAGTCACCTAGCTGGCTTTCATGCCTAAGGAGGACTAGAACTCACCGTTTCCTGGTGATTGGCCCAAAGACACCCAGCTGGCTTTCATGCCTAAGCAGGACTAGAACTCACCATTTCCCGGTGATTGGCCCAAAGTCACCTAGCTGGCTTTCATGACTAAGCAGGACTAGAACTCACCGTCTCCTGGTGATTGGCCCAAAGACACCCAGTTGGCTTCCATGCCTAAGGTGGGACCAGAACACACCGTCGCCTGGTGATTGGCCCAAAGTCCCCCAGCTGTCTTTCATACCTAAAGTGGGACTAGAACTCACTGTCTCCTGGTTGCTTGCCAGGTGCCTTAACCACTGGACCAAACTGACTCTGTTTGCCATTTTTTGACATTTGCACAGTTTTCTTTATCCTTCCTCTGTTTCTCCAACCATCTGGTGGGGTGTCCAATTGATTGCCACCTTTGATGGACGTTGCTCGCACGAAGAGCAAAGCACATCCTTGGGAGAGTTGTTGAGAATTACCTCTTGGTTGAATTTCCTCGTGGGACACGGTCCCGATACGAGATAGGAAAAATCCTTCAGAGGCAACGTTGTTCGAGGACGTTGATCTTACAAATTTCTCCAGACGGTAGGAGAACAAGAGGAAGGGCAAAGAAAATCTGGGCGCCGGACATTTCAGGAAGAGCTGAAAAACATCCACCTTAAATGAAAGGATGCGGAGACTGTCGCTGCAGACCAAAGACAGGACGGCACACAATGTGATCAGCACAATTTTCACCATGGGATTTGATTTTAATGTCTGCCATTGTGCACAAAGTGACAGTAAAGGTTGTCTTGTCTCATCTCATCTCAACTTATATCTCGGTGATGGCGAACCTTTTAGAGACCGAGTGCCCAAACTGCAATCCAAAACCCACATCATCGGGTGCCAGGTGGGCGTGGCCCGCTGGATGGGCGTGGCTACGGTGGTAACGGCAGACTGGGTGGGACTAAAAAGTTCAATCAATCCATTCCAACTTTGCAAGATCTTTTTTTTTCCCCCGCGAGAAGTTGAAATTGACCTGATTGATTGAACCTTTTTATTTTTTGCACACAGGCGGCGGGAGGCCTCAAGCGAAAAAAGTGTTATAAAACCCAGCTGAAGGCCTAGGACTGGGGCGATGGTGGTGCGTGCCCACAGAGAGGAGGGCTCCGAGTGCCGCCTCTGGCACCCGTGCCATAGGTTTGCCACCACTGTTATATCTTATCATCAGAATAGAATAGAATAGAATAGAATAGAATAGAAGAGAAGAGAAGAGAAGAGAAGAGAAGAGAGAGAAGAGAAGAGAAGAGAAGAGAGAAGAGAAGAGAAGAGAAGAGAAGAGAAGAGAAGAGAAGAGAAGAGAAAGAGAAGAGAAGAGAAGAGAAGAGAAAGAGAAGAGAAGAGAAGAGACAGATTGTAGAAGAAGAGAAGAGAAGAGAAGATGGAATGGAGTCGAGTCCAGTCAAATAGAATAGAATAGAATACAATAGAACAGAATAGAATAGAACAAAACAGAATAGATTGTAGAATAGAAGAGGAAGAGAATAGAAGAGAAGAGAAGAGAAGAGAAGAGAAGAGAAGAGAAGAGAAGAGAAGAGAAGAGAAGAGAAGAGAAGAGAAGAGAAGAGACAGATTGTAGAAGAGAAGAGAGAGAGAAGATTGTAGAATAGAATAGAATAGAATAGAATAGAATAGAATAGAATAGAATAGAATAGAATAGAATAGAATAGAATAGAGAAATAAAATAGAATGAGAAGAGAAGATTGTAGAATAGAATAGAATAGAATAGAATAGAATAGAATAGAATAGAATAGAATAGAATAGAATAGAAATAGAAAAGAGAAGAGGAATAGAATAGAATAGAATAGAATAGAATAGAATAGAATAGAATAGAATAGAATAGAATAGAATAGAATAGAATAGAATAGAATAGAATAGAAGAATAGAATAGAATAGAATAGAATAGGAGAAGAGAACAGAAGAGAAGAGAACAGAAGAGAAGAGAAGAGAAGAGAAGATTGTAGAATAGAATAGAATAGAATAGAATAGAATAGAATAGAATAGAATAGAATAGAATAGAATAGAATAGAATAGAATAGAATAGAGAAATAGAATAGAATAGAATAGAATAGAATAGAATAGAATAGAATAGAATAGAATAGAAAAGAGAAGAGAAATAGAATAGAATAGAATAGAATAGAATAGAATAGAATAAGAGAAGAGAAGATTGTAGAATAGAATAGAATAGAGAAGAAGAATAGAATAGAATAGAATAGGAGAAGAGAAGAGAAGAGAAGAGAAGATTGTAGAATAGAATAGAATAGAATAGAATAGAATAGAATAGAATAGAATAGAATAGAATAGAATAGAATAGAATAGAATAGAATAAGAGAAGATTGTAGAATAGAATAGAATAGAATAGAATAGAATAGAATAGAGAAGAATAGAATAGAATAGAATAGAATAGGAGAAGAGAAGAGAAGAGAAGAGAAGGAAGAGAAGAGAAGAGAAGAGAAGAGAAGAGAAGAGAAGAGAAGAGAAAGAAGAGAAGAGAAGAGAAGAGAAGAGAAGAGAAGAGAAGAGAAGAGAAGAGAAGAGAAAAGGACTTTATTGGCCAAGTGTGATTGAACACACAAGGAATTTGTCTCCAGTGCATAAGCTCCACAGTGTACATACAAACAGCAAAGTGACAGGTCATAGATCATAAATCATTGTTACAATAATTAACCATAAGATACAAACAGTAAGTAATAAATCATAAGATACCAATAGGAAAAAATAGTGGAAAAGATGAGAAGTTGAGATGGATAATATGCTTATGTTTCTTTTCTTATT
Organism: Bothrops alternatus; assembly: GCA_034064705.1. NCBI lineage: Eukaryota > Metazoa > Chordata > Lepidosauria > Squamata > Viperidae > Bothrops > Bothrops alternatus. Next base: position 11,590 of record JARGCV010000427.1, on the reverse strand, counting down.
TGTCTTATTTTTGACAAACGGCTGTCCAGTCTCTTCTTAAAAGCCTCCATGGATGGAGCACCCACAACTTCTGGAGGCAGGTTGTTCACACTGGATAATTATTCTCACCATCAGGAAGTTTCTCCTTAATTCTAGGTTGCTTCTCTCCTTGATTGGTTTCCATCTGCTGCTTCTTGTCCGGCCTTCAGGCGCTTTGGAGAATAGCTTGACTCCCTCTTCTTTGGGGCAGCCCCTGAGATACTGGAACACTGCTATCATGTCCCCCCCCCTTGTCCTTCTCTTCATTAAACTAGACATTACCGAATTCCAGCAACCGTTCTTCATATATTTCAACCTCCAGTCCCTTAATCGCCCTTGTTGCTCTTCTCTGCACTCTTTCTAGAGTCTGAACATCCTTTCTATAATGGGGGGTGACCAAAACTGCATGCAGGATTCCAGGTGTAGTCTTTGCACCCAGCTGGTTCTTGCTGAATAAATCAGATTGTCTTGTGGCACTGAGTTCCGTAAGCTATGAGAGGGATGGGCAAAGAAATATTGGCCTTTTCTCTCTCTCTCTCTCTCTCTCTCTCTCTCTCTCTCTCTCTCTCTCTCTCTCTCTCTCTCTCTCTCTCTCTCTCTCTCTCTCTCTCAATTGACTGCCAATACATTCCACTCAGCGGCTGGAACATCAAAATGGACCCTCTTAAAGTTACAAGCACCGAGAACAACCGTTTTCCCTGGTGTCTCGCTTTGAGATCTCTTTTCAATATCTTTTTCCACCTCATCGATCTGGCGACGGAGCTGGTGACACATCAGTCCATAGAGGAATGACGGAAACACCCATCCCCTTCATTATCCAAGGATAATTAAATTAACAAAAAATACTCTTTAATGAAAAAGATGGTGGGCAGAACACACTGTTTCTCCCCCCCCCCCCCCGCCGCCCTAATTTTCCAAGGATGAATCAGATTTTGATTGCAAAGCTGAAAGCATTCGTTTGAGGCACGGGAATTGGACCAGGATATTCTTACTGCTTTGGGTCAATTAACTTGACCCCAGAATACGAGGAATAACAGAATAACAGAGTTGGAAGGGACCTTGGAGGTCATCTAGTCCAACCCCCTGCTCAGGCAGGAAATCCTATACAGTTTCAGACAAATGGCCGTCCAGTCTCTTTTTAAAGCCTCCAGTGATGGAGCATTCACAACTTCTGGAGGCAGGTTGTTCCACTGGTTAATTGTTCTAACTGTCAGGAAGTTTCTCCTTAGTTCTAGGTTGCTTCTCTCCTTGATTATCCCAAAGGTGCTTTTTCAATAGAGTAAAGTAGAGTAGAGTAGAGTAGAGTAGAGGAGAGGAGAGGAGAGGAGAGGAGAGGAGAGGAGAGGAGAGGAGGAGGAGAGGAGAGGAGAGGAGAGGAGAGGAGAGAATATGGAATATGGAATATGGAATAGAAGAGAAGAGAACAGAAATGGAATAGAATAGAATAGAATAGAATAGAATAGAATAGAATAGAATAGAATAGAATAGAATAGAATAGAATAGAATAGAATAGAATAGAATAGAATAGAATAGAATAGAATAGAACTGGAAGGCACCTTGGAGGTCTTCTAGTCCAGCCCCCTGCTCAAGCAGGAGAACCTATACTATCTCAGACAGGTGACTGTCCAGTCTCTTCTTAAAAACCTCCAGTGATGGAGCGCCCCACATGATTTCTGGTGGCAAGCTGTTCCACTGGACTTTCTTTGTTTTTCCTTGAAGACGTTTCGCTTCTCATCCAAGAAGCTTCTTCTGTTCTGAATGCCGGTTGCCTCTTGAAAAAGCACCTTTGGCGCAACCATGACTTGGATGTCTGAGAATCTCCATAGACACTCTCCTTGATCAGTTCCCACCCGTTGCTTCTCATCCGGCCTTCAGGCACCTTGGAGAATAGCTTGACTCCCTCTTCTTTGGGGCAGCCCCTGAGATACTGGAAGGCTGCTATCATGTCCCCCCTCATCCTTCTCTTCGTTAAACTGGACATACCCAATTCCAGCAGCCGTTCCTTATATGTTTTAGCCTGCAGTCCCCTGATCATCTTTCTTGCTCTTCTCTGTACTCTTTCTAGACTCTCAGCATCTTTTTTTATATCATGGTGATCAAAAATAGATGCAGGATTCCAAGCATGGAAGAAAGGAGATCCTTTATAAATCAAGTTCTTCTGGATCTACCCTACAGCCAGGCACCATTCCAATAACCTTAGGGCCCTGAAAATCTCCCAAAAGTAATTCAGGCTAACATATTGTTTTTCAAACCTGGCAACTTTAAGATATGGGTACTTCAATTCCCAGAATTCCCCATCCAGCATAAGATGGGATAACTGGCTAGGGGATTCTGGGAGTTGAAGTCCACTCGTCTTAAAGTTGTTCAGTTTTGTCTAGTGGAGAAGGCACCAGGATAGAAAGCAGGAGACGGTGAATTCTAATCCCGCCTTAGGCATGAAAGTCTGCGGGGGGACTTTGGGCCAATCCCCAGGAGACGGTGAGTTCTAGTCCTGCTTTAGGCATGAAAGCCAGCTGGGTGACTTTGGGTCAATCCCCAGGAGACGGTGAGTTCTAGTCCTGCTTTAGGCATGAAAGCTGGCTGGGGGACTTTGGGCCAATCACCTGGAGACGGTGAGTTCTAGTCCCGTCTTAGGCACGAAAGCCAGCTGGGTGACTTTGGGCCAATCACCAGGAGACTGTGAGTTCTAGTCCTGCTTTAGGCATGAAAGCCAGCTGGGGGACTTTGGGCCAATCGCCAGGAGGCGGTGAATTCTAGTCCTGCTTTAGGCATGAAAGCCGGCTGGGTAACTTTGAGCCAATCACCAGGAGGCGGTGAGTTCTAGTCCTGCTTTAGGCATGAAAGCCGGCTGGGTAACTTTGAGCCAATCACCAGGAGGCGGTGAGTTCTAGTCCTGCTTTAGGCATGAAAGCTGGCTGGGGGACTTTGGGCCAATCACCTGGAGACGGTGAGTTCTAGTCCTGTCTTAGGCACGAAAGCCAGCTGGGTGACTTTGGGCCAATCACCAGGAGACTGTGAGTTCTAGTCCTGCTTTAGGCATGAAAGCCAGCTGGGGGACTTTGGGCCAATCGCCAGGAGGCGGTGAATTCTAGTCCTGCTTTAGGCATGAAAGCCGGCTGGGTAACTTTGAGCCAATCACCAGGAGGCGGTGAGTTCTAGTCCTGCTTTAGGCATGAAAGCTGGCTGGGGGAATTTGGGCCAATCACCAGGAGGCGGTGAGTTCTAGTTCTGAACTTAACCATGAAAGCCAGCTGGGTGACTTTGAGCCAATCCCCAGGAGGCAGTGAGTTCTAGTCCTGCTTTAGGCATGAAAGCTGGCTGAGGGACTTTGGGCCAATCACCTGGAGACGGTGAGTTCTAGTTCTGAAAGCCAGCTGGGGGACTTTGGCCAATCTCTCTCAGCCCTGTCCACTTCAAAGAGCTGTTTTTTTTTTGTGGGCAAAACAGGAGGAGGGACATAAGTTGGATATCTTTCGCCACTTGGAGTTATATGTAAAAATAATCCAGGCAGGATAAAAAGAAAAAAATTAAGGGTTTTTTAAAAAAAAATTTTTTTAAAAAAGTTGCCAAGATTAAGAAACACTGCTACAGAACAACAGCCAAGCTTACACAACTCACAAAATCAGACACTGCCCCTAAGGGCTAGCGAGCAATACGCTACTTTACTTTACTTTACTTTAAGGCGCAGGGCGGCTTACAACAATAATACAATAAAATAATTTACCATGACAATCAACCATCCAATCCAAACACATTCATTCAATCCGAAACACATTCATACAGCATACAATCACAATCAACACACAGCCGCTGATGGAGGCACACATTTCGTAGGCCCAGGGGCAGAGTACAGTTCATATGCCCCAAGCCTGTTGGCATAAATGAGTCTTCAATAATTTCCAGAAAACCTATTTGTTTTCTTTTTTGTTCTATTTGTTTTCTTTTTTGTCCTATTTGTTTTCTTGTTTGTCCTATTTGTTTTCTTTTTTGTTTATAATGATAAAACTAATAAAACTTTTTTTATATTTTATATTAAAAATATATGATGTGTATATCTGTTAAATTGTATATATCTATATATATATACATTAACTATGTATATCTATTCAGTTTATAAGACACAATTATTCTATACCTTGTATAGACTGCACATAAATAAGAATCAACTAAATAGTTGATATTACTGTTAAATGTTGTTTGTACATAACTATAGATATCAACTTAAGGTACAACTATAATTAATCTATACTTTATGTCTTTGTTTTATGTATTGTACATTTGTACTTTTAAAGTTTGTATATATTTAATAAAGTTTATTTAAAAAAAACTTTTTTAAAAAATAATAATAATTTCCGGAAAACTAGGAGGGAGGAAGCAGTGCGAACCTCTGTTGCTAGCTGGCAACAAGAAGCTAACCAAGATCAACCTTAACCAGGTTTACAGCACACTTTGAGAACACGACGGGTGGGGAGGGGAGGGAAACAGCGGGCAGCCGAGTGTCGACCCCACCACCAAAAAGCAGCAGAGCGTTGCAAAGACCACCTGGGTTCGAAAGATGCCAAAGCAAGGTGGGGAGAGAAGAGGCCTTACTTAGTTCGGCCTTACCCACCTCACACCCCCCACCCCGGGATCCAGATGCAAATCCCGCACCCGGATCTCTTCAACCCGATAAGGCGAAGCCGCAGAGGTCCTCCTTGCTTCAGCCTCCCCGGCTTCTTTCCCCGGGGGACCCCCATTCGAATCCTGCTGCAAGCGCTCTTCAGCTGTCAAAGTGAAGCCCTAAGAGTTCCTGCTTGTTTCAGCTTCTCCCTTCTTCTCACACACACACACACACACACCCTGACCCCGATTCAAATCCTGCTCCAAAGCCTCTTAGCTGGCAAGCCAAACCTACTTGCTTCAGCCTCCCCCGCCCCCCTGTTTCTTTCCCCGGGACCCCGATTCAAATCCTGCTCCGAAGCCTCGTAGCTGGCAACCCAAACCTACTTCCTTCGGCCTTTTGCCCTCTCTCCGGCTTCTTTTCCCCCGGGACCCCGATTCAAATCCCGCTCCCAGGTTTCTTAGCTGCCAAGGTGACCCCCCCCACCCCGCCTCAGCCCCCCCCCAGCCACAGCTGGGCCCCCTCCTCACCTTGCTTCTTCTTCCTGGCTTGGGCGAGCATGACCCTGGAGTTGGCGAGGAACACCAGCAGCAGAAGCACCCGCGGCATCTGGCCCGGCATGAATCGGGGCAGGGGAAGGCTCAAATCCTCCAGGGCCGGGCGGGGAGGGGGGCACTGCCTCCTGCCCCCTCCCCAGAGCAGGGAGGGGGGCGCTAAAACAACACTTCCCGAGGGAAGGGGGTGGGGGGAAAAAACCACACGTTCACAGCATCTCCAGCAGCCGATCGCCACGCGCGGAGGGTGGAGTGGGCACCAAGCGGGTATCCAGGGCGAGGAGTGGGGAGGGGGGGTCTACCAGCTTCGCAGGACCCCCCCACAAGAAGCCCTGTGGGGGGCGAGGACCACCCCCCCTTTAGCAGCCGCCGCAGAGCCTCATCCGGGGAGGGGGTGGTCAGCTGGTCCGTCTCCCCCTGCGGCGGGAGACCCCCCCCAAGCCGGGCACAGCCGCCCCCGGCCCGCTTTTGCCTCCTCCGGGACCCCGCCGGGCTGCCTTATGCCGCGGCTGAACTCTTGGCATGGCTCGGCAACCCGGTGCGAGGGAACCCCGGCCGAATGACTGGGGTGGAGTCACAAGAGTTAACCCTCTCCCTGCCGGCTAGTCCCGGACTCCCCTCCGCTCCCCCAGCCTCGACCCCCGGGGAAGACCACCCCCACCCAGCCCCACCCCAGCGGGATGAGTGAGACAGACCCCGGCAGCCTGGAGCGAAAGGGAAGGGGACCAGGCGCGGTCCTTGCGGCCAAGTCGGGGGTGGGGGGGTGGGGGGGTGTCCGGGGTTGGCCATAGCCGGGCGAGGGGGCAGAGAGACGGCCCGCTGGAAGGGGGCTGCCTGCAAAGCGACTCTTGAATGAATTGCTCGCTTTCTTTGTTTCCTTATTCGATTAGTTAGTTATTCCTGGGTGTTTTTTTGTTGTTTTTTTTTAGTTTGTTTACCAAATGACTTATTTATTGGGTGAATTGCTGGTCTGTTTATTTATTTCATCGTCTACCTATCTGTTAGGTGGTTAGATTATTTCATGAGATTATTTAATGGTTTATTAGGTTATCTATCATCTATGTATCATCTATCTCTAGGTATCTATCTCTCTTGTCATCTCTGTCTGTCTGTCTGTCTATCTATCTATCTATCTATCTATCTATCTATCCTTCTCCTATCTATCTGTCTGTCTGTCTGTCTGTCAGTCAATCTTTCATTCTGTCTTATCTGTTGTCTGTCTCTGTCTGTCTGTCTGTCAGACAGTCAGTCAATCTTTCATTCTGTCTGTCTGTCTATAAGTTAGTCCAATTATAATAACAACAACAACAACAACAACAACAACAATAAAGTTGGAAGGGACCTTGGAGGTCATCTAGTCCAACCCGCTGCTCAGGCAGGAAGCGCTTTACCATTTTGGACAAATGGCTGTCCGAATGACTATCTATCTATCTATCTATCTATCTATCTATCTATCTATCTATCTATCTATCTATCTATCTATCTATCTATCTATCTATCTATCTATCTATCTATCTATCATTCAGTATCTTTCATTCTATCTATCTATCTATCTATCCTTCTCCTATCTGTCTGTCTGTCAGTCAGTCTATCTTTCATTCTGTCTGTCTGTCTATAAGTTAGCCCAATTATAATAATAATAACAACAACAATAAAGTTGGAAGGGACCTTGGAGGTCATCTAGTCCAACCCCCTGCTCAGGCAGGAAACCCTTTACCATTTTGGACAAATGGCTGTCGAATGGCTATCTATCTATCTATCTATCTATCTATCTATCTATCTATCTATCTATCTATCTATCTATCTATCTATCTATCTATCTATGCTATCTATCTATTTATCTATCTATCACTCAGTGTCTATCTTTCATTCTATCTATCCACCCATCATCTATTAGATTATGCTCTTATTTATTTACTTATTTCTTTTTAATTTACCATTATACCTTTGATAAATAGCACAGCAAACATACCCCATATACTTTCCTCCTTCTATTTTCCCCGAAACAACAACCCAGTGAGGTGGTTGAGAAAAAGTAAGTGATGCAATGTTACCCAACTGACTTTTATGCCTGGGGGTGGGGTGGGGGGGTGGGACAAGAAGCAAAGGATGGAAACTCATCAAGGAGAGAAGCAACCTAGAACTAAGGAGGAATTTCCTGACAGTCAGAACAATTAAACAGTGGAACAACTTTGCCTCTGGAAGTTGTGGATGCTCCATCCCTGGAGGTTTTCAAGAAGATAACTGGACAACCATTTGTCTGAAAGGGTCTAGGGTTGGACTAGAACAAGGGTCTCCGATCCCTGGTCCATGGACCGATACGGGGCCGCGGCATGCCACCAACTGGGCCACACAAACAAGCAAAGCCCCATCCTTCGGATCCGCCCCAGGAAGGAGACGAGGGCCAACCGCTTCGGAGCATCCCGGCCAAGAAAACTTCAGGGACTTGTTTAAATCCGTCCCCGAGAACTGGAGAGGATTGAATGGAAAGAAGGAAGAAAAAAGAAAAAGAAAGAAAAAACACAACAACAACAACAAGAAATACACCCTGACGCGTGAACTAGCCCTCCTCCAATTATCGCCGGGAATCGTGTCCCTATTTCCTGCAGACTGAAGGCGGCCTCTGCTGCGTGTGTTGCAGGCAGCACACAAAACCACGCACCCTCCGATCTGCAGAAAAACCTCCCTCCATGAACCAGTCCCTGGTGCCCCAAAGGTTGGGCTCCTCTGGACTAACAGAACGCCAAGGTCCCTTTCAACTGTGTTGTTCTGTTTTCTGTCACATCTGTCTCATGAGCCCAGACAGGACGGTTCTCCCGGTGACATCAGCAGCCGTGGTCCTCTTTCTGCATTCTTCTGAGTCTTCGGCCCTTTGGGTCTTCCATTTTTCAAGTCCTTTCCGAACATTCCCTTATGTTTTGGGATGAGCTAATCAGGGGTGGGATTCAAATAGTCCGTTCTGGGCCTGGGCAACAAAAATTAGCTACCGGTTCTGCCGAAGTGGTGCGAACCGGCTGAATCCCACCACTGGATAGATAGATAGATAGATAGATAGATAGATAGATAGATAGATAGATAGATAGATAGATAGATAGATAGATAGATAGATAGATAGATAGATAGATAGATGATAGATGATAGATAGATGATAGATAGATAGATGATAGATAGATAGATGATAGATAGATAGATAGATGATAGATAGATAGATGATAGATAGATGATAGATAGATGATAGATAGATAGATAGAGAGAGAGAGAGAAAGAGAGAGAGAGAGAGAGATGATAGATAGATAGATAGATAGATAGATAGATAGATAGATAGATAGATAGATAGATAGATAGATAGATAGATAGATGTCTGCTGGTGACTGATCCAAAGTCATCCAACCGGTTTTCATGTCTAAGGTAGGACTAGAACTCACCATCTCCTGGTGATTGGCCCAAAGTCACCCAGCTGCCTTTCATACCTAAGCCTGAACTTCCTGACAGTTATAACAATAACCAGTGGAACTACCTGCCTCCAGAAGTGGTGAATGCACCAACACTGGAAGTTTTTAAGACTGGACAGCCATTTGTCCAAAATGGTATAGGGTTTCCTGCCTGAGCAGGGGGTTGGACTAGAAGACCTCCAAGGTCCCTCCAACTTTATTATTATTATTATTATTATTATTATTGTTGTTATTATTATTATTATTATTATTATTATTATTATTATTATTATTATTATTATTATTATTATTATTATTGGAACAACTAGAACTCACCGTCTCCTGGTGATTGGCCCAAAGTCATCCAGCCAGCTTTTTTGCCTAAGGCGGGACTAGAACTCACTGTCTCTTAATGACTGGTCCAAAGTCTACTGTCATCCAACTGGTTTTCATGCCCAAGGCAGGACTAGAACTCACCGTCTCCTGGTGACTGATCCAAAGTCATCCAACTGGTTTTCATGCTTAAGGTAGGACTAGAACTCACCGTCTCCTGGTGATTGGCCCGAAGTCACCCAGCCAGCTTTCATGCCTAAGGCGGAAGTAGAACTCACCGTCTCCTGGCGATTGGCCCAAAGTCACCCAGCCGACTTTCTACATCTAGTTTCCTAGCCCAGGGCTTTAACCACCATTAGACCAAACGAGTGATTTGACAGCAAGGCCATTAAGAAAAGAAATGTTAAGTTACGAATCACCATCCGTCATCTCTTTCAGCCAAATGCTGGAAACTAAACTGGGATTATTTCTCAGGAAAAAAAAATAGGAAGTCTGCACAGGCTGTTTTCTTGCATAATACAAGGGAAAAGACTGGAGACCTAGCCATAATATTCAATTCTGGAGAAATCTCCGCCGTCCCCCCCACCCTCCTGCATCCACCCCCATTGTTTGTCCCTCAGCATCTGGACAAATGGGATTCCCCTTTCCCTTTTCAAAACGAAAAGGTTTTCAACCAGAGGAGGGGATACATCATAACATCAACGCAAATTTCAAATAAAATCTGCACCCACATTCCCACTCCAAATAGATGCACAGCCACGCAACTTGTACATGTAACATTTCCCTGGGCTGTGCATTTCTGTCCGGATTTTAACCTCGTGGTCTCGTGTTTGTGTGCTTTTCTTTTCTTTTTTTCTTCCTTCATTTCTTCTTTCCTCCCTCCTTCTTCTTCCCTTCCTCCCTCCACTCTCTCCTTCCTTCCTTCCTTCCTTCCTTCCCTCCCTCTTTCCTTCTCCCTCCCTCCCTCCCTCCATCACTCTCTCCTTCCTTCCTTCCTTCCTTCCTTCCTTCCTTCCTTCTTTCCTTCCTTCCTTTCCTTTCTTCCTTCCTTCCTTTCCTTCCTTCCTTCCTTCCTTTCCTTCCTTCCTTCCTTCCTTCCTTTCTTTCTTAACTTTTAACTTTAACTTTTATTGGATTTCTATGCCGCCCTTTTCCTGGGACCCAGGGCGGCTTACAACAATAATACAATAAAAAATTAAATTACAATAAAAATCAACCATCCTATCCAAAACACATTCATACAACATACAATCACCATCCTTCCTTCCTTCCTTCCTTCCTTCCTTCCTTCCTTCCTTCCTTCCTTCCTTCCTTCCTTCCTTCCTTCCTTTCCTTCCTTCCTTCCTTCCTGGCTGTGGAATTCTGGGAGTTGGTCCATAAGTCTTCAAATTGCCTCTTCAAATTGCCAAGTTTGAAGCCCCTGCTGTAATTAATTTAGTACGTCCACTGGAGAACACATATAAATCTATCCATGTAAATCAAAATACATCATGCCGAAGAAAGTCCTAGAAAGAAATTAGCTCATGTTTAATGTGAGCTAATTTGCTCCCAGCCCTGGAAATAGCTAATGCAGGGGTTCTGAATGGCGTAATACAGCATTTCTCAACCTGGGAAAATTTATGGGAAGTGGATTTCAACTCCCAGAATTGTAGATATTTCATGACCCAACTACAATACATCACATCATCAGAGCTAGAAGGAAGTGGGGTTTGCAGAATGGAAGAAGAAGAAGAAGAAGAAGAAGAAGAAGAAGAAGAAGAAGAAGAAGAAGAAGAAGAAGAAGAAGAAGAAGAAGAAGAAGAAGAAGAAGAAGAAGAAGAAGAAGAAGAAGAAGAAGAAGAAGAAGAAGAAGAAGAAGAAGAAGAAAAGAAGAAGAAGAAGAAGAAGAAGAAGAAGAAGAAGAAGAAGAAGAAGAAGAAGAAGAAGAAAAGGGAGGAGGAGGAGGACTACTGTGGGATCCTTGATGTTCTCTGAGCTTGGTAATTTTCTTGTAAATGTTTCATGACCCAACTAGGTAACTTCATCAGAGCTAGAAGGGAGTGGGGTTCATGGAAAGGAGGAGGAGGACTGTGGGGTCCTTGGTGGTCTCTGAGGTTTTCTGTTTTCTGGCAGACCTTTCATGGCCCAACTAGGTAACAAGAGGTAGAAGGGAGTGAGACTTGCTCTCTCTTTATATCCAGTGACTTGCCCTGTCAGCGTTGCTAGGAGTGTAGTTGTCTTCCTGATGGTTCCCTGCTTGGTTGTTTGTCTGGTTTCAATCCCTGCTTATCTGGGTGTCGATTGCTGGCGAAGAAGGTCTTTGGGGCTTTTGGGTTCCTCCTTAGCATTTTTGAGGGTCTCTTGTCATGAAAGGGGGGGAAATCTCCACGAGATGAAAATCAAACTCTGAGACCACCAAGGACACCCCTGACGACTGCGATTCAGGGCTTGTTTAGTGGCTTCTCACACTGAGTAGGGGACTGGATGCTGTCTACGGGACTCTTCCTTCTCAAACACCCTGCCATGCTTAGTAATAACAATAACAATAACAATAACAATAACAATAACAATAACAATAACAATAACAATAACAATAACAATAACAATAACAATAACAATAACAATAACAATAACAATAACAATAACAATAACAATAACAATAACAATAACAACAA
>JARGCV010000426.1:377500-447500 GCA_034064705.1 Bothrops alternatus | reverse complement strand
CATTCTGGGAGTTGAAGTCCACAAGTCATAAAAGGGTAAAGTTTGAAGACCCCTGTCTTAAATCTAACAAACAAAATGGAGGCTGGCTGAGGAATTCCAGGAGTTGAAGTCCACAAGTCATAAAAGGGCCAAGTTTGAAGACCCCTGAGTTAAGAGAATGCTCTGTCCTTTTCCATCAATTGTAATCCCCCCTAATTAGTCAAAGTTACAATAGTCCCAAGAGGAATTCTAACAATAAAGTCTCCTGATGTTTGGTCCAAAGTCACCCAGCCACTTTTCATACTTAAAGTGGGAACAGAACTCACTCTCTCCTAATTTCTAGGCCAGTGTTTTAATCATTACACCAAACTGGCTCTCCATACAATTATGACTCAGAGCCTAGCAAATTACAGTCATACGTCGTGATGGTCATAAAACAGGACACCCAGATGGACAACATTTGCCGCCATTTTTGTCGCAGGTGTTAAGTGAACCAATTGTTCACTATGGGTGGATTTTGCCAGAAACTGAAATTTAACACTGATTTCCAGCAAAACCTTCGTAAAGCAAAGCACCAGAGCACCAGAGGGAAGGATGAGAAACAAGAGTTGGAAACTGATCAAGGAGAGAAGCAACCTGGAATTAAGGAGAAACTTCCTGACAGTGAGGACAATCAACCAGTGGAACAGCTTAACCCCAGAAATCATGGACGCCCCATCACTGCAGATTTTTAAGAAGAGGCTAGACAGTCCCTTGTTTGAGATGGTATAGCCCAGGAGTAGGCAACCTTGGCTCTTTTATGACTCGTGGACTTCAACTCCCAGAATTCCTCAGCCAGCATGGGGGAACTACGGCCCCCTCATGACTTGTGGACCTCAACTCCCAGAATTCCTCAGCCAGCATGGGGGAAATATGGCCCCCTCATGACTCGTGGACTTTAACTCCCAGAATTCCTGAGCCAACATGGCTCATCTTGGAAACCTCTCCCTTTCCCCTCAGCATGGCTGGCTCAGGAATTCTGGGAGTTGAAGTCCACGAGGCATAAAAGAGCCAAGGTTCCCCTATATGAAGGCCTCCTCAACCTTGGCTCATTTAAGACTCATGGACTTCAACTCCCAGAATTCCTCAGCCAGCATGGCTCAGCTTGGAAACCTCTCCCTTTCCCCTCAGCATGGCTGGCTCAGGAATTCTGGGAGTTGAAGTCCACGAGTCATAAAAGAGCCCAGGTTGCCTACCTCTGGTATAGATTCTCCTGCTCAAGCAGAGGGCTGGACTGGAAGACCTCCAAGGTCCCTTCCAGCTCTATTCTATTCTAAATCACGGTCACGTGACCACTACAAATGGCTATAAATGTGGGCCCGTTGCCTGAAATGCAATCATGTGATTGTCGGTGGGGGGAAAGATGATGATGATGATGATGATGATGATGATGATGATTTATTCAACTTATATGCCGCCCTTCTCCCAAGACTCAGGGCGGCTCACAACATGTTGGAATTCCATGATGTTGGAATTTCAAAACTAGGTTGTAAAGCAGCTTTTGGGAAGTTTGTCACTAAGTAAAGTCAAGGTCCACCAATAATGGAACCCCAGCAGCCAGCACTGAAAGTCTTCTCTAGTTATTGGTTTGCCATGGCAAGTCGATCAAAAGTCCAGCAGCTTTGAACCCAGGTCTTTGATCTGATCAGGGATTATCCACAGGGTGTGACTCAAAATGTCAAGATGGTAGTAATGCTGGTGTGATTGAAGCTCCACGCCTCTCAATCCAGGTAGTCCTCGACTTGCAACTGTTCATTTAGTGACCGTTCAAACAACGGCACTGAAAGAAAGTGACTGGCGACCGTTTTTCACACTTACGACCTTTGTAACAGCCCCCGTGATCAAAATTCAGACCAGCTTGGCCACTGGTTCATACTTATGACCTTTGCAGTGTCCCGGGGGTCACGTGATCCCCTTTTACGACCTTCTGACGAGCAGTCAATGGGAGAAGCCAGATTCACTTAACAACCGTGTTACTAATCAACTGCACTTAACAACTGTGGAAAGGTAGATTGTAAAATGGGGCAAAGGTCAGTTAACAACTGTCTCACTTAAGAATAGAAGGTTTGGGCTCCATTGTGGTTGTAAGTGGAGGATTACCTGTATGACACACTTTCAAACCAGATAAAGCTTCAATTGTGTCATCCTGGTGGACCTTTTGACTTTTTTTTTTGACCGTCCCCTAGTTGTGGTTCTTCCTTCTACTCATTGCATTAGTTCTGTCCCAAAATCTTCCAGCTGAGTGGCATTTCATTGCTTCGAGGTAATTAGATGTAGATCAAGGGTGTCCAACCTTGGCAACTTTTAAGATTTTTGGACTTCAACTCCCAAAATTCTCCAGTCAGACATGTGCCACAACAAATGCATTTTTCTCTTGCATTCTTTGAGTTGTGCTAAGGGCCGTCTTGTTCACTTGCTCAGCCGTGCGCAATTTGCACACAGGAACAGCTCTGATTAGCTGTTGATCATCGGCGTGCCTGACACCTTTCTTTTTTTCTTCTCTCCGCTTTGGGTTTTCTCTTCTTGTCCATTTCCCTCCTTTTTGAAATCCTATTTAAATATGGGAACAGGGAGAGGAAAGAAGTGGAGTGGTTACTAGGATGATTCCAGAACTACAATATCTGAGCTGTACATGCCGAGTCCACCACAAGGTGGCAGGAAAGAGACATGGATTTCCATATCTCTTGGCGCCATCTGGTGTCACATCTGAATTTTGCAGCCCAGACTCAATCACTGTGCAATAGAGTCTAACTTGAACTCATTTCACAATCTCTGAGGAACTGATCCTTAATCCAGTTGGCTTTTTGTTCCACAGTTATACCGGTAGTTGGTTCAGCTATGATAACTATGATAAAATTGCCCTGGTAAGATGGGTAAACTAAATAAAATAAAATAAAACAAAATCTTTATCATGCAGGGTGCTTTTTTTTAATAGAGGGGAAAAGCAGGTCTCAGCAGTCACAGAGTTAAGTTATATGCATCATTTTTAATGAAACTGATTAGGGTGATAAACTAAACTCTAAATTTCAGTTTTACCCTTCGTGCATTTTATGGCTGTGTAGACTGTAAAACACAGATTTAGGATAATGGGTTTTATGGAAATTAGAGGGGTGTCTTACCTTGGTATTAGCTGGCTTTCTTTTGTTATATTAATCTCCCAAGAATTTAAGAGCACAGTTCAAATTCCTAGCAGGGGGCAGAATTAAATGTAAAATAAGAGCACCTGTTTAGATGCATAAAGAAACATTTGCCTCCAAGTTAGTTCAAACCAGAAATGGTCAGAAAAGGCAGAACAAAGGGACTCAAAAGATATTCATTGGTTGCAACCAAGATGCAAGATTTACGGAAAGGAAGGAGAAGGTAGATCCAGGATAGATTCCCCCAATAGCTCACATTAAATTTTCAACCAATTTTAACTTTGGGGGAATCTATCCTGGATCTACTTTCTCCTTCCTTTCCGTAAATCAGCCTTGATTTAATTCATTTTCCACGTTTAGCAGGACAAAAATTCCAAATACAGATAGTCCTCAACTTACAACAGTTTGTTTAGAGACGGAAGTTACAACAACATTGAAAAACGTGACTTATGAGCATTTTTCACACTTATGACCGTTGCAGCATCCCCAGGAAATTTTTAATTTCTTATCAATATTCCAATTTAACCTTTGATGTTTATAATTTTCAGACTTTGCGGACAACTTTGGGTTGTAATAGCCTTTTGATTGTTTCTGAGATGCTTTTGATTAATATCTGGCCAACAACCAGGAAGTAAACAATAACTCAATCAAGGCAATAAATCAAATCCTAAACAACAGCCTAAACCAACAAGGACAGCCGCACCGACACTGACAAGGCAAGCGGTTTCTATTCAGTGTTTCTCAACCTTGACAATTTTAAGGCATGTGGACTTCAACTCCCAGAATTCCACAGCCAGCAATGCTGGCTGTGGAATTCTGGGAGTTGAAGTCCACATGCCTTAAAATTGTCAAGGTTGAGAAACACTGTTCTATATAAACAGAGAGCAAACCCCACTCCCTTCTAGCGTTGATGATGTGACCTAGTTGGGTAATGAAACGTCTCCAAGAAAACAAACACGCTCAGAGAGCATTAAAGAGACCATAGTTCAACCCTCAGCTATAAATATTTTCTTTTATTGTTTCATACCTGTGTAGGACACCTGATTTTGAAGCAGAAAGCCCTGGCTTCATTCATTAAAAAAAAAAAAATCAAGGTGGGAATGACGAGTGTTTTCTAGAGCTCTGCTCTGTGGTCAGATAAAATGGGGAATAGTTGTACTGTAATTTCAGTAACTGGGTTAGAGAAGTACCTGGATAGCCTTCCCTGGCCTCCAGAAGCTAAAATGGGTTAGGTTAGGCCTGGTTATGAAGGAATCTTAGCAACCCTGTCCACAGCCAACCCGAATAACAAACGAGATGAGTCACCATGGAAACAATGTGATCACATTTTTGCATCAGCATATCTGAGGCAAGCAGGCTAAGTTGTGGCCTTTGCAGTATTAGAGCATCAGGCCCATATGGTCTCACAGGCATCCATCACCTCTAGGCCTATGGGCCCAGGAATGAAAGTGAAGAAAATGGAAAAGGGAGGGAGGGAGGGAGGGAGGGAGGGAAGGAGGGAGGGAGGGAGGGAAGGAAGGAGGGAGGGAAGGAAGGAGGGAGGGAGGGAAGGAAAGAAGGAAGGAGGGAAGGAGGGAAGAAAGGAAGGAAAGAGGGAAGAGGAAGGAAGGAAAGAAGGAAGGAAAAGGAATAAAGGAAGGAAGGGAAATACAGGAAGGAAGGAAGAATAGAAGGAAGGAGGGAAGAGAAATAAAGGAAGGAAGGAAGAAGAATACAGGAAGAAAGGGAGAATAGAAGAAAAGGAAGAGGAATGAAGGAAGGAAGGAAAGAAGGAAGGAAGGAAAGAAGGATGGGGAATACAGGAAGGAAGGAAGAATAGAAGGAAGGAAGGAAGGAAAGAAAGAAGGAAGGAAGAATAGAAGAAAAGGAAGAGGAATGAAGGAAGGAAGGAAGGAAGGAAGGAAGGAAAGAAGGATGGGGAATACAGGAAAGAAGGAAGAATAGAAGGAAGGAAGGAAGGAAGGAAGAAGAATACAGGAAGAAAGGAAGGAAGAATAGAAGAAAAGGAAGAGGAAGGAAGGAAAGAAGGATAGGGAATACAGGAAGGAAGGAAGGAAGGAAGGAAGGAAGGAAGGAAGGAAGGAAGGAAGGAATTATAATCCTTTCACAAGTCAAGATTAAAATCCAGGTGGCATATTTTGAGCCTGGTTAACAAGACAAGCGCCGTATCCTGGGCTCATGTGACCCTCTGACAAGCAAAGTCAATTGCAAAGCCAGATTCTCTTAACCACTGCATTAGTAACTTAACACCTGCGGTGATTCACTTAACATCTGTGGCAGGAAAGGTTGTAAAATGGGGCAAAGCTTGCTTAACAGCTGTCTCACTTTGCGACAGAAATTTTGGGCTCACTTGTGGTCGTAAGCTGAGGACTACCTATCTTTGGAAATGATTGGTGCAATCAAAGCACGTCTTGGGCCATTGTGAAAGGGCCACTGAATGAAACATGGGAAAGAGGTTCGCCATCCCTAGAACCACAAGGACGGAATCTCTGTGAAGAAGGGGTTCCCGTGACATCTTCCCTCCAGAATAACAGAGTTGCAAGGGACCTTGGAGGTCTTCTAGTCCAACCCCCTGCTCAAGCATGAGACCCTATAGCAGGGGTAGGCAACCTTGGCTCTTTTATGACTCGTGGACTTCAACTCCCAGAATTCCTGAGCCAGCCATGCTGAGGGGAAAGGGAGAGGTTTCCATGCTGAGCAATGCTGGCTGAGGAATTCTGGGAGTTGAAGTTCACGAGTCATAAAAGGGACAAGTTTGAAGACTCCTGGTTTAAAACATTCCCTAGATCAGGGGTAGGCAATCTTGGCTCTTTTATGACTCGTGGACTTCAACTCCCAGAATTCCTGAGCCAGCCATGCTGAGGGGAAAGGGAGAGGTTTCCAAGCTGAGTCATGCTGGCTCAGGAATTCTGGGAGTCGAAGTCCACCAGTCATAAA
This sequence comes from Bothrops alternatus, assembly GCA_034064705.1. Classification (NCBI taxonomy): domain Eukaryota; kingdom Metazoa; phylum Chordata; class Lepidosauria; order Squamata; family Viperidae; genus Bothrops; species Bothrops alternatus. The sequence continues at coordinate 441,408 of JARGCV010000426.1, read as the reverse complement.
AGAGCCAAGGTTGCCTATCCCTGGTCTAGGAGGCTCAGCACTTAGGAGGACTTAGGCGAGGGGTAGGCAACCTTGGCTCTTTTATGACTGGTGGACTTCAACTCCCAGAATTCCTGAGCCAGCATGGCTAAGCATGGAAACCTCTCCCGTTCCCCTCAGCATGGTTGGCTCAGGAATTCTGGGAGTTGAAGTCCACCAGTCATAAAAGAGCCAAGGTTGCCTATACCCTATAGGTATATTGGCTCTTTTATGACTGGTGGACTTCAACTCCCAGAATTCCTGAGCCAGCATGGCTAAGCATGGAAACCTCTCCCGTTCCCCTCAGCATGGTTGGCTCAGGAATTCTGGGAGTTGAAGTCCACCAGTCATAAAAGAGCCAAGGTTGCCTATACCCTATAGGTATAGGGTTTCCTGCCTGAGCAGGGGGTTGGATTAGAAGACCTCCAAGGTCCCTTCCAATTATTATTATTATTGTTGTTGTTGTTGTTATAGTAGTAGTAGTAGTAGTAGTAGTAGTAGTAGTAGTAGTAGTAGTAGTAGTAGTAGTAGTAGTAGTAGTAAAAAGACCGGAGAGGAATATAAGAACATCATAGCGTACCATCAGAGTTGGAAAGGACCTTAGAGGTCCTCTAGTCCAGCCCCCCCCCGCCCGCTCAAGCAGGAGAACCTATACCATTTCTGACGGATGGCAATCCAGGCTCTTCTTGAAAGCCTCCAGTGCTGAAGCTCCCACAACTTCTGAAGGCAACTTCTGTTCCACTGGTTGATTGTTCTCAATGGGTGAGCCAAGTTGGAGCGCTCGCCCTTCTCCGCGGCTGGGGCGCAGTCGGGGCTCTGGAGCCGGCCAAGCGTGGTAGGTGTGTGTGTGTGTGTGTGTGTGTGTGTGTGATTGTGTGTGTGTGAGCGGGTCGCGGGGGAGGCCGGCCCCCGCGAACAAACAGCCGACGGCGAAGCCCCGACACCCGGCCCGGCGACTGGCTGGCGCTGCCCGGGCTGCCGATCCGGCCGCGAGGCGTCCGCAGAGCCCGGGCCAAGGACTAAGGTTTCCCGCTATCTGCCTCTCGCCATCTGCCCGCCGCCGCCTCGCCCAGCCCTGGGGAGCCGGCTTCGATTTCACCTCGGCCTGCCCCGCCGGCCACTCAAGCGGCTGGGCGGGAGGCAAGGCCGCCCGGCCTCGGCAGGAGAAGCCCGGCTGGGCCCGGGAGGCCGCCGGGTTCGGATTGCCGGAGCCCCCGGCCGGTTCTTTGGGGACCTGGAGAGGAAGCGGGCAGGATCGGCGCTGCGGGTTTGGTCCCGGTTGAAGCGAAAGGGCGCAGCTTTCTCCTGCTTGAGCAGGGGGCTGGACTAGAAGACCTCCAAGGTCCCTTCCAGCTCTATTCTGTTCCAGCCATTTGTCTGAAATTGTATAGGTTTTCCTGCTTGAGCAGGGGGCTGGACTAGAAGACCTCCAAGGTCCCTTCCAGCTCTATTCTGTTCCAGCCATTTGTCTGAAATTGTATAGGTTTTCCTGCTTGAGCAGGGGGCTGGACTAGAAGACCTCCAAGGTCCCTTCCAGCTCTATTCTGTTCCAGCCATTTGTCTGAAATTGTATAGGTTTTCCTGCTTGAGCAGGGGGCTGGACTAGAAGACCTCCAACGTCCCTTCCAGCTCTGTTCTGTTCCAGCCATTTGTCTGAAATTGTATAGGTTTTCCTGCTTGAGCAGGGGGCTGGACTAGAAGACCTCCAAGGTCCCTTCCAGCTCTATTCTGTTCTGTGCGCACCAGCGGCCGACGGGAGCATGGAGGAAACTCACCCGCTTGGCTCTTGAGGGTCAAGATGCGTTCAGACGACCTTCTGGTGCCTGAAGGTACCCAGCTTCCAGGTTCCTACCGTGCACTGACAGGGATCATGATTAAAGAGGTTGCCGATAAAGGGGGAAATTTGTAATTCGGGGTTGAGATGACGGGCCCTTGGCGCCCTTTGAGCTTGGTGGTTTTGTTGCAGAGGTTTCGTTAGCCCAACCAGGGAAGCACTGATGATGTTACCTAGTTTGGGTGGTGAAACGTCTGCAAGAAAACAAGCAAGCTCAGAGAGCACCAAGGACCCCATAGTCTTCCTCCTCCTCCTCCTCCTCCTCCTCCTCCTCCTCCCCCACAAACCCCACTCCCTTCTAGCTCTGATGATGTTACCTAGCTGGGTCATGAAACGTCTGCAAGAAAACAAGCAAGCTCAGAGAGCACCAAGGACCCCATAGTCTTACTCCTTCTCCTCCTCCTCCTCCTCCTCCTCCTCCTCCTCCTCCTCCCCCACAAACCCCACTCCCTTCTAGCTCTGATGTTACCTAGCTGGGTCATGAAACGTCTGCAAGAAAACAAGCAAGCTCAGAGAGCACCAAGGACCCCATAGTCTTACTCCTCCTCCTCCTCCTCCTCCTCCTCCTCCTCCTCCTCCTCCTCCCCCACAAACCCCACTCCCTTCTAGCTCTGATGTTACCTAGCTGGGTCATGAAACGTCTGCAAGAAAACAAGCAAGCTCAGAGAGCACCAAGGACCCCATAGTCTTACTCCTTCTCCTCCTCCTCCTCCTCCTCCTCCTCCTCCTCCTCCTCCTCCTCCTCCCCCCCACAAACCCCACTCCCTTCTAGCTCTGATGATGTTACCTAGCTGGGTCATGAAACGTCTGCAAGAAAACAAGCAAGATCAGAGAGCACCAAGGACCCCATCCTCTTCCTCCTGCTGGCTCATGGACTCCAAGGTCCCTCTCACAGTTGCTGTTTTTAAGCCAGGTGTTGCCCAGTCTGTACTGGTAGCTGTGGTTTTTCCTGCCTAAATGTAAAACTTTGCTTTTCTCCACACTGAAACTCATTTTGTTTGATAGGGTCCATTGTTCAAGTTTGTCAAGATCTTTTTGGATCCTGAGTTTGTTTGTCCTGCGATGACTGGTATTCAAGAGACGTCTTCCTGAGGTTTTGATTCACACAACACCCTAATCAGGGGTAGGCAACCTTGGCTCTTTTATGACTGGTGGACTTCAACTCCCAGAATTCCTCAGCCAGCATGGCTCAGCATGGAAACCTCTCCCTTTCCCCTCAGCATGGCTGGCTGAGGAATTCTGGGAGTTGAAGTCCACCAGTCATAAAAGAGCCAAGGTTGCCTACCCCTGGTATAGGGTTTCCTTCCTGAGCAGGGGGTTGGACTAGAAGACCTCCAAGGTCCCTTCCAACTCTTTTATTCTGTTATGGAAGGAAGGAAGGAGGGAGGGAGGGAGGGAGGGAGAGAGGGAAGGAAGGAAGGAAGGTAGGTAGGTAGGTAGGTAGGTAGGTAGATATAGGCCAGGGATCCTCAACCTTGGCTCTTTTATGACTGGTGGACTTCAACTCCCAGAATTCCTGAGCCAGACTGGCTCAGCTTGGAAACCTCTCCCTTTCCCCTCAGCATGGCTGGCTCAGGAATTCTGGGAGTTGAAGTCCACGAGTCATAAAAGAGCCAAGGTTGCCTATCCCTGGTGTAGACTTAGTGTTTCTCATCCTTGGCCACTTGACGATGGGAGGATTTCAACTCCCAGAATTCCTGAGCCAGCATGGGGGAACTATGGCCCCTTCATGACTCATGGACTTCAACTCCCAGAATTCCTGAGCCAGCATGGCTCAGCTTGGAAACCTCTCCTTTTCCCCTTAGCATGGCTGGCTGAGGAATTCTGGGAGTTGAAGTCCACCAGTCATAAAAGAGCCAAGGTTGCCTACCCTGCCTTAAGTGGACTAAAAAGATCAGAATATGGCTTGTTTGGGTCTCAACTGTATTTACTGATTGAGATTTAGGATCAAGCAGGCTGTGTGATTGTAGACAAATTACATTGTACTGGTAGGTAGGCATTGTATGCGTTGCAAAATATTTCTGGAGAATCAATTGCCAACATATTTTATTTATATGCCATATTTTGAAAATATGATGGAGCAGTGGTGAGAATCCTCATGATTTTACATCTTGCTATATTTGAGCCTTTCTGTCACAAGTGTCTCGTGTTGTTTTGCTAGTGTGATGAAGCTTCCGTATCCTGAGGCTTCGCACAATATTAATCTTTCCACCATAATGATGGGTATAGTTATCCGATAAGTATCAAACAATGATGCTATGAATAGTAGTGGCACGTAAGGATCCCGTTCTTGCGTAACTTTGATTACCCCAATAGAAAATAGTAGGCTGGGTAGGTATGCAATGCAGCGTACTTAGAATTCGCATAATTTATTTTAATTTATTTTACCTTTTTTCCCTGTCGTTTTAATTTTTATTATATAAGTAACTCAAAGTGGTGAACATAATTAATATGCCTCCTTCCTCCTATTTTCCCCACAGCAACAAGCCTGTGAGGTGGGTTGGGCTGAGAGAGGGATTGGTCCAAAGTCACCCAGTCAGCCTTCATCCCTAAGGTGGGACTAGAACTCACCATCTCTTGATGATTGGCCCAAAGTCACCCAGCTGGCTCTCATGCCTGAAGCAGAACTAGAACTCACCATCTCCTGGTGACTGGCCCAAAGTCACCCCGCTGGCTTTCATACCTAGGGCAGGACTAGAACTCACCGTCTCCTGGTGATTGGCCCAAAGCCACCCCGCTGGCTTTCATACCTAGGGCAGGACTAGAACTCACCACCTCCTGGTGATTGGCCCAAAGCCACCCCGCTGGCTTTCATACCTAGGGCAGGACTAGAACTCACCGCCTCCTGGTGATTGGTCCAAAGTCACCCTGCTGGCTTTCATATCTAGGGCAGGACTAGAACTCACCATCTCCTGGTGACTGGCGCAAAGTTACCTAGCTGGCTTCATGCCTGAAAGAGAACTAGAACTCACCGTCTCCTGGTGATTGGCCCAAGGTCACCCAGCTAGGTCCCATGCCTAAGGTGGAACTATAACTCACAGCTTCTAGCCTGGCGCCTTCACCACGAGACCAAGCTGGCTCACTTTATAATCTTTACAATTTTTCCCATCTCAACCATCACCAAGAATGCTAATATTTCTTCTCCATCCTCTGGGTTTCCCCCCCCCCTTTCCATCTGTCAGTTGCCCTCAACAGCCCCACCATCCATCCTTGTGCCACGCCAAGAGTCCCAAAGCCGCACAAGCCGCCTTTTCCCATATATTCCGTCCCCTCGGAAGACGGCCCGCTCAGGGAAATTTCTTAGCCACCGGCAGCCTAATTTCTCTGCCGCTTTTGATTGACACGCTGTCTCAGAGATCATGTGTTAATCCCTTCTCTACTCAAGCCTTTTCATAACTCATTTCTCTCCGGCGAGATGGAGACTCTGATCGTTGCCGTGGCAACCGCGATAGCGCTAAGCCATTTCCCTCTCCGCACGGAGCCATTATTCCACATGCATAGGCGACGTGCGACAAAGGTCGCCGCAAAGTCATCGGCAACACAGCACACGTTTATTAAACTTTTTATTCTGCTTTCCTTTTTTTCTTTCTTTCCTTCTGACCATTTTCTCTACCGGGCTTTTCTCTCCGCTTGGAGAGATGTCGGCTGATTCCCGGCCAGGGCGGAAAGGAAAGGAGGGGAAACTGAGGCCAGATCAGGGACACAGCCACAAGCATTTCCAAATTGCATCGAGATATTATAACAACAATAACAAGAGCAGCGGCAGCAATAATAAAAGAGCCAAAAGCAGGCAGGCAAGCACGCAACTTGCAGAGATTAGGTTTACATGGGCTGGTTTGGCCTTGTTGATTTCTGCTATTTTTATTTTGCAGACCCAGCCAATAAAAGTCTTCAGTTAAAAAAAAAAAAAAGGAAGGAAGGATACAAATAAAACCTCAGGAAATTAAAATCTCCAAAGAGAAAAACATTTGAGGCAAGGCAGAGGGGATTCTGATGTTTCGTCAGCCTCAGATCATTTGGTTGTAGGGAGAGGAAGATTAAAAAAAATAAAGAAATTACAATTCTCCCAAATGGTATAAAGTGATATTCCCTTAAGAGTGGAATCTATCAGTCTAATCTTGTCGGTCATCTTTGGAGTGGCAGAAATGAAGAGAAGGCTGACTGTTGCAAAAAAAAATAATGGCATTTATTTCTGGGGTTTTTTTTTTTGGCAAAAACACCCTGTAGTCAGTCACTTTATGACCATCGTCACTTACGACTAATGGGCAAGCTCTATTACTGTCATAAGTCAAGGACCACTTGTAATTTAGTAACCAGGCTAAGCATCTTGAGTGAACCCACAAAAGAAATGTATATTTTCTTAGTTGTGCAGAATATTTTTGTTTTAAAGGCTAAGTAAACCATTAGTTTTTTGGATGAATAAAATAAATTTTCTGTCCCTTTCTGTTTCCAACAAGCCAAGTCTCTTCTCCCTGATAACGCAACGGCCTGCTCAGTTTAGTCATAAGTTCCTGGGTACTTAGTTGTTCTTATTTTGCACTGCGTTCAATTTGTGACATTTTAGGCTAGGGAGCAGATTATGGGGGGAAAAAACTTTATCTGAGTTCTTAGAGTTTCATGGCCCAATAGATGGAAAGTTCTTATGCTTCAGTGCCGAAAGGAATTATGTCCCATATAATAGGTGGATAATATACACTCACAGCATGGGATATAAACCATGGTATCTCTTGCCAAGAAAAAAAGAAGAAACTAACATTAAAAATAAACCAGGAGAGCATTTCAGAAGAGCGAAGAGTATAGGGCAGGAATCTTCCAATCCCTTGCGTCTTAACTGACAGTGTCCTTACATATCGCAAAAGTGAAAAAAAAAATAATGTCAATGTTACATATTAAAACTTTACAGTTTGACAGGGAAGAAGTGAAAGTACAAGGACTCCAGAACAGGTAAAGCTGGTTGGTGTGATGGAGAAGTCACAAAATTAATTCTAGGGAAAAGGCCCCGAGCAACTCAGATGAGACAAGGGAGGATAAGGATGTTCCAAGGATAACAAAAGTTTGAGATTGTTAAAATAATTGCCTTTCCAATAGCAGTACAGGTAGCCCTCAATTTACAACAGTTCATTTAAGCCAGCGGTTCTCAACCTTTTCCGGGGCTCGACCCCGGCCCGCATCGCACATGCGTGGCGCGACGAGCGCATCGCGCATGCACGGCGCAACGGGGCGCATCGCGCATGCGCGGCGCGACGGCCCGCATCACAAAGGGGAAAAAATGGCCGACCAAAATAAAAAAATGGCGGGCCCGCATCGCGCATGCGTGGCGCGATGGCCCGCATCGCAAAGGGCAAAAAAAATGGCTGACCAAAAAAAAAATGGCCGACCAAAAAATAATAATGGTGGGCCCGCATCGTGCATGCATGGCGCGACGGCCCGCATCGCAAAGGGGAAAAAAATGGCCGACCCAAAAAAACAAAATATGGCCGACCAAAATAAAAAAAAATGGCGGGCCCGCATTGCGCATGCGCTGCGCGACGGCCTGCATCGCAAAGGGGAAAAAAATGGCCGACCCAAAAAAACAAAAAAAAATGGCCGACCAAAAATAAAAAATGGCGGACTGCAGTGTTTGGCGACCCCTGTGAAATGGTCGTTCGACCCCAAATGGGGTCGCGACCCACAGGTTGAGAACCGCTGATTTAAGCGACTGTTCAAAGTTAACAATGGCACTGAAAAATGTGACTCAGGACTGTTTTCCCACACTTAACGACCACTGTAGCATCCCTGTGGTCATGAGATCAACATTCAGAAGCTCGGCAACTGCTCGTATGCAGTATGACGGTCGCAGAGTCCCGGGATCATGTGATCACCTTTTGCGACCTTCGGACAAACAAAGTCAAACGAAGAAACCAGATTCACTTAACTGGGTTACTAACTTAACCATCTGCAGCAATTTGCTTAACAGGTCTGGCAAGAAAAGTCCGTAAAATGGGGCAACAACTTAACAAATGTCTCACTTGGAGCTCAGTTGTGGTTGAAAGTCGAGGACTACTGTGAAAACTGGATATAGAGAAAGACCGGAGGAGGTAGAGAGATACCTAGGTAGAATTGTAGATATGGAGATGGTGACTAGAGAAGAATGCTAGAAGAATCCATCAGTCTTGGTCTGAACAAGGAAGGATTGTTCCTTGAAGTGATGGTCCCGTCTGCACCACACCCATTTGCGTCACCCAGGTGACCCTGAGGACACAGAAAAACCTCCAGGTGGCCTCAACGACTCTCTAAAAGACTGCAAATGACCAGCTGTCTGCAAGGAGTATAAATCTTTCCATTCCCCACCCTTCAGTCAGAACCTGAAGAAGCTTCTGGGATGAGAAGCGAGACGACTTCAAATTAAAAACAAGAAAGTCCAGTTGCCTTCTGAAAAAAGCCACCTTTGGGGAAACCATGGCTTGGATGACTGAAAAATCTCCATAGACTCAATGTAAAACCTTTTCTCATCATGGAATTTCATGCTCATTTCGTTAGATAGGGCCCAGGGTTCAAGTCTGTGGAGATCTGTCTGGATCTTGACCCTATCTTCTGAGGGGCTGGCTATTCCTGCCACCTTGGCATCGCCTTCAAATTTTATGAGTTCCCCTTCTATTTCCTCACATAAATTGTTTATGAAGATATTGAAGAGTACTGGGCCACAGGGATAGGCAACCTCGGCCCTTTTATGACTGGTGGACTTCAACTCCCAGAATTCCTGAGCCAGCAGGGCTCAGCTTGGAAACCTCTCCTGTTCCCCTCAGCATGGCTGGCTCAGGAATTCTGGGAGTTGAAGTCCACCAGTCATAAAAGAGCCAAGGTTGCCTACCCCTGGCCTAGGACAAAACCTTGGGGTACCCCACTGCTTGCTTCCCTCCCTGTAGATGCAGTACCATGAAGGACTACACGTTGAGTGCCGTTTGTCAGCCAGTTACAAAGTCATCTGGTGGTGATGCTGTCTATCCCACATTTTTCTATCTTATCTAGTAGTAGGTACAGATACCTACAATGTCAGATACTGTATATTGTATAAACTATTAACAATGAACTTGGAAAGTGTTTTCTTTCTCAAAGAAAGTGGAGGAACGACACACAAGATGTATCAATGGAAGTTGAATAAATTATCTTCCTGCATAATTCCCATCTGTCTTGCACTGGTAAAATGTGAGAAAGAACATCTAATCAGGAACACAAACGATAACTCTCAGGTGTTGATAAGGACCATTGGAGAAGAGATAAAGGGCTTAATAAGCTTTCTCATTGCCTAAAGAATTAAAATAAGTCATGGGATGCTATTTCCTAAACAGCACTTATTCCCATCCTACACATATTCTTTGCGTAATGCAGGCCAGCTTTGAATCTGTGCCCAGAACTGCAAATCAACAGGTTTACCTGTGGCTAGAGGAGACTTCATTTCAGAATCCTTGCATACCTGACATCTTGCACATCTAACCACAATTACAGGCTAGGATTCTTCCTAACCTCTCCAAGACCCTCCCTTGCCAAGATGGGTGGCAGGCATAGTCAAGCTTGTTGGAGGCCTGTCTAACATGTAGTTGGTCATTGTTATAAAGCCATTGAAGATGTTTTCTCAACCAGTGGATCCTGAGAAGTTTGTAAATGTTGAGAATCTTTCATAGAAGATCCAATCTGGATTCAGGGAGTCCCCAAGTCTCTCTCTCTCTTTTTTTTTTATCCTAAATAACAGTTTTATTGTTTTTTGTCAGGTATTATTTAATATTTTTTTCAGCAATATTGTAAAACCCTTTCTTATAACATAATCTAGTTTTGTATACCTCTTTTCTTGTTTTTATATAAGTATTAAATGCATGAAATAATTAACTACCCTTCATTATGTCATTTTTTTCTATACTTAAAACAGTCATTAGGGCAGAGAACCAGTTGTTAAATTATTTGAATCCCACCATTGGCAAGATCTCATGTTGATCTGTCATTAGGAAAAATCACAGAGAACTATTTCAAGAGTGAGATGATAAGAAGCCCAAAAGGTACAGAGATGCTACATATCTAAAGCAATTTGAATTGTTTAATCATCAAAGCACCAGGATAAAGCACTCTGAGAGGCATAATGTAAAAGCTCTAACAACATTTTTTCAGCTACCTTGTAAGAAATCAAATTAGAAGTTGGTTTAACTTTGTATGAGAGATATGCTTCTGAGAAGATAAATTTTCCTGCAAAAATTGGGTTGGGGTCAAGGTAACTATGAACATTTAACATATTTCCTTCAACCATATTTCTCCTTAATTTAATGTTTACCCATTAAGAAAAAGTGCCGTCACTTTAGTATATTTTCTATTTGCACAAATTACAACTTTCATACATAAAAAAACAAAACAAGCCGAGACATGAAAGGGCAGATGGCACGACCCTCAGAAGTCCCTCTGAGCATGGCTGCTCAAAACTGATAGACAAGAAAGAGGTGCAAACAATAATTTAAGGTCTACTCTAAAATAGATGTATTTCATAAAGAGAGGCTTCATCAAACTCAGCTCGGTTCATGGTGACTTTGTGATTTGCCAGTGTCTCAGAGAGTACCAAGTGACACGCAACACATTATTCCTGCAGGAAAGGAATAGGTTGTCTACTCTTGATTTCGACCAAAAATTCCCAAACTAAACTTTTTAATTACAGGTAATCCTTGACTGACCCCAAAATTTCCGTTGCTAAGCGAGACGGATGTTCATGGAGTTTAGTTCCATTTTATGACCTTTCTTGCCACAGTGGTGAAGTGAATCACTGCAGTTGTTAAGTTAGTCACACACAGTTGTTAAGTGAATCTGGCTTCCCCTGTTGACTTTGGTTGTCAGGAGGTCACAAAAGGGGATCCCGTAGACCCCCTCCTGGGACACTGCGACCGTCATAAAACTGTGATTTTGATTTTGATCATGTGACCCCAGGGATGCTTCAATGGTTGTGTAAAAACGGTCGTAAGTCACAATTTTCAGTGCTGTTGTAACTTCAAAGGGTCTGTAAGGACTGTAAGTTGAGGACTACGTGTATAAGTAGAAATTGAAAGTTGCAATGCAGCTGAAGGGAGAAATGGCGAAACACATAGAAAAGGATCATAGAGACTTGTTGGTGAATTTTGCTAAAACGAAAAATTCACGTTAGTGGAATCCTTTTTTGTTTTCCTCCAGCCACGCTCCCTGGTTGTTGAAACCACACAACCTCTCCAAAGTTGCCTTCAGTCATCCAACTGTAATGTCTTTATCCCTATCTTTGTTTTCCAGGTCTTCCGATAGCATAGCAACTCTTAATAAAGTCCGAAAGGTGTTTTTTCTAAAAGGCAACTGGATTTTCTGGCTGTTTTCTTTGAAAATGTTTTGCTTTCTCATCCAAGAGAACCAAAGAAGCTTCTTGGAGGAGAAGCAAAACATTTTCAAAGAAAGCCTCAAGAAACTGTGGTTGCCTTTTAGAAAAAGCACATTCAGGACACCCATGACCTGGACGAGGGAGAATCACCATAAATATCTTGGTTTAATGCAGGGGTTCTCAACCTTGGTAACTTTAAGACTTGTGGACTTCAATTCCCAGAATTCCTCAGCCAGCAAAGATGGCTGAGGAATTCTAGGAGTTGAAGTCCACAAGTCTTAAAGCTGCCAAGGTTGAGAACCCCTGGTTTAATGTCTTAAAAGGCTGCTTAAGCGGACACGCTGGAATTAGCCAACATACTTAACTCTTGAGTTTGCATCAGGAAAATAAAACAGAGAAAGAATGGACCTTCAGAGATCTTCACAAATTTAAAAGTCAGATGTCCCGATGGTGCTTTTTTAAAAGGCAACTGGACTTCCTTTGTTTTGCTTGAAAGCATTTCACTTCGCATCCAAGAAGCTTCTTCGGTTCTGACTGAACGATGGAGAATGGAAGGATTTGTATCTACCGGTATGAGCCTATGTTGGAGTATAACATTCAGTAGAATCTAATTGGGCCCGCCTAACAACTGATGCACAATGATATTTAATAGCTGACCTGCAATAGCCCTCAGTAATTGAGCATATTGGATGGCTGACAAATCATGAGGTTAAGATCTGATGGGAAATATGTGATGGGTATCAGGTCACTTGAGATCTCGTTGAAGCAGTAAATGAAAGCAAATTTGAATGATTTTTAAGAAATGCAGAATAACAGCGTTGGAAGGGATCTTGGAAGTCTTCTAGTAGTCTAACCCCCTGCTCAAGCAGAAGACCCTATACCAGGGGTAGGCAACCTTGGCTCTTTTATGACTCATGGACTTCAACTCCCAGCCAGCCATGCTGAGGGGAAAGGGAGAGGTTTTCAAGCTGAGCCATGCTGGCTCAGGAATTCTGGGAGTTGAAGTCCGTCAGTCATGAAGGGGCCAAAGTTTCCCTCACGCTGGCTCAGGAATTCTGGGAGTTGAAGTCCATCAGTCATGAAGGGGCTAAAGTTTCCCTCATGCTGGCTCAGGAATTCTGGCAGTTGAAGTCCATCAGTCATGAAGGGGCCAAAGTTTCCCTCACGCTGGCTCAGGAATTCTGGGAGTTGAAGTCCATCAGTCATGAAGGGGCCAAAGTTTCCCTCACGCTGGCTCAGGAATTCTGGGAGTTGAAGTCCATCAGTCATGAAGGGGCCAAAGTTTCCCTCATGCTGGCTCAGGAATTCTGGGAGTTGAAGTCCACGAGTCATAAAAGAGCCAAGGTTGCCTACCCCTGCCCGATACCATTTCAGACTAATGGCTGTTCTATCTTTTCTTAAAAAGGCCTGTGGTGGTGCAGTGGTTAGAATGCAGAATTGCAGGCTAATTCTGCTGACTGCCCAAAGTTCGATTCTACCACCAGCTTAAGGTTGACTCAGCCTTCCTTCCTTCTGAGGTCGGTAAAATGAAGGACCCAGATTGTTGGGGGCGAGAAGCTGATTCTGTAAAATTGCTGTAAAGCTCTATGAAGTGGTACACAAATCTAAGTGCTGAATGCTGGAGCACCCACAACTCCTGGAGGCAAGTGGTTCCACTGATTAATTGTCCTCAGTGTCAGTAAATTTCTCCTCAGTTCTAAGTTGGTTCTCTCCTTGATTAGTTTCCACCCGTTGCTTCTGGCTCTGCCTTCAGCTCTTTTGGAGAATAGGTTGACCCCCTCTTAATAGAATAACAGAGTTGGAAGGGACCTGGGAGGTCATCAAGTCCAACCCCCTGCTCAGGCAGGAAACCCTGTGCCATTTCAGACAAGCAGCTGTCCAGTCTCTTCTTAGAAATCTCCAGTGATGGAGCACCCACACCTTCTGGAATGAAGCTGTTCCACCGGTTAATTGTTCTGACTGTCAGGAAATTCCTCCTTAGTTCTAGGTTGCTTCTCTCCTTGATCAGTTTCCATCCATTGCTTCTTGTCCTGGCCTCCGGCGCTTTGGAGTGTTTAAAATGTTGAGTTGCAAATTGAAGCGAACGTTTCAATAGGAGATCCTCATCTTCGATGGATGTTTTCAGATGGAACTACTTGTCTATAAAATCATTTCGGCCATGGGGTGGCAGAGGGGAGAGAAATTTAGCATTCGGATGGGAGCAATAAACCAGCAATGGCTGTTGTGTGGGAAAAGCGACTGCAACCCACAGGAGCAGAGGCGATTGGAGAAGTTGTGGAAATAAGCAGCCAGTCGGCAACCAGAAATTAGGATGGGGGCCTGCGGTAGCAAAAGCACGTTCTTCTGGAGATGTTCCCGCTTCTCAAGCATTCCTAAGTGCCACCTGCAAAGCGGTGCAGGAAAGAATACCTTGTGATCACCAAGGTGTTGTCAGGATGAGGAACTCATTAAGGTGGAGGAGGCCAGTCCCTGCCTTTCTGAGGTATCTTTGGATAAGCATCTCCTCAACCTCTTGAGAAATCCAGGGTAGATCAATCAACAGGGTTTGCGTGGCTGCCAAACTTGTTCTTCAAGCTGAAAGCCCAACTTGTAGGCGCTTTCACATGAGAAGGCTCGTCTTCCACTCAGGCCAAACAGAGAAAGGTAGTCCAGCCGTAGGGACGCGGTGTCAGATGCAAGCAAGCCAAGCCATTTGTGAACAACACACGGCAGATACTTTATTATTGACCGCCTCTGTTACAAGAATCTTCCTAGATTGCTTGCCTTTCCCTGAGAATGACCAGCTATCGTAATTTCCTATAGTAAGTATAGGGAAAAAAGAGAAAGAAATGGAGTAGATTGATATAAATAAAAAGAAGGATCAGTTTCCACCTAGTCCTCAACTTAACAATTCATTTAGTGACTGTTCAAAGTTACAACAGCACGGAAGAAAGTGGACATGACCCTTCAACCATCGTTGCAGCACCCCCAGGGTCACGTGAGCAAAATCCGTACACTTGGTAACCCGTGTGTATTTAGGATGATCACAGTGTCCCGGGGTCACGTGATCTCCTTTTTGCTACCTTCTGACAACGCAGGAAGCCAGATTCACTTCACAACCGTGTTGCTCATTTAACAGCTGAGGTGTTTCACTCCACAACTGTGGCAAGAAAGGTCGCACAACAGGGCAAAACATACATCACAACTGTCTTGCTCAGCAACAGAAACGTTGGGCTCCATCGTGGTCATGGGTCGAGGACTAGCAGATCCACTTAACGACCGTGTGCCTAACTTCGCGACTGCAGCGATCCACTTAACGATGACGGCAAGGCAGTTGGTAACAAGATTGTTAAGTGAGCCTGTCTTCCCCCCCTTCACGTTGCTTGTCAGGAGGTCACGAAAATGGTGATCCCGTGATGTTACACAACTACCAAAAATATGAGCCAGTTGCGAAGCGGCCGAATTTCAATCCTGTGACCCTGGGGATCACACACCTCAGTTCCAATTTACATGAAAACTGGGACATGACCGCTGACGTAAAGACAAGGATAGAAAAAGCCCGAACCGCATTCTTCAAAATGAAAAAGGTCTTCTGCAGTCACGACATAAGCCTAAGACTGAAAATCAGGCTTGTCAGATGCTATCTTTTTTCTGTCCTGCTCTATGGAGTAGAGAGCAGGTCTCTGACAGAAGCCCACCTGAAGAGACTAGAAGCATTCGAAACGTGGACTTACAGGTGGATGTTACATATAAACTGGGTTGACAAGATCAGAAATAAGGAGGTGATAAGCCGCCTGGGAAATTCAAGGGAAATCAAAACAATTAAAAAACGAAATTAGAATATTTCGGATATGTGATGCCACACCCAGAAAAATACAGCATACTCCATTTAATCCTCCAGGGAAAGATTGAAGGCAAACGAGGTCCAGGCAGAAGAAGAACATCGTGGCTTCAAAATCTAAGGGACAAGTTTGGACAAAACTCAGCAGCACTTTTTCGTGTGGCTGCTGATAAAAACAGGATCGCCAACATGATCGCCAATGTCCGATAACGGATATGGCACAAGAAGAAGACGACGACCCTGGGGATGCTGCAATGGTCGTCAAGTGTGAAAAACGGTCATAAGTCACTTTTCTTAGTGCCGTTGTAACTTGGAATGGCCACTAAAACGAGTGGTTGTAAGTTCCAAGGACTACCTGTAATGCAAATGGTCCTGTCTAGATAATAATAATATTAATACTACTACTAATAATAATAAAGTTGGAAGGGACCTTGGAGGTCATCTAGTGCAACCCCCTGCTCAGGCCGGAAACCCTATACCATTTCAAACAAATGGTTGTCCAGTCTCTTCTTAAAAACTTCCAGTGCTTCTGGAGGCAGATTGTTCCACTGGTTAATTGTTCTCACTGTCAGGAAGTTTCTCCTTAGTTCTAGGTTGCTTCTCTCCTTGATTAGTTTCCATCCGTTGCTTCTTGTCCTGCCTTCAGGGGCTTGGGAGAGTAGCTTGACTCCCTCTTCTTTATGGCAGCCCCTGAGATATTGGAACGTGCTGGTTAGGTACGGTGGAAAGGGTGGAGCAACTGAGGAGCAACTGGGGGGGATATTTTTGCCACCGCTGCCCACGAGCAGAAACCGAGGCCCACATAAGCGCTGCCCTGTCCTTTAACACCCCGCCTCGGTTTGCAACAACTTGGTAGACTGCTTTAGGTCCTCCAATGTTCATACTGCATGGTGCAACCTAACTGTTTTGTGTGTTCTGAGAAGGGCATTAATGCCCAGTGTCTCCCTCCGAATGTTAACCAAAGATCATTTCCTTAAGGGAGAACGGGTTTGTTAAGAGAGACATTATTCAGAACATTATCAGCTTCTCTCTGCAGGCAAGGATATGCATCCACTTTTAGGCTTCTAAACAAAACAAAACCCAATTTAAAGGCTAGGAAAGGGAGAAAAGATTTAAAGATTGGCCGTAAAACTCCAGGTTACCGAAAACTTAAGCCAGTCTGGCATTAGTGAACCTCATTCATTAACAGTCTTGCCGGTGAGGTCTCCATATCTCGGTGTTCATTTTATACTTTAATCTGGTTACTCAGCCCTTAATTGCCCTATTCCAAAGGGAAGGGAAAAAAAAAAAGAGCTTTAGGTGATACAGAAAGCAATGCGCAGCATTTTATCTCTGCAAAAGCTTGGGCGAACTTGGGGAGGTTTTGATGCGCTCCCGTTTCCTTGAGTTTCTCTTTGGAATCGCAGATCTGATGGGGCAGAATAGAGAAGCCAACTGTGCTTATCAGCGGATACTATCCAGAGGAAAAAGAACACCTGGCCAGAGGTAAACATTATACGCTCATCTGTACCTACCAATGTGCAGGGAGATTATCTCTGCAAAAAGAAATACCTGGAAATTAAGAGTCTTCCACTCCGTCCGGCTGAGTAGCTCTCCACGATATCCGTTTGTTCTCCACAAATTGAGGTCCCACGTGACTCATGTTGTGACCAGCTGTAAATATACGTGTCCAGTATTTGATTTTTCTCTCTCACATAAACGATGCTGCACGTCAGTGGTTAGATGACCTAGATATCTGAATATAGCTCTTTTTAACATTCAAATTTTACGGTGTTTTCTAGGTGAAATGTTAATCCATATTGCAAGTCCGTGTATGATATGCCATACGCTAAATAAATAATTACGTTCTCCATCTCTCCATCCTGCTCCCGTCCTTCCCATTTGTGGGGTTCTGGATTTAGAATAGAATAACAAGAGTTGGAAGGGACCTTGTAGGTCATCTAGTCCAGGGCTTTTCAACCAGTGGTACGGGTACCACCTGTGGTACATTGGCACCTGGCAGGGGGTACGCGAACATCCTAGAAAAGGGGTAGCGGGGGAGGGGAATGAGCTGAACTGGTGGCAGCACCGCACAAGCCTGAGCGAGAGACGGCTGGAGCTGCAGGGCTGTCAGGGCTCAGCGGAAGCACCAGGATCAGTGCCGCTTTCCAGCTGATCGGCGCTTCTTCGGGACTGTCAGGGCTCAGTGGAAGCGCCAGGATCAGCGCCAGCGCTGATCCTGGTGCTTCTGCTAAGCCCTGAAGAAGCACTAATCAGCTGGAAAGCGGCACTGATTCTGGAGCTTCTGCTGAGCCCAGAAGAAGCGCCGATCAACTAGAATGTTGCAGCCTCTCCAGGGTGTTGTGATTTACATTCAGATGCTTGGCAACTGCTTCATATTTATGACGGTCAGTGTTCCAGGGTCATCTGAAGTGACCAAAATCTGCTGCAACCACCCAGCAGACGGGGGGGGGGGAAATAAAAACCAAACACCTCCCACCCTACCCCCGCTGCCAATCCTCAGCAGAAATGCTCACAACCATGAAAACCTCGGACAGGAGGA
Source organism: Bothrops alternatus (assembly GCA_034064705.1). Classification (NCBI taxonomy): domain Eukaryota; kingdom Metazoa; phylum Chordata; class Lepidosauria; order Squamata; family Viperidae; genus Bothrops; species Bothrops alternatus. The sequence goes on along the minus strand of JARGCV010000426.1, from coordinate 423,839 downwards.
AGAGCGCCGCCGGGCGGGCAGGCAGGTGTCTTGCTCGGCTGTGCCTTGGGGGGCACTTTTTTCAGTGCCATTGTAACTTTGAACAGTCACTAAGCGAACGGTTGTAAGTCGAGGACTACCTGTACTTTATCACTTTTTTCCTTTTTTTGGTGGTCATTAAGGTTTTTTGACACCTTGCTAGGCGACGGGTGGTCCTCGGATGGTGCCGTATCCTAAAAGTGGTACAATGGGTGACAAGGTTGAAAAGCCCTGTCCTAGTCCAGCGCCCCCTCCCCCCGCTCACGGCAGAAGACCCTACGCCATTTCTGACAGATGGCAGTCCAGTCTCTTCTTGAAAGCTTCCAGTGGTGAAACTCCCCCAACTAATACAGGTAGTCCTTAACCTATGACCACAACAGACCCTACAATTTGGTTGCTAAGCAAGACAGTTGTTAAGGGAGCTTTGCCCGCTTTTACGACCTTTCTTGCCACCACTAAGTTGAATAACACGGTTGTTAAGTGAATCCGGCTTCCCCCATTGACTTTGCTTGTCAGAAGGTCGCGAAAGGGGATCACATGACCCCAGGACCGTCATAAATACGAGTCAGTTAAAAAGCATCCAAATTTTGATTACATGATTACAATGGTCGTTCAACGTGAAAAACACTCAAAGTCACTTTTTCCAGTGTTGCTGTAACTCTGAACGGTCACTAAACGGTCACTGTTGTAAGTCGAGACTACCTGTATTCATGTAATTTGTTTCAAGTGTCCACTTTATAACAAAAGAATGGCTCAGCTATTTTTTTTTTATTTGCAACATTTTCTCCTGCGTTATTTATTAATGTGTTCTGTTTGGCTTCTGATTCTGATCGTTTCATGTTTTAAAATCACCCCATTTATCCAGAGAACTTCTTGTTCACGGTAAAAATAAAAAGTAGCGATTTAACTTCTGAACCAGGAAACTTATTTTTTTTTCCCCCTTAAACGCAATGGGGAATGTGGACTTCGTATTTCTACTACGGTTTATTTACCTCTTTGACAAATGGACAAATAATATTTGTGGGTCTCATGGCAACCATTTTGTTGGCCCAAAGTAGAAATAATGTACATCTGAAGCCCGAATGGAATTTGCCTTTTCCAAAACTGCATTAAAAAAAAAAAGTCATAAAACCACTTGAAAAGCAAACAAAAGTCTGATTCCTATTCTGATTTGAATGCGAGTCTGGTCAAGATTGACCAGTGACTTTTTTATATATATATATTTTTTTTAATAAAAAAACTAATAAAAAAAAAAAGATTGACCAGTGACTAAATAGAAAAGAACAGATTTCTGTCTTAAAATTCTCTCTGCTACTGTTTACATAAAGCTCAGCTTCTTTCTTTAGCGGAGTTTTAATTCCCAGAATATCAGCCTTAGCGGTCTTTTAAAAGAACGCGTGCCAAAGTTTAAAAGAGAGGGGCGCTCCTGAAAATCCACCAGGTTTAATTCGGACACGTGACAGGCCGACTAAGTCTCCCATTTTGGTCGAGCATCTTGCATTAAACTTCCCGGCTGCAGAAGAAACCTGATTTTTTTTTTAATAAAAAAAAATGATCAATTTGCAGGTTAAGGATAGATAGAAGTTGGCAGCCTCCGGTCAACTTCTGATCACAAATTAAGGCAATGTTGGTGAGGATTGCCCTGGTCCGCTGAACGAGTTTTCTCCTCATTCTGAGGATATTTTCAATATGCACAAGTGAGTTTCTCTTTCTTCTTTTAATCACTCTTATGAAAAATACCCTGCATTTAGGTGGCAAAACCCATATATTTAAAGAACCCTGTTTTCTCACCACAGCCTCAGGTGTTTCCTGAACATTAGCCCCAAAGACACGAAGGAAAAACATGCTGACTAAAATACATCCATGCATTGCTCACAGTTATTTCCATGGGCCTGTTATTCCAGTTAAATACAAGGAATTTTAAATCTGAATTTCAACATGCAGAATACAATGGATCCTTAGTGTTATTGGCCAGTATCTTTTGATTCTGAGGTAAAAGAGACAGAAAAAAATGCTGTATCTTAAATGCAGGGAGTCTCTGAACGTGGCAATTTTAAGACTTGTGGACTTCAACTCCCAGAATTCCTGGCTGGCTGAGGAATTCTGGGAGTTGAAGTCCATGTGTCATAAAGTTGCCAAGCTTGGAGACCCCTGCTTTAAAGTCTTGGGTTGAAAAAGTAGAAATGAATACACGGATTGAGTCTCCATCACAGCTGCATCCAGAAATCCATAGAACCTTCCACAACATGAGGAAAAAATATATATATATAAAAAATGTAAAAACAACGAAGTCCTAAAAATAATTCTGAGGCAAATTTCAAAATAGTTGCAGTGCCTTCCAGGTATCGACTTGAGTCAACAAATCTATTTCTAGGAAGTGCTTGGATAAACTATAGGTAGTTTTTGACTTAACTATCATTGGTTTAGTGACTGTTCGAAGTTACATCGGCACTGTAAAAAGGGACATATGAACGTTTTTCACACTTACAAACCATAACAGCATCCCTCTGGTCATGTGATCAAAATTTGGACGCTGGGAAACTGACATGTACTTATAACAGTTGCAGCGTCCCAGGGTTATGTGATCCCCTTTTGTGAACTTCTGACAAGCAAAGTCAATGGGAAAACCAGGTTCACTTAACAATCGTGTTACCAACTAACAACTGCGGTGATTCACTTAACAACTGTGGCAAGATAGGTCATAAAATGAGGCCAAATTTATTTATTTTTTTTAAATACTAAATTTTTATTTTCACATTTACATTTAGTCTTCCCCTTCCCTGATCACCACTACTATCTATGCATTATCAAAATGTTCCATACATATTTTAAATGAAAAGGATGGAATCTTGGTATTAAAAAACTGAACAGGCATTGTGGACCATACATTCTTGCCAAAATAACATGGACGATATTAATCAGACTCTGGAGAGAAAGCTTCAGTCAGGTATTAATGGTTAAACACATAGGACCATCATTTAAAAAGGAACCATTTGACTTCTTGCTTACAAAGACTGCCTCCACTGCCAGAGCTCTTGAATCACCTTTGGGTCTTCTGCCTTGTAACAACTCTTAATATAATTTGCAAACTTGGCTTCTAACTTAGGAAGATTACTTCCCTTTTCCATAATTGTCTGCATTTTTGCTTTTATCTCCTCTATAGAGAATTGTTTTGGTGATTTTACAGGCTTTGGTGATTTGGGAGTCACTGGTGCCTTTTCTTTTGGGGTTTCTTGTACTTTCAATTTGGATGTTGTCAACTTTGGCGTTGCCAATTTAGAATCTTTTCCATTCTGTTTTGATTTTGGTGTTTTCTTCACAAAAGTATCTCTGGCAGGTTTTTTCTGTGGAGTCTTATCTTCATCTTCGTCCTCATCATCATCTTCTTCATCATCATCGTCGTCATCATCATCATCATCTTCTTCATCGTCATCATCCTTGCCTGCCAGCCTTGCTTTTTTCAAGGGAACTCTAGCTAATGTCACACCTGCAGGTCTTTTCCCCATATTTTGCTGTAGTTTATCCTCTTCGTCTTCAGATTCTGGTTCTTCCTCTAAAGCTACAAGGTGTTGTCCACTGACATAAACTGGCCCCAAGCCACTTTTCAATCTCAGAATTACTGGAGGTGTAATTTCAAAGCCACCTAATGAAACCGTAGGCTGAACTGACATCTTCAAGGATGCCAGTGTCACTTTTATCTGGTTGCCTTCATAGTCCAATGCTTCTGCTTCAACAATATGGAAGTCATCTTTAGCACCAACTCCTAAACTAACTGTTCTTAGAGAAAGTTGATGTTCGTTTTCTTCATCGTTCACCTTGAAGTGGTATGGCTTATCTCCCTTCAGTTCACAGCCGAAAAGGAAGGTCTGCGGACGCAGGGAGCCCATGTTATCCATATCGCTGTCCTCCATGCTGCTTGTGCACTTTCGAGCAACGGCCTCGACTGCCGAAGATTCGGGATAAAAAGGAGGGGAGGGGAAGAAAAAAAGACTCGAGGACGATGACTCCAACGCCCCGAACACACCAGCAACCTCTGGGAAAGAACCCGCCGTTTGGCCCCCCTCCCAACTATATCAGGCCAAATTTATTTACTGTCTCACTTAGCAAGGGAAATTTTGGGATCAGTTGTGGTTCGAAGTCGAAAGCTACCTGTACGGTAGCCAATTTTAAAACAGCCACGGTGCCTTCTAGATATCAACCTGAGTAAAATAAATAAATAAATCTATTTCTAGGAAGTGCTCGGATGAACTTTTGAAATGAGCAAAGCGAGAATCTGTTCTTTTTTCAAAGATGGAGTCTTTTTGAATCTTAATCCCACTGGGCTTTGGAGGGGAGAGAAAAATTCTACCGGTAACTCGTATTTTCAGTTGGAGAAGAGAAACGTACCACCCCAATAGACAAACGCACACCCCAAAAGAAAAGGGAAGTTGTTACACAAAAAGCTAAGGCAAATTTATTTACGTTGTCGTAAAAAAAAAAATGGGAGGAGGAAAAAAAACGAGGAGAAAGTAAAGTTTCAAATACTCCCGTCAGAAAAATATCTACCAGTCCTTTACTCCATCCCGAGTCATATTTGATTTTCTGGCTTTGCAGAGGCTGTGTAAATCACTCCAAGGGCTTCGAAAGGATCATAATTATTAGCCTCTACTGCTTCTTAAAGTGGGCAAACACAAACTTAGAGAGCGAGAGAGAGTGTGAGCGAGAGAGAGAGAGAGAGAGAAGGAAAGAAAAAGAGCGAGAAAGAGAGAGAGAGAGAGAGAGAGAGAGAGAGAGAGAGAGAGAGAGAGAGAGAGAGAGAGAGAGAGAGAGAGAGAGAGAGAGAGAGAGAGAGAGAACTGGAGGGGCAGAATTGTGTGTTAAGATTGTGCATCTTTGTGGTTCCTCCAGGAATTCAAATCCTCAGAAATGTGATGGCAACGGGGCAGCAGAAGCTGGACCAGATCCAGATCTTGGGAACAGGAAGGTCCAGGGCCCCCGCCTGACAATTCTCCACAACCTCAGTGTGCTTTGTGTTTCCCCTTTTTGTGTTTTTTGTCCTTTTTGCTGGCGCATCTGGAGCAGAACCACTGTATCTCTTCTGGAGGAGCAGCTGTGATGCCGACGCAAGGCCTGCGAAGGAAAAGGACAAGGAGTGAAGGCGGCAGAGAAGGAGAACCAGTTTCTACAAATTGAACAGGATTAAATAATTACAGGTAGTCCTTGACTTATGGCCTCAGCTGAGCCCCAAATTTCTGTGGCTAAGCGAAACCGTCGTTAAGTGAGGTTTGCCCCATTTTACGACTTTTCTTGCCCCGGGGGGTGGGGGTGGGGTTAAGCGAATCACCACAGGGGTTAAGTTAGTCACAGACGGTTGTTAATTTGAATCTGGCTTCCTCACTGACTTGGCTTGTCGGAACGTTGCAAAAGGGGATCACGTGACCCCGGGATGCTGCAACCGTCGTAAGTACATGCCAGTTGCCAAGCGTCGGAATTTGGATCACGTGACCATGAGAAGGCTGAGCTGGTTGTACAGTAAGGGCGAAAAAAAAACCCCAGTCCTAAAGTGACTTTTTTCAGTGTCGTCGTAACTTCAAATAGTCACTAAGCGAATCAGTGTTAAGTCACTGTAATTTGATTTAAAGGCAAGGGAGCGACAGTTCACCATCCTATGATGGTGGTTTGATAGAACGTGTTTTTTTTTAAAAAAAGCAATACATTTTGTTTGAGGATGGCTTTACTTACACACACACACACACACACACACACACACACACGAAATTGTATGGGGCATCGCCTACACGGAAGAGATTCCACAATTTTAATTTAAGTGGCATCAGCGCTGAGTGTTTTCCCCCACCTCAAAATCTCCTGTAGATATTTACACAAGGGTTATTTCCTGTAGTTTCTCATGAAACGTGTCCTTAGATACGTAGAATAGCTGTGTATCTCTGAGCATTAGCGTTATGCGTTTTTTCTGAATTGTACTTCCTGATTCCACAACGTGCATAAACTGGAATGCATCTGTACATAAATAATTTTCTTTCTGAGTTTTTTTCTCTCCTTTTTTTTTGGTAGCGCTTCCTTTACTGTTTTTAATCATTTTAGGGCCCTGTTTTTTGTTGTTGTTGTATTTCCCCATCCTTTAAACAGATATGAACACGCAAGCCAGAGCTTTTATTTATTTAGCTGAGAAATATAGGAAATTAAAAGGTTGAAGGAAAAAAGTTGAAATTTTTTTTTTTTTTAATAGCCACTGAGATCAGTTGTCTGTTTAAATGTGTAGAACGATTACTCAGTTCGCTGAATAAATCCTTTCAGTTGTAGAACGGGTCTGTTTTTCAGTTCCGAAAAAATACTTTTAGGATTATTTAAGTAATGAAAATTCAGGGAACGCTATATTCACACCAGTGCTTTGCAAGAAGGAATTCAATACCGCAAAGAGTACGAACAGGCCAAATGTATCACTTGGCTGCTACCGGTAGCAAAGCCTGTTTGCCCAAGATAGGGGTCTATAAAATCATTTAAAATGAGGGCTTGTGTTAGGCCTGGGGATGGAATGCCCCCCAAACAGGAAGGGCTGGGGAAAAAATAAACCAGATTTAGCGATTTTACATTTACTTATGGTAGGAGAAGGAGCTGGCAGAACCTGGGGGTGGAGTTAAAAGAGGAATGATTCCAGAATTTCTAGGTAGCCACAAGCAGACTAAAGCCCAACTCTCCTTGAATTCTGCTGGTCTTTATCTAACTCCAAGCAAGTGCTAACAGTTAGTTGAGAGGATTCTTATACTTAAGGGTTTTTTTAAGCAATAAATCAGTTTAATTGGACCTTCATATGTGGACTTGATCTTTCGTGCCTACTATTAAATATAATATCTATATCCACCCACCCACCCATCCATCCACCCACCCACCCATCCACCCACTCATCCACCCACCCACCATCCATCCACCCTTCCATCCATCCATCATGCCATCCATCCTTCCATCCATCCATCGAGCCATCATGCCATCCATCCTTCCATCCATCCATCCATCCAGCCCGCCCGCCTTTATTATTTTTACAAATAATTCAAGGGGGCAAACATATCCAACTCAGCTTCTTCCTCCTGTTTTCCTCACAACCACAACCCTGTGAGGTGAGTTGGGCTGAGAGAAAGGTACTGACCTCAAGTCACCCAGCTGGCTTTCATGCCCAAGGCAGAACTAGAACTTACTGTCTCCTGGTAATTGGCCCAAAGTCACCCAATCGGCTTCCTTGTCTAAGGTGGGACTAGAACTCACTGTCTCCTGGTGATGGGTCCAAAGTCACATGACCAGCTTTCATGCCTAAGGTGGGACTAGAACTCATGGTCGCCTAGTTTCCAACCTGGTGCCTTAAGCCACTAGACCAGGGGTAGGCAACCTTGGCTCTTTTATGACTCGCGGACTTCAACTCCCAGAATTCCTGAGCCAGCATGGCTCAGCATGGAATCCTCTCCCTTTCCCCTCAGCATAGCTGGCTCAGTAATTCTGGGAGTTGAAGTCCGCGAGTCATAAAAGAGCCAAGGTTGCCTACCCCTGCTCTAGACCAAACCAATGTCCTCCTTTCTGCCACCTTGAAATACAGACTGATGGTAAGCACTGCCTGCAAAGTTTTGAGAAATGATTGCAGGTAGACCAAAAGATCCAATTTGGACAGGTTTTTTTTTTTTGGTGTTTTGGATACTTTAGTGTTGAGATCTTTGTCTGAATGCTCCCAGCTGATTACAATAGGTTGACAGCACTGCCATCTTAGATCATAAACAATCATTTCCAAGGAGAACACTATATCGTGTGTAGGTCTGGGATTGTAACTCCCAGAATTCCCACCACATGACTTCGAAAGATGAGCATGGCCTCCACCACTTACCAGTGATACCAATCGTCGCAATCGTCACACCCAATCATTGGGCTACCGTCGTCCGGCTTTTCGCAACCAGGACAGATCCATATCTTGTTTCCCCACTCATCTCGGATCTGGAGGGAGAGAGAGGGAGGGAGAAAGTGAAGGCTCAAAGGGGCAGAAGAAGCCTCATTTCGTGTAACTTTCCACATGTTCCACAACAGCTGTCTAACATAGCATTTCTTAAACTTGACAGCTCTAAGCTGTATGGACTTCCAATCCCAGGATTCCCTAGCCTGAAATGCTGGCTGGGGAATTCTGGGATTTGAAGTCCACACAGCTTAAAGTTGCTGATGTTAAGAAAGACTGATTTAATAGCTCAAGGATGGGAGGTGGGGGAGAAGCAGAAGAGATCCCACCGTATTATTTGAACAAACACGAGTGTGCGAACAGGCACGCAGCCTTCTGTAGCAACAATATCAATGGTAATATATTAGATTTATAAGGAAGCTAGATCAGAGAAACTCAAGGCAGGTTACAACTGAAAAACTCAATCAAAACAATGATATACATAAAATAAACAACTTCCTGCTTTGGAGAAGTGCAGGAAAAAAAACAATGTCAACCATTCTTATTCATGACTTTGCAGCCCATAGTTTGTTGAAAAGGCCAGCTTGTCAATGAAGATTAGTCTTGATGAAGATTCTCAGTTATCCAGGCAGAGTTGCCTGAAGGTTGAATAATTGCAACTGGACTCCATTTCAACGATTCAACCTTCAGACAACTTCTGACCAGGTTCAGACAACTTGCTAATGCTTTTCGTAAGCAGAAGAGCCAAACAGACCTTGGGGGGGGGGAATAGTATTTCAGGAGTATAACAGGAATCGTTATTTCTTTAAAAAAAAACAACAACACCTCACACGTTTCTGCATTGGTAACATATACAAATTCTGCAAATGCTAAAAGTCTAAACCTTCTATAAGCAACTTTTGTGTTGTGAAGAAAACCAACATTTGGCCCAGATCTAACCCTGATGACGAGAAGCATCTGAAAACTTAATGAACAGCTTCTAAGTGTTTGCATGTAAGGTTAAATCAGAAGCAAAAACTTGAAGGCTAGAACTAAGGAGAAACTTCCTGACAGTGAGAACAATTAACCAGTGGAAGGGCTTGCCTCCAGAAGTTTGTTTGTTTAGTTTGTTGTGGGTGCTCCAACACTGGAGGTTTTTAAGAAGAGACTGGACAACCATTTGTCTGAAGTGCTATAGGATCTCCTGCCTGAGCAAGGGTTTGGACTAGAAGACCTCCAAAGTCCCTTCCAACTCTGTTCTTCTGTTAAGTTGGCTTGTTCTGAGAGCTCAATTCCAGAACAAGCCAAACTGAGCCTGGGATGGAATAATGTTGGTTGCGCCAAGTGTGTTCTACACACCTGACAGAGAAGTTCACGACACAAAGGCCAAGTTGGTTTGCTGAAGGGATAAATCCCAATCGTTGGGTTCAGTTGCCAAGGGGCCACCTCAGCCTTCCTCAATCTGGCATCCTCCACTTGACTTGGTCTGTAAGTTCTTGTGCCCTCCACCCACTGGGCTAAGCATCTTGCCAGCCGTGGAGAATGGGACTTGTAATCTGAATCAGAACTGAAGAAGCTTCTTGGATAAGAATCGAAATGTTTTCAAAGAACACCCCCCCCCAAAAGAAAGTCTAGTTGCCTTTTGGAAAAACACCTCTGGGACCGATGATTGAGAATCTGCATAGACTTGCCATCTGATGGCTTGGAAGATGCCGGTGCTAGCTTGGCGAAAGCAAGACTTCCCAATGGGGAGCCGAAACCGGTTCCGGCCCTACCGTGCTCCTTCCACTTATTCTGCGCTGCCTTGGCCGCCTCCCTCTGTGCCTCCTCCCTGCCTTGCTGAAGACCGTCTTGGCAATGTGTGTCTAATATATATATATACCGCGCAGGAATTTATTTAGGTTGCTGGGTTAGTACTTATTAGCCAAAGTCATCCAACTCAGCTCACTGATAAGATCAAGGGTATTAAAAAATAGTTACTGAGTAACTTTCCATTCCTTTGACATTTGTCACACCACGACATTTACGGAAGGGTAAGTGGGGTGGGGGGAAGAGAAAGATGGAGAGAAAGAGGTGGAGGGAGAGAGAGAGACAGAGAGAGAGGGAGACAGAGAAAGAAAGAGACAGGGAGGGAGAGAGATAGACAGAAAGAGAGACAGCAACAGAGACAGAGAAAGAAAGGGAGAGAGACAGAGTGAGACGGAGAGAGAGTCAGAAAGGAAGAGACAGAGAGACGGAGAGAGAGAGGGAGAGAGACAGAGAAAGGGAGAGACAGAGTTAAAGCCATCAAATACGCTAGCAGATGAAGGAATAGTGTGTACCTGGCTTTCATATTTACAACTGCAGTCTAGATGGCAAAAAGACCTGAAGAAGGGTTTATCACTAACAGATGAGAGTTTAATTGAACAGGCTAGAGAAAAAGGGCCCATGCATATTAAAAGAGTGTACAGTGTATTGATAGAAATTGACTCTGAAACGGTACTAGTCAAGGATTGTATGGTAAAGTGGGAGCAAAATTTTGGGCAACCTATCACGATGGAAACGTGGGAGAGAATTTGGGTAAGAAATGTAAAATTTACGCAAGCACAACATTTAAGAGAGAACTTTTTTATAAAATGTTTTATAGGTGGCATCTAGATCCGAAAAAATTATCATATATCTACCCAGACATCCAACCTAAATGTTGGAGATGTGATAGTATGGAGGCTACATATTTTCATGTATGGTGACATGTAGAAAAATTAAAGCCTTCTGGAGAAAAATATGGTGGACATTCCAAACCATTTTGAAAAAGCGTATTGAATTTCTACCTCAGTTTTTGTTAGGGATCATAAAAGACTGTATTATCACAGAGACGAACTTAATTCTGAACTTGATCACAGCAGCAAGACTGTTGGTGGGACAATACTGGAAGAAGCCAGAAATACCATCTATTGAAGAATGGACTTTGAAAGTTATAAATTTGGCAGAAATGGCTAAAATATCGGCATATTTGAAGGATTGGTCAAATGAAAAATATATGTTGGACTGGAAACATTGGATAGACTACATACAAGAGAAACACCAATCAAAGAAAATGTATCTGGCTTATAGTTAAATCTTGATATATGGAGTGAAGAATGTTTACAAATTTAAATTGATTGTACTAAGTTGAATAGCAGTTAACTTGAATTTTTTCCTGGTTTACATGTACAAATATATATCTATTAATAAAAAATGTTTAAAAAAAAAAGAAAGAGGGAGAAAGATGGAGAGAGGGGGAGAGAGGGAGAGAAAGAAAAACAAAGGGAGAGAGAAAGAGCGAGAGAGAAAGAGAAAGAAAGGGAGGGGAGGAGAGAGAGAGAATTAGAAAGTTTATAGCACTTCACAGCAGGCTGCTTCTTTTAGGCCGTTTGATTTTAATTGTCTTAAATCCAAATAAATCTGAGCCTAAATGTATGGGATTCCACCTACATTTATGGGGCACATTTATAACATATATTATTGAACAATTATTAATCTAAGGAATGGAATCTCGATAGAACACGATGAGTGTCAGCCTATTTTCAACTGACAGATGGAATGAATGTGAAAAGTTATACTCTAAATGTTAAGTTATAGCCAGCTATGAATATATAAATAGTCTGTCTTTCTCCTGTGCAAGTTTTTCTGTTTTGTGACTGCTTCTTTCCTACGTTGAAGGAAATAAAATGAGCAAAAGCTGCAAAGAGTTACAGCAGCCTAAGAAAGCAAAGTGAGAGTTGAGCAGTGTGTAAATTTAACAAATATTTATTTAATTCAATGCCGCCCATCTCACCATCGAGGGACTGTAGATAAATAAAAAAGCAGAAAGACTGACTATATGCTTAAATTTCCCTATTACATCCAGGATTCTGCCATTAATAAGCTAAGAAAGCTCTCGATTAAAGTGATATAATTGCCCGGTGAATTAGGTGATGTATGATGTTAAACCACTGTTTGCCTAAAATGGTTCGCTGAATAAATCTTAATTGGAATGGGTTTGACAATACGGTGAATCGTGAGCGTGGGTTTACAAACCACCCTTCACACAAGCTTACATGCCAGCAAGGAAATGACCGTTCTCTCTGAACTCAACCGTTGATAAGGCCTTGGGCTTTTCAGCCCAGGTCTGCCTCTAAACCCAGGTTTATCAGCCCAGAAAGTTCAAGCAACGGTTCTGACATACCTAAGCCAACATGTCACAGGCTTCTGACTGACCGAAAGCTGGAACTGTAGGTGAATGGTAGGTGAAAGAATTCTGTTTAACGACAACTGCTGGGATTTAGCCTGGATGGAATTACTATGGAAAACCATCTCTCTGAGGTAAAATATTTGCCGTTTCTGGATTCCCTCCAGAAATGACGGCAGATTTGCAAACAGGAAGCTTTGTTTGAGAAGTATAAAACGGAGGGCTCTACATGACGCCAATCTAGAATCGGCAGACAAGAGTTTAACGTGCCAGGAAAGTTATTTTTGGTGCTCTTTTACAGAAGAGGTGAGCAATAACTGACCTACTGAGGTGATTTTTTTTTTCTCTCAGTGGGCGAATGGCTGCAAAAGCCGATGGAGTTAGCAGGAATGGCGAAATTGGCTGCTTTGATTTAAAAAAGAAAAAAGAAAAAAATGAGTTTTGTTTCTCCTCAAAAACCACTTTTGGACTTTGTGCTCGAGGTGGACAAATATATATTACAATCTTACACGGGAAAAGACCCGAATACACCAAGACCTGCATACCTATACCCGTGAAACTCTACGAAAACATATATATATATTTTCTGAGGTTTTCGCGGGTGTTTGTATGTAGGTCTTTGGTTATTCGGGTTTTGTCCCACGTAAAATTGGAAGTGTCTTGGCGACATTTCGACGAAGTCCCATTCGTCATCTTCAGGTTGCCTTCATTGACATGACATCCTCCCAAGCTTGCTTCCTCCCGAGGACCTTGCATTGTGGAAGGCACCATTTGTGTATTTCAGTGAAGTTCTATCTGATCAAGATGAAGGCTGATTACTTTTGAATTGTAGTTGAATGCTGACCTCGAACTTCCTAACCCCCTGTGGTTAGTTACTCATTTCTGAAAAAAAAAAAAAACCCCAGGAGGTAACCTCTCTCTCTCTCTCTCTCTCTCTCTCTCTCTCTCTCTCTCTCTCTCTCTCTCTCTCTCTCTCTCTCTCTGTGTGTGTGTGTGTGTGTGTGTGTGTCTCTCTCTCTGTGTCTCTCTCTCTCTTTCTGTCTCTCTTTTTCTCTCTGTCTCTTTCTCTCTGTGTCTCTCTGTCTCTTTCTCTCTCTTTCTCTCTGTCTCTCTCTCTCTCTCTCTCTGTCTCTCTCTTTCTCTTTCTCTCTGTCTGTCTCTTTCTCTGTCTTTCTTTCTCTTTCTCTTTCTCTTTCTCTTTCTGTCTCTTTCACTGTCTTTCTCTCTGTGTCTCTCTCTTTCTCTCTCTGTCTCTTTTTCTTTCTCTCTCTCCCTCCCTCTCTGTGTGTCTCTCTTTTTCTTTCTCTCTGTCTCTGTCTCTTTTTCTTTCTGTCTCTCTCCCTCTCTCTCTCTGTCTCTTTCTCTTTCTCTCTCTGTCTCCCTCTCTCTGTCTCTGTGTGTCTCTTTTCTTTCTCTCTCCCTCTCTCTGTCTCTCTCTCTGTGTCTCTCTTTTTCTTTCTGTCTCTCCCTCTCTCTCTGTGTGTCTCTCTTTCTCTCTCTCTCTGTCTCTCTCTCCCTCCCTCCCTCCCTCTCTCTCTCTCTCATACTCCCCTTTTCCTATTTCCTGTCTATTGCACTTTTCTGCTACTATGATGGCCAGGAAAGAGAACCTGCCCTCGTTGAAGACCGTCTTTACATCTTGAGAGCTGAAATAAACAATGAACTTGGTTGTAGGTTTATGCATCTCTAGCTTTCTGGAGAGCCAATACGTGTTCGAGCCACAGCAGGTTACTTGCACTTAGACCTATGGGAAATCCGTGTGCCAGAGGTGTACATTCAAGAATTCACTGTTTGGGGACAGTGAGTATTCGGTGGGACTCTGAAACTCAGCACTACAAAGGTACAGCCCAGCCCCCAGACTGGTGAAAAACAGCATTCAGCCTACGTTCAGCTGCTCCCGCCTTTCAGTCATTGGGTTTAAGTGGTTATGTGAACAGGACTTGTGAGTTAAGAGTGGGGTGGAGGAAAAAAAAAACACCAATGGAAAAGAGTTGGCTTTTCAAGTTCTCCTATCTGTCTGCCTCGAGAAACAATGGATGGAAACAGTGGAGGCTTTTAAGAAGAGATAGGACAGCCATTTTGTCTGAAATGGCATAGGGCTTCCTTCCTGAGCAGGCGGTTGGACTAGAAGACCTCCAAGTCCTCTTCCAACTCTGTTATTCTGTTAGAAGAGCATGTTTGTAGCTCAGGGTTGAAATGAGGGGTCCTTGGTGCTCTCTGAGCTTGCTGGTTGGTTTTCTTGCAGGCGTTTTGTTACCCAACTAGGTAACATCATCAGTGTTACCGTAGAAGGGAGTGAGGTTTGCTTCTTATTATATACTACCGGTAGTAGCTGGCCCTCTCAGTATTGGTGGGAGTGTTCTTTGTGGTTTCTTCATTAGGCTGTTGCTTATTGTTAGTTTGTTTGTCTGCATTGGTAGTTCCTTGATCGGGGTACTATTTGCCTGATTATTGGTGTAATATCTATCTATCTATCTATCTATCTATCTATCTATCTATCTATCTATCTATCTATCTATCTAATCTATCTAATCTATCTATCTATTTTATCTATCTATCTATCTATCTTATCTATCTATCTATCTATCTAATCTATTTTATCTATCTATCTTATCTATCTATCTTATCTATCTATCTATCTATCTATCTAATCTATCTATCTATTTTATCTATCTTATCTATCTATTTTATCTATCTATCTATCTATCTATCTATCTATCTATCTATCTATCTATCTATCTATCTATCTATCTAATCTATCTATCTATCTAATCTATCTATCTATCTAATCTATCTATCTAGCTTATCTATCTATCTAATCTATCTATCTATCTATCTATCTTATCTATCTATCTATCTATCTATCTATCTATCTATCTATCTATCTAATCTATCTTTCTATCTATCTAATCTATCTATCTTATCTATCTAATCTATCTATCTATCTAGCTTATCTATCTAGCTTATCTATCTATCTAATCTATCTATCTATCTATCTATCTATCTATCTATCTATCTATCTATCTATCTATCTATCTATCTATCTATCTATCTATCTATCTATCTACCTATCTATACACACACATATATAGATATACATATCTATATATGTGTGTATGCATATATCAGCATGCATAATTCCCTAAACACAAGAAGCCAGTTCCTAGCGTATTTAAGAATATGCTTCTACCGTAAAGATGTTTTTTTGAAAGAGTTGTAGTAAGAGGAGTCCTATGATTATTATCCTTTAACTTAAGTAACAATACCAAGAAAATATCATATTCTTTCAACTATATTCCGTACTTTTTGTGATAAAGACATATACCTTTTACAAAGCTTCTTTGAATCTCTTAGATCGGTTCATCTTAAGATGTTTACACCCATATATATATATTTGATAAGTCTCAGAGGCATCTAAATATGTATGCATTGCTGATTTTTTAAGCTTTTAAAGGCCAGAGTAATAAGCCAGGGATTCAGGTATTTGCATCCCTTTCAAGATGGAGCAATTCTAATAATCAAATTTCATCATCCCAGCACTTGATACAGAATCTTATTCACCGGAATACATGTAACAGGAAGCACCGCGGGTTAAAAATATTTGGATCCTGAAAATTACCTTGGGCATTACAAATCTGTCATGGTGAACGATGATTTTTTTATTGGTGAACTATGGAAATAAGAGTCGAAATCTGATCAGTTCAAGTGCTTGGACGATGTGAGATTGTCTCATGTACCTGTTTTGGGAAATTTCTCAACAGACTGAACCTTTTTGTTTTACTCATAACTTACTAAAAAAAACCTTTCTGCCACTGTTTGTTGAGGTTATTTTTTTCTGATAAGATCACTTTATTCTACACACACACACACACACACACACACACACACACACACACACACACACACCAGGTTCAAAGTAGTTCATATTGTAGGTAAAATGGCAGTGGCTTTTACTAATTAATTTAAGGGAATTAAACTAAAGCATATTAGCACCAAAAATAAAATTGGGTATCATATGTATCTTCTCCTTCATAAGCACCTCATCAGTGTGAGACAAAATGTTTCACCTGAGGGAGCCCACAAATACTTAATTACAAAAGGGTAATTTATTAACATTTGTCAACTTCACACAGGTTATTCCGAGGCTGGTAATCCAACTTCTAATATCCAGGTTTTGTTACTTACCTTGGAACTAGAATGAGGGTATTGTATTTTGGTTGCCCATCGTAACCAATTCTTTTAAAACTGGTCTTGTATATACAAGTGTTTTAATGATATATCAAAGTATGATTGTAAATGGAACCACTGGATATAGCAGTAGCATTTGAAGCTTATATACTGACCCATATGCCAATTTATGAGACTCTCTGAGTGGTTTACAAAGTAGAAACCTGGTTTGCATATTGCCCCCAACAATCTAGGTCAGGGGTCTTCAAACTTGGCCCTTTTATGACTTGTGGACTTCAACTCCCAGAATTCCTCAGCCAGGCACGCGTGCCTGGCTGAGGAATTCTGGGAGTTGAAGTCCACAAATCATAAAAGGGCCAAGTTTGAAGACCCCCTGCTTTACTCACTCTGCACATTTCCGACCAATATCTTTAATTTGAGCTCTGCAAACCCGTCTGGATCGGACTCCAGGCTGTGGGCAGAGTTTGCCTGCATTTAAGAGAGGTGTGATGGCTCAGCAGTTAAAAAAACTGAGCTTTTCAGCTAGAAAGCTGACAGCCGGGGTTTGAGACCCGAGCACCATCAACGGGTGAGCTCCCGTTCCTAGCTCCAGCTCCTGCCCACCTAGAAGTTCAAAAGCATGCAAATGTGAGTAGATAAATAGGTATCACTTCGGTGGGAAGGTAACAAGTGTTCTGTGTGCTTTGGGTGGCCACATGATCACAGAAAATGTCTTCCGACAATGATGGCTCCCTTGGCTAAGAAACAGAGTTAAGCACCATGTCCTAAAGCCGGACACGCCCGGACAGGGAAACCTTTACCATTTATTGCACTGAAACCATTGTCTCCCCAGGGCTTCCCGTTGCTGTTAAGGGTCTAATAAAAGCATTGAAGGAATCCCAGAAGGTGGGATGACGACATGTTCTCCATGAAACACATTAAGCCACCTACCACGTAATTACTGACGGTCTCTGTCACAACGCTTCGAACAGGGACTTTAGAGCTTCCCATGGCAGACGGTGCTGGGGAAGAAGGTGGAATCAGAGCTGGAGCCATGGCAGCTGGGGGCACAGGAGGAACCGTCAAAGGAAGAGGAGGTGGAGGGATGACGTGGACGGGAGCTGGTGCGGGAGATGGCGGCGGCGGCGTTTTAGGTCGAACCAGGAGAGGTAACGGCTTAGGCTCCGGCGTGGACACCACTTTGCTGATGACACTGCGGGACAAAGAAAGGAAGAGTTGACATAGCATTAGACCAGTGATGGCGAACCTTTTAGAGACGGCCCCAAAACTGCCCCACCCCCACCCCACCGCCCAGTCTGCCCCCGCCCACCCACAGGGCCACTCACTGCCTCCATGGCCCGCTGCAGCAGATCGCCCAGGTGGCCCTACAGAACCATGGTGGCCACGCCCTCCACCCAGGCCCTGCAGCATCATCTGCGCGTGACAGGGCGCGAGGGCGAAATCTTGTCCCTGCTGCCTGGCTGCCATGTGCTTGGCTGTGCTGCTCTGCGCGGGCCATGCCCAGAGTCGACTCTCTTCCAGGGGGGCTGCTGGTGAGGAAGGGGCTGCAAGGGGAGGCGGGGCTGGGGCGATGGCACGCGAGCCCACAGAGAGGACTCCGAGTGCCACCTCTGGCACGCGTGCCATAGGTTCTCCACCACTGCCAAGAAGATGCCCAGTTAAGTGGAGGAAAAGACGTAATTCTGTTTACAAAGGGCAAAAGTAGCATCAATGGTTCGTCCCAGCGTCGGAAAGAATTTTGGAAGGGAAACAAAAACGACATCAAAATTCTAATACAGGCAGTCCTTGACTTTCGACCACAACCGAGCCCAAAACGTCTGCTGCTAAGTGAGCCAGATTCACTTAGCAACCCTGTCAGTAACTGGACAACCGCAGTGATTCATTTAACAGCCGTGGCAAGGAAAATTGTAAAACGGGGCAAAACTCTCGTTAACGACTGCCCTGGGATTGTACAGGCGGTGCTTTCGATAATTTCCCAGGCTAAGTTTTTCTAAGATTCATATGAACAAAGGCCTGGGAAGGATGGTCAACGAAATCATTATGCTCTCGTCTATTTCTTTTTCAACTGCCCAAGCAGATCCTGGATATGCAAGCTCTGTTCTCCGAGGCTTACCGTTTAGCTCAGAGAGCAAACCACTGCCAAAAATCTAAAACCCGAGCCACAAGTATTTGCTATTATTTAAAAATGCAAACTCTGTGTTATTGTTTTACTCTGATGATGATGAAAGTAATAACCCTTAATTAGGATAAATAATATTATGTAGTAGATATATTATACGTGGCATGCAACTATTAATTGCTACCTTCTTTATAATATAAAGCAGAGCTGCGTTGTAATATATAAACAGGGCAGAGCACCTGGCTACCAGCAGGGAATCTATTAAGAGTGGAACAAGTAGGCCCAACAGTTAAGTCCAATGTGTGCAAAAGAAATCAGCTAATTTGGCAAGGGGAAAAAAAAAAAAAGGACTCTTGGGGGTTGTAGAACCAACATGTTTGGAGAACAGAAGAATGCTTTGGAAAAACAGAAGCTAAAGGGTTATACAGGTAATCCTCGATTTAGCTCAAAATTTCTGTCGCTAAGCCAGATGGTTAAAAGTAAATTTTGTCCCATTTTACAACCTCAAAATCGTTACGTGAATCACTGCAGTTGTGAAGTTAGTAACACAACTGTTAAGCGAACCTGGCTTCCCCGTTGACTTGGTTTGTCGGAAGATTGCAAAAAGGGGGAATCACATCGCCGCCACCATCGTTAATTGTGAAGCCGTGGCCAAGCGTCCGAATTTTGATCACGGAGATGCTGCAATGGTCGTTAAGTGTGAAAAAGAGCCGTTAAGTCACTTTTTCCCCCCCAGTGCCGCTGTAACTTTGAATGTCACTAAACAAGTGGTTGTTAAGTCAAGGATTACATATACTTCCAGACTGCAAGTGAGCTTTGTTTATAGGGGACGGTACCTTCAGCATATCAAAAGGTAGAATCTTAAAGACGCTCCAACTGCAGAAGACAATAATGGAAGCTGGTTCACGGATTAGGAAACTTTTTATTTTTCTGTGATTATCTAATTAGCATCTTGATTGAGTTTGTCTACACAGCACAACCTTAGCTTGGGAATGGAAAGAAGCATTCGGGACAAACTTAAGAAAGACAGGAAGGTGTTCAGAGCTGTCATTTCAGCCATTAGTCAGCGCTGCTCCTCAAGGGCAGATCCCCCCAAAGACAAACTAAAACAAGCAAGAAGAGATTGGAGAGCCATTTGTCTGAAATGGTGCAGGGTCTCCTGCCTGAGCAGGGGGTTGGACTAGATGACCTCCGAGGTCCCTTGTTATTCTGCAGTTATTCTGTTAAGCTTTTAAAAAAGGAGGAAACACTCAAAAAAAAAAAAAAACAACCTTCGGTAGGAGCAAGGACAACATTTGTTCCGAGGGGGAATCGACAGCAAAATGCCTATTAAAAAAAAGTAATAAAAGACTTTCGCTAAAAGATGAGAAGGGAAACTCTTCAGCGCCACAAACAACTGGTTCCGGTTGGCAACCCTGCCCCAACAAGCCCCCTATGATGGTTGAGCTCTTGTGCGGTTAAAAGTGCAGCAAGCCTAAAGAACGGGCGATCGGGGCAAACACCACAACAAACCAAGTCTGAAGCACGGTGTTGTTTTTTTTTTTGAAGCACATAAAATACAAAAGACCTGGTACATGCTAAGTCACGATCAACCCATCATGAAATAAGTGTTCTTATTATATAGGATTTTGGATGGCTGAATGCTAGTAAGGGTAATTATGTTCTCAGCGCAATCCCTGTGTCCCCAGAGCAAAAAAACAAAAAAAAACCACACACACACACACACAAAAAAACCCTAATGGTATACTTTCCTTCGGACCCATCAAATGTGAATCTTTCTATTGTCAGGCGCAAGGTCCAAGTCAACAAACTTTATTGTGTATTACGTATATCAGGGCTTTTCAACCTTTTCACCCATTGTACCACTTTTAGGATATGGCACCATCCGAGTACCATCAGTCGCCTAGCAAGGTGTCAAAAAGTTGATGACCAAAAAGAAAAAAAAGGACAAAAGTGATAGTCCTCGACTTACAACCGTTCGCTTAGTGACTGTTCGAAGTTACAATGGCACTGAAAAAAGTACCCCCCAGCCACAGCCCAGCAAGACACCTGCCTGCCCACCCGGTGGCGCTCTTCCTCCTGTCCGAAGTTTTCATTGTTGTGAGCATTTCTGTTGAGGATTGGCAGTGGGGGTGGGGTGGGGGGTGTTTGGTTTTTATTCCCCCCGTCTGCTGGGTGGTTGCAGCAGGTTTTGGTCACTTCACATGACCCTGGGACACTGTGACCGTCATAAATATGAATCAGTTGCCAAGCATCTGAATGTAAATCACAAGACCCTGGAGAGGCTGCAACGTTCCAGCTGATCGGTGCTTTTTCAGGGCTCAGCAGAAGCACCAGGATCAGCACTGGCGCTGATCCTGGCGCTTCCACTGAGCCCTGACAGTCCCGAAGCGCCGATCAGCTGGAAAGCGGCACTGATCCTGGCGCTTCCGCTGAGCCCTGACAGCCCTGCAGATCCAGCCGTCTCTCGCTCAGAATTGTGCGGTGCTGCCACCGGTTCAGCTCATTCCCCTCCCCCACTACCACTTTTCTAGGATGTTCGCGTACCCCCTGCCAGGTGCCAATGTACCACAGGTGGTACCCGTACCACTGGCTGAAAAGCCCTGACCTATATGACACAAATCTCCCCAGAATAAAAACAGATAAGGTTCCGTGGAGTAAGAATTAGGCCTTTTGCGGCTGCACAAGGACTCAAGGCTAGTTCCCGGCTTGACCCCCACCTCCTCCCTGCTTGGCTGGGAGTTTCTTAACACCTACTTTTTCAACGCACAAAGCAGGCAACAAACATCTTTACAAAACTGGACTTAAGGGAAGCTTATTACTGGGTGCGGATTAAGGAGGGGGAATGAATGGAAGACAGCTTTCAATTGCCCCCCTGGGTAGTTTCCAATTCGAGGTGATGCTGTTGCAGTGATCCCTTCTGTGACCTTATGAGAAGCAAAGTCAATGGGGGGAAGCCAGATTCACATGAATAAGCTTGTTAGTAACTTAACAGCTGCAGTGGCTCACTTAACAACTGTGGCAGGAAGAGTCATGAAGGAGGCAAACTGTTCTTCGCAAAAGATTTCATTTAGCAGCAGAAAGTATGGGCTCAACTGTGGCCGTCAGCCGAAGACTACCTATATTGTTTTCCGCCTTTGTCCTGCTCCCGTTCTCTAATCTTAAGCATCCATCATCTCATCTCCTGACAGTCTGTATTTGAAATGTTTATTTAGAACATGTGGCATAGTTATCTCAGGTATCACATCCACAATCTAGCCACCACTCCCTTCAGCTAATCATGTTCTCCAGGAGTAGATGCAGAAACCGACCTGCCCTGCGCCACTGGGATGCGATGGGGTAATTTTCAAGAGGGGTGGTAGGCCTTATCACCCCATCGGAAGGCAGGCGATGATAAGTGGCAACGCACAGTAGATAAATCAAAATCAAATCATTTTAATTATTTCTGTTTGTTTGTACGCCGAAGCCGGAGACCGCCCACCTCTCTCTTGCAGAGCGACCCTGTTTAATACTGAATGTTGCTCTAGTCTTGCCTTGTGTAGATGAACTTCAAGACTAATTTGCAAACTTAGGTCGAAAAATAAACAAATTACAAGCTGTAGGGAGATAAGTCATTGAGAAATTGCCACACTGAAGACTTTCACAACAAGACACAGCAAGATGACACCTGCCAAGCAGCCATAGAGATACAGTCTTCTTCTCTTGAATATATGCATACTCTATGGTGGATTAAAATAATGTCCTGTCCTATATAATAATAATAATAATAATAATAATAGTAGTAGTAGTAGTAGTAGTATTAGTAGTAGTAGTAGTAGTAGTAGTAAAGTTTGAAGGGACCTTGGAGGTCATCTAGTCCAACCTCCTGCTTAGGCAGGAAACCCTATACCATTTTGGACAAATGGCTGTCCAGTCTCTTCTTAAAAACCTCCAGTGTTGGAGCATTCACTGCTTCTGGAGGCAGGTTGTTCCACTGGTTAATTGTTCTAACTGTCAGGAAGTTTCTCCTTAGTTCTAGGTTGCTTCTCTCCTTGATGAGTTTCCATCCATTGCTTCTTGTCCTGCCTTCAGGTCCTTTGGAGAATAGCTTGACTCCCTCTTCTTTGGGGCAGCCCCTGAGATATTGGAAGACTGCTATCATGTCCCCCCTCGTCCTTCTCTTCATTAAACTAGACATACCCAATTCCAGCAGCCGTTCCTTATATGCTTTAGCCTCCAGTCCCCTAATCATCTCTGTTGCTCTTTTCTGTACTCTTTCTAGAGTCTCAACATCTTTTTTACATCTAAAGAAGCATCATAGTCCAAAGAAAGATATACATTGAATTCTGGCATCTTTGGCTGAAGGACAGCAATCGAAATGCACTTCCTTATATACCGCCCCATAATGCTTTACAACACTCTCTGATTGGTTTACAGAATCAGCCTGTTGCCCCTCAACAACCTGGGTCCCCATTTTACCAACCTCGGAAGGATGGAAGGCTGAGTCAACCTTGAGTCGGTCAGGATCGAACTCCTGGCAGTGGGCAGAGTTTGCCTGCAATACTGCATTCTCACCACTGCGCCACCGAGGCTCAGTTCTCAATTAGTACACCAGGGAAAAAGTGATTTGTCTGAAAACTTGGGACATTAAGAGTTAGATTTGAGAGGAGAGGTAGTCCTTGACTAACAACCATTTTGTCATGGTTCCGACAAATGAAACGCTTCAAAGAACTTCGAGGCATTGCTAACACTGGATGTGTTTGCACTGACACATTTGTTTAGTGACTGTTCAAAGTTACAATGGCACTGAAAAAAGTGACTTACGAGCCTTTTTCACACTTATGACCGTTGCAGCATCCCCATGGTCACGGGATCTAAATTCGGATTATTATTTATTTATTTTATTATTTATTTGTTTGGGCTTGTATGCCGCTCCTCTCCGGAGACTCAGAGCGGCTAACAACATATATATAAACAACAAATTACAATAAAAATCCCAAACAAGAAATATCTAAAAATACAATAAAACACCCACTCAAATTCAACAGTCAACCACAATCATCCCCAGGCCTGCCGGCAAAGATAAGTTTTAAGATTTTTTCGGAAGGCCGGGAGAGTCGGAGAAACGCGGACTTCAGGAGGCAGATGGTTCCAGAGGGCGGGCGCCACAACAGAGAAGGCCCTCCCCCTAGGGCCCGCCAGCCAACATTGTTTCGCTGATGGGACCCGGAGGAGGCCGACCCTGTGTGCTCTCCCTGTGTGCTTGGCAACTGGCTCCTATTTACGGCGGGTGCCCTGTCCCAGGGTCACGTATCGTTTTTTGCAACCTTCTGACAATAGCAATAACAAGAACATTTAGACTTATATACTGCTTCACAGTGCTTGACAGGCCTCTCTAAGCCGTTTACAGAGTCAGCCTATGGCCCACCAACAATCTGGGTCCTCCTTTTACCGACCTCGGAAGGGCGGAAGCAGTGGTGGGATTCAGCCGGTTCGCACCACTTCGGCAGAACCGGTAGCTAATTTTTTGGTTGCCCAGGCCCAGAATGGATTTCCGGAAGCGGCATCCACACAGAGAACCGGTTGTTCGCCTATTTGAATCCCACCACCGGATGGAAGGCTGAGTCAACCTTGTGCCTGAGTCAACCTTGTGTCAGGATCGAACACCTGGAGTGAGCATTGAGTTAGTACTTCATTCTTTTTTTTTTTTAATAATTTTTATTACCATTTTCCTTTATACAACTCTAATACATATTCAGCAGACTGTGTCGTTTTCATTTACTTCGGATCAACATTCTATACCAGTGGTGGCGAACCTAAGGCACAGGTGCCAGAGGCGGCACTCAGAGCCCTCTCTGTGGGCATGTGCGCCGTTGCCCCAGTCCTAGGCCTTCCGCTGGGTTTTATAAAACCTTTTCGCTTTAGGCCTCCGCCGCCGTGTGCAAAAAAAAAAAAAGTTCCAGTCAATTTCAACTTCTCGCGGGAAAAAAAAAGATCTTTTTTTTATTATTAATTTTATTTCTATGCCGCCCTATTCCAGGAACTCAGGGCGGCTCACAGCATAAATAGAAATCTAGCATAAAATACATATATAAAAAGAACCCCTGAGTTAAAAAAAAACAATCATCCAACAAACATGCACACAAACATACACTGGCTAGGGGCAAGATGTTAACTGCCCCAGGCCTGTCGGCAAAGATGTGTTTTGAGCAGTTTACGAAAGGCGGAGAGGGTGGGGGCGATACGGATCTCCGGGGGGAGTTGATTCCAGAGGGCTGGGGCCGCAACAGAGAAGACTCTTCCCCTAGGCCCCGCCAGGCGATACTGTCTGGCTGACGGGACTTGGAGAAGGCCGACTCTGTGGGCCCTAACCGGCCGCTGGGTTTCATGGGCCAGTAGACGGTCCCGTAAGTAACCAAATCTTGCAAAGTTGGAATTGATTGATTGAACTTTTTAGTCCCACCCAGTCTTCCGTTACCACCGCAGCCACGCCCACCCAATGGGCCACACCCACCCAATGGGCCCCACCCACTTGGCACCCAATGATGCATAAGTGGGGTTTTGGTTTTGGGTTGCAGTTTGGGCCATCACATATATACACTATGTACATTCAATAACTAACCCACAATAGCCTTATGTATATTTCCAATTTTTGTTTCTATTGTCTATCCAAGTATACCATTTTCCCCAAACCGCATAAAATTCCAAATCATCTTTTTCTTTTAATTCTAGAGTGAGTTTATCCATTTCGGCACATTCATATCTCTTCTGAATGATCAATCCCTCTGGTGGTATGTTGCGTTCCTTCCAGTATTGCGCGAACGCAATTCTTGCCGCAGTTAACATATATAGAATCAAATACCTTATTTTCCTGTCAAATTTCTTTTTAAGTATTGCCAGGAGAAATAGTACTTCATTCTAACCACTGTGCCACCCTTGACAAGCAAAGCCATTGGAGAAGCCAGATTCACTTAACAACCATTTTACTCATTCATTTAACAACTGTGGCAAGAAAAGTTGTAAAATGGAGCAAAGCTCATTTGACAACCGTCTTGTTTAGCAACAGAAAATGTGGGGCTCTGTTGTGGTCGTAAGCCTGTTATATCTTCATTCTAGAACAGTGTTTCTCAACCTTGACAATTTTAAGGCATGTGGACTTCAACTCCCAGAATTCCACAGCCAGCGTTGCTGGCTGTGGAATTCTGGGAGTTGAAGTCCACATGCCTTAAAATTGTCAAGGTTGAGAAACACTGTTCTAGAATAAGACAGCTTCCTAACTTCTACAAAAGGATGGGATTCTTAAATCTGGTTTAGTATTTGCTATTTAATAAGCCACCGTGCTAAGCCACCCAAAATAATTTGTCCGAAATGGTATAGGGTTACCTGCCTGAGCAGGGGATTGGACTAGATGACCTCCAAGGTCTCTTCCAACTTTACTATTATTATTATTATTATGGATCATCGCACAGTCAGCCAGATGTTCAGACTGGATTTGGCATTTTGTCTACCCATTGAGTCCTTCCCAAGGACCTGGGATAGGCCGATGTGGATGTTGGATGGTATTACAGATATCGTCACAGGATGGAAGCTGTTTCTAGTAAGGCCGCCTTTTGCAATTGACTAATGGCAAATTTGTCAATGCCAATGGTGTTCAAGTGGTGCTCCAGCTGTTTTGGGATTGCACCCAAGGCGCCTATTACTATTGGTACTAGGCATTATTATTATTATTATTATTATTATTATTATTATTATTATTATTATTATTATTATTGTTATTATTATTGCAAAACCATGCTATTGGATGTATGTCAGAGGCTTGGAACTGTCCAAAAGCCTTGTGGCTTTGCCTAGGGCAGCGGCTCTCAACATTGGCAACTTTAAGACTTGTGGACTTCAACTCCCAGAATTCCTCAGCCAGCAAAGCTGGCTGAGGAATTCTGGGAGTTGAAGTCCACAAGTCTTAAAGTTGCCAAGGTTGAGAACCCCTGGCCTAGGAAAAGGCTAACACAATTTCAATATATCAGGTAGTAGAAATAAAACAATACTTTGGACTAAACCCAAGATACAGGTTCTCGCCCTTTAACTTTAAAACACGGTAATAATGGTGGCCTCACATAATTATGCTTTGGAAGGAAAGAAAGCGTCATTTGAGGTGGACTCTTGTGTTTTGCAGAAAATAAAGACTGCATCTTTATTACGAGTTCTTGTTAGAACTGGCTTCAGAGATAATTGGAGCCCATGAACTGGAAACAAGCTGAGGGATGGTTACAGCTTGTTGCTAAAAGGTACATGTCTCCAGGCCAAAGTTCTCAGGTTCATCGTCTGGGTCTTCCAGAGAAGGCTGGGAAAAGTCTACATTTGACACCATGGAGAGTTGTTGTTGTTGTTATTGTTGTTCTTCAGTTGCTATGTTGTGTCTGATTCTTTGCAACCCCATGCACCACCGCAGCCCAGGCCCCATTGTCCTCTGCTGTCTCCCAGAGTTTGCCCAGATTCAGGTTCATTTATTTATTTATTTTATTTGGACTTATATGTTGCTCCTCTCTGAAGACTCGAAGCGGCTTACAACATATATAAACAATATTCAATCTAAGTCCAAATTAAAAAAAGCATTAAAAACAAAAACACATTCATCATTCACACAACAATCCACAATCATCCCCAGGCCTGCCGGCAAAGATAGGTTTTAAGATTCTTTCGGAAGGCCGGGAGGTTGGGAGAAACACGGACTTCAGGAGGCAGTTGGTTCCAGAGGGCGGGCACCACAACAGAGAAGGCCCTCCCCCTAGGGCCCGCCAGACGACATTGTTTCGCTGACGGGATCCGGAGGAGGCCGACCCTGTGCGCTCTCACCGGTCGAAGGGAAGTATGTGGCAGAAGACGGTCCCGTAAGTATCCTGGTCCCATGCCATGAAGGGCTTTATAGGTAATTGTGTCATTGCGTGGATGACACAATCTAACCATCTCCTCCTCTGCCGTCCTCCTTCTCGTTTGGCCTTCCATCTTTCCCAACGTCGGGGTCTACTCGAAGGCATCCCCTCTTCTCATTTGGTGGCCAAAGCATTTGAGCTTCAGCTTCAGTCTCCGTCCTTCCAAAGAACAGCCAGGGGTTGATTTTGCTTAGGATCAACTGATTGGATCTCCTGGCAATCCATGGGACTCTCAAGAATCTTTTTTGTCAGTCAATGGAGATGTCAGTGATCTAACAACTTCGCGTAGGGCTAATCCGATTAAGAAATAAGCAAGTTTGAAACATGATTTTTGGATCCTGGCTTTTAAAAAATAATAAAATAAAATAATAAAAACCAAGTAATAATTAAATAAATAAAAACATATAAAATATAATAAAAAATAATAAAAAATAAAATAATTAAATAAACTAATAATAAAATAAATGAAATATAAAATAATAAAATAAAACACGAAATAAAATAATCAATGAAATAATAAAATCAACTAATAAAAGCTTCCTGGATGAGAAGCGAAATATCTTCAAGCAAAAACAAAGAAAGTCCAGTTCCCTTTTGGAGGGGGGGAAAAAAGCACCTTTGTGACCAGGTGGCTTATGACATTGAAAAAAACCCCCATCCTATAATAAAAACCTATTAAAAAACTCACCCCCCAACCCTGTATCTGCAACAATATATTGAAATGTTCGCTACGTGGCTTTCAACATGATAAAAGCGACAATGTAAAACGTTAAAAGCATGAATGTTAAAATAAAAAAAAATTAAGATAGATAGTTAAGGAAGGAACCGGTATACTAAGGAAGAAGCCATTCTATAGGTAATCCTCAACTTATGACCAAATTTGGAGCCCAAATTTTATGTGGCTAGTTTTAAAGTGAGTTTGCCCCCATTTTATGACTTTTCTTGCCACCATGCAATTGTTAAGTTAATAACCCGGTTGTTAAGTGAATCCTGCTGCCCTATGGAGTTGGCTTGTCACAAGGTTGCAAAACGGGATCACATGACCTTGGGACACAGCAACGGTCATAAATATGAACCAATTGCCGAGCATCTGAATTTTGATGATGTGATCATGGGGGGTGGGGTGGAGGAAGTGGTGGGATTCAGCTGGTTTGCATCGGTTCGGTAGAACCGGTAGCTAAATTTTGCTGAGTTCGGAGAACCGGCTGAATGTACGCTGCTTCTGGAAGTCCAGTCTAGGCCTCGGAGGTCTGGAAAAGGCCTCCCAGGCCTAGAACGGCCCACCGGAAGTGTGTAGATGCCACTTCCGGAAGTCCAGTCTAGGCCTCGGAGGCCCAGGCCTACATCCAATAAGAGAACTGCTTGTTCAAGTATTTCAATCTCACCACTGGGGGGAGGGTGCTGCAATGGCCATAAGTCCCCTTTTTCAGTGCTGCTGTTGTAACTTTGGAGGGTCACTAAATGAGACTGTTGTAAGTCGAGGACTACTGGTATTTTTAAAAATAAGTCCCTCAGCAAAACTGAATGTCAGCATCCATAGCCGGTGTCAGGAAGAGATTCTTCTCCCTTTCAAAAAAATGTGCCTAAAATCAAGAGTGTTCTTTCCCAACACAGAATCAGGCCATTTCTTCTTCCTTCACCAGCAGAAGTGAGCATGGGAATCCCTCAAAAGCGACAATCTTTTTTTCTTTTTTTAAATAAATGTTACCCGTCTCACGACTGATTCCGCTCAAAGCAGTAAGATCACAGATTAATTTCTCCACAGGTTGCTTTGCCTGGCAGTGCTTTTTTTTTTTTTAAAAAAACAAACAAACTAGGATTATACCTTTCATTAAGAGAGAAAAAATAAATTAAGGGTTCTTTTTTTCCCCCCCTCCCAACCAAAATTGCCACCCCATAAAGAAGAAGGGAGTCTGTGAGAAAACCCTCGGAGCCATGCTCGGGATGAATCCTGCAACCACATAAACTTAAAAAGGCACCACGCACCACTCCCTTTCCAAAAGACGTGAGAATGGGTAAAAGCAGTGTTGCTCAACCTCAGCAACCTTTGAGGGGTGTGGACTTCAACTCCCAGAATTCCCCAGCCAGCATAGCTGGCTGGGGAATTCTGGAAATTGAAGTCCACCCAGCTTAAAAGTTGCTAAGGTTGAGAAACACTGCTCTAGTTTAGAGTCTCTAGACCCTTTCCCAGGCATTTTGCAACGGAAATTCCCAGAATTTTGCAACCGGCTATGAAACACGCAGTTGGCAATGCCAGCTGGGGAATTCTGGGAGTTGAAGGTACCCAGGTAACTGAAGTTGAGACCCTGAGTTCATTCTCCCTGCAGACCTCAGAAATCCTTTTTATTCGTTGCTCACTTTCCTCCAAGAACCACACAACCTACAGCAGGGGTCCTCAACCGTGGCCACTTTTAAGACGTGTGGACTTCAACTCCCAGAATTCCTCAGCCACCACAAGTCTTGCAGTTCCCAAGGTGGAGGACCCCTGACCTACAGCACTACCTCAACTTGCAACAGTTTGTTTAGTGACCATTCAAAGGTACAACGGCACCTGAAAACAGTGACTTATGACTATTTGTCACACCGGTGAGCCTTGCAGCATCCCCATGGTCATGTGATCGACATTCAGACGCTTGGCAAGTGACTCGTATTTACGATGGTTTTGAAGTGTCCCTGGGGTCATGTTTTGAAGTGTCCCTTTGGCGACTTTCCGACAAGCAAAGTTAAAGGGGAAGCCAGATTCCCTTAAAAACCAGGTTACAACTGCAGTGATACACTTAACAACTATAATGATGATGATGATGATGATAATAATAATAACAATAATAATAATGTTGGAAGGGACCTTGGAGGTCATCTAGTCCAACCCCCTGCTCAGGCAGGAAACCCTGTGCCATTTCAGACAAATGGCTGTCCGTTCTCTTCTTAAAAGCCTCCAGTGTTGGAGCATTCACAGCTTCTGGAGGCAGGTTGTTCCACTGGTTAATTGTTCTAACTGTCAGGAAGTTAGTTCTAGGTTGTTTCTCTCCTTGATTAGTTTCCATCCTGTGGCAAGCACGACTGTAAAATGGGGCAAACTTCACTGAGCATCTGTCTCGCTTACCAATAGAAATTTGGGGCTCAATTGTGGCTGTAAGTAATTTGTAAAACTGCCACGTTCACACAGATGTTCCCAAAACAACCCACAACCAAAGAGCTTACAACGAATGGATGTGATGAAAACCTACGTGTAGACAAGGAACTCTGATTTTCCTCTTTACCATGGGTCTTCCAGCTTGGCCCTTTTATGACTTGTGGACTTCAACTCCCAGAATTCCTAAGCCAGCGTGCCTGGCTGAGGAAATCTGGGAGTTGAAGTCCACAAGTCATAAAAGGGCCAAGGTGGAAGGCCCCTGTCTTAAATCTAACAAACAAAATGGAGGCTGGCTGAGGAATTCTGGGAGTTGTAGTCCACAAGTCATAAAAGGGCCAAGTTGGAAGGCCCCTGTCTTAAATCTAACAAACAAAATGGAGGCTGGCTGAGGAATTCTGGGAGTTGAAGTCCGTAAGTCATAAAAGGGCCAAGTTCGAAGGCCCCTGTCTTAAATCTAACAAACAAAATGGAGGCTGGCTGAGGAATTCTGGGAGTTGAAGTCCACAAGTCATAAAAGGGCCAAGTTGGAAGGCCCCTGTCTTAAATCTAACAAACAAAACGGAAGCTGGCTGAGGAATTCTGGGAGTTGAAGTCCACAAGTCATAAAAGGGACAAATTGGAAGGCCCCTGTCTTAAATCTAACAAACAAAATGGAGGCTGGCTGAGGAATTCTGGGAGCTGAAGTCCACAAGTCATAAAAGGGCCAAGTTGGAAGACCTCTGCTCTTTACGAACCACCCTTTGCAAGTTGAGGGTAATTCTATGCTCACACGTAAGCTTGGCACACTTTTCATACGTGGGCCCTTTATTCAGCCTTATTCAGGAGAGGATCATGTGATCCTCATTTATTTCTATTTAACAATGGGAAAACTGGAGAAGTTGCCTAATATTCCCCACCCTGTCTACAGTTGTAATTTCATCTAAGTGGCCTCTAGTTCTGCAATTAAAACACGATTCCCCATGGCACAGAAAAATCCCAAGAGTGCTTCCCCCCCCCACAAGAAACTGAGCACAATACAAGTTTTGAAAAAAAAAATTGAATTGAATTTAAATTCGATTAAAAAAAAAAGTCACCTATTTTAGCTTTGGAAGTTTCTACTCCGTACAGCTCTTCCAAGCTCACCTTCCTAGAGTAGATAACGCCAAACATGTTCTGCCAGTCACCGTATTGCCGTGGAGTAGGTAAGTTACTTGGGTTGCGTCGGCTTGCAAGCCGCACAGGCTGCAACACGCTCGCCTCTGAGGTTGAGCACACCCCCAAGATGGGAACTAATTCCCAATTTTCTGGATGCAGCTCATTTGATTTCAATCTCCTCCTGCCTGGCGCAAGCAACTCACCTTATTAAAACGAAAAAGAGAACGGGGTGAGGGAGAGGAAGGCACCTTGCAGACTTTTCTGGCCAAAAACAAAACAAATTAAATTAAATTTAAAAAGAAACAAGTTTCTTATGTCATGTTTGCAAAGGGGAAGTAGGGGAAAGTCGGGGGCTGGTGGGTGGGTGGGAAGCTGCAAAGGCTGCCGGATATGACAACCAAGGAATAAGTCTGCAGCTCTGTTGGCAAGCAAGAACGAACGGTGTCCGTAGTCTTTTGGCGTTTGGCAATCCAAAGAACGACTGTAGAATTTGCTAATGATCTGGTGACTGGTGTTTGGTGGTTAGAGCAAACAGCAACACCTGTTTGAGCGCTGCTTGTCAGGGCCTGCTGTTTGGTCTGGGGTGTCTGGGGAGCCGTCTCGCCCCAGCCCTAAAGAGAGATCAACCTAAAATTAAGGACGGAACGTCTTGCCTCCAGAAGTTGTGGGATGCTCCCTGGCTGGAGGTTTTTAAGAAGAGACTGGATAGCCATTTGTCCGGAATGGCGTAGGGCAGGAGGCCTCAACCCTGGCCACTTTAAGACTTTGTGGACTTCAACTCCCAGAATCCCTCAGCCAGCAAAGCCAAATACGACGCACACCGTTCATTCTTGGCTGGCTGAGGAATTCTGGGTGTTCAAGTCCACGAGTCCACAAGTCTTAAAAGTGGCCACGGTTGAGGACCCCTGCTGTAAGTGGTGTGATTCTTGGAGTAAAGTGAGCAACGAATAAAAAGGATTTTTGAGCTCCGCAGGGGGAAATTAACCCAGGCTCTCAACTTTAGCACCTTAAAGCTGGCTGGACTTCAACTCCCAGAATCCCCCAGCCAGGATTGCCAACTGCGTGTTTCACAGCCGCTTGCAAAATTCTGGGAATTGCCTGGCTGAGGAATTCTGGGAGTTGAAGTCCACAAGTCATAAAAGGGCCGAGTCGAAGGCCCCTGTTCTCAAGCACTAGGTAGAAAAAGAGGCTAGTTGTGCCTGTAGTTCTCACACCCAATGCCATCTTCTTAGCATGGCGTAGGGCAGGGGTCCTCAACCTCGGCCACTTTAAGACTTGTGGACTTCCAGAATTCCTGGCTGAGGAATTCTGGGAGTTGAAGTCCACAAGTCTTAAAGTGGCCAAGGTTATAATAATAATAGTAAAGTTGGAAGGGACCTTGGAGGTCATCTAGTCCAACCCCCTGCTCAGGCAGGAAACCCTATACCACTTCGGACAAATGGCTGACCAGTCTCTTCTTAAAAACTTCCAGTGTTGGAGCATTCACCGCTTCTGGAGGCAGGTGGTTCCACTGGTTAATTGTTCTCACTGTCAGGAAGTTTCTCCTTAGTTCTAGGTTGCTTCTCTCTTTCGTTAGTTTCTATCCGTTGCTTCTTGTCCTGCCCTCAGGGGCCTTGGAGAATAGCTTGACTGCCTCTTCTTTGGGGAAGCCCCTGAGATATTGGAAGGCTGCTATCATGTCCCCCCTCGTCCTTCTCTTCATTAAGCTAGACCTACCCAATTCCAGCAACCGTTCCTTATACAGTATGTTTTAGCCTCCAGTCCCCTAATCATCTTTGTTGCTCTTCTCTGTCCTCTTTCTAGAGTCTCAGCATCTTTTTTACATCGTGGTGACCAAAACTGGATGCCGTATTCCAAGTGTGGCCTTACCAAGGCATTGTAAAGTGGTATTAACACTTCATGTGATCTTGATTCTATCCCTTTGTTAATGCAGCCCAGCACTGTGTTGGCCTTTTTGGCAGCTGCAGCACACGGCTGGCTCCTTTTTGGCAGCTGCAGCACACGGCTGGCTCCTTTTTGGCAGCTGCAGCACACGGCTGGCTCCTTTTTGGCAGCTGCAGCACACGGCTGGCGTAGGGTCTCCTGCTTGAGCAGGGGGTTGGACCAGAAGATCTCCTATGTTCTTTCTACAGGTAGTCCTCGACTCACAACAGTTCATTTAGTGACCGTTCAAAGTCACAACGGCCCTGAAAGAAAGTGACTTATGACCGTTTTTCGCAGTTACGGCCTTTTGATCACGGGATCAAAATTCAGACTCTTGGCAACCGGTTCGTAGTTATGACCGTTGCCCGTGTCCTACGATCACGGGATCCCCTTCTGCGACCTTCTGACAAGCAAAGTCAACGGGGGAACGCCAGATTTGCTGAATGACCGGGTTGCTAACTGATCAACTGCAGGGAGTCACGTAACAACTGAGCCAAGAAAGATTATAAAATGGGACGGGGGGGGGGGAAACTCACTTAACGAATGTTTCACTTGAAAGCAGCAATGTTGGCTTCAGTTGTGGTTGTACGTCGAAGACTAGCTCTGCTGTCAATGGGGCTGGCCTGCCCCGCGTTCTTCAGTGGAAGAGGCCAAGTTCCGGTCCCCATCTGCCAAAGATGTCTAAGTGCTATTGCTAAATTGGAAGGGAGTGAGGGAGGGAAGAAGGAAAGGAAGGAAAGGAAAGGAAAGGAAAAGAGGGAAGGAAAGGAAAGGAAAGGAAGGAAGGAAGGGAAGGAAGGGAAGGAAGGAAAGGAATGAAGGGAAGGAAGCAAGGAAGGGAAGGAAGGGAAGAAGGGAAGGAAGGGAAGGAAGGAAGGGAAGAAAGGAAGGAAAGAAGGAAGAAAGGAAGGAAAGAAAGGAAGGGAAGCAAGGAAGGGAAGGAAGCAAGGAACGGAAGGAAAGAAAGAAGGGAAGGAAGGAAGGAAGGAAGGGAAGCACAGTGGCTAGAATGCTGTATTGCAGGCTAACTCTGCCCACTGCCAGCAGTTCGATCCTGAGTGGCTCCAGGTTGACTCAGCCTTCCATCCTTCCGAGGTGAGTACAACGAGGACCCAGATTGTTGGGGGGCAACAGAGGCTGACTCTGTAAGCTGCTTAGAGAGGGCTGCAAAGCACGATGGAGCAGTGCATAAGTCTAAGTGCTCTTGCTATCTCCGCCCCCAGGTTGCCTGTCCTCTTGGTTTTCAGTCTTTAGCTAATCTTAATTTTAATCGGTTTTTTATTATCTTTCTTATCCTTTCATCAGTTTCGTAAGGCGCTCAGAGTTGCTGCAATGGCGACATGGGGCGGCATATTAATTGAATCAACAGGAGAAGAAATAAACATCACCAACTCATTCTGACAAATAATAGCCGCCTGCGGGCTGGCCTCTCCAGATGGGCTGGCACTGTCAGCTGGGCCTTCCGGGAGTGGAGCCAACCCATCGTAGGCTGCCTGCATACAGGGAGTCCTCAACTTACAACTACAACGCAGCCCAAAATTTCAGTGGCTAAGTGAGGCAGTTGTTCAGGGTGTTTGCCCCCATTTTACGACATTCCTTGCCACAACTGTTCAGTGAATCCCTGCAGCAACACGGTTGGCTTCCCCATTGCCTTTGCCCAGGGGTAGGCAACCTTGGCTTTTTTTGTGACTCCGTGGACTTCAACTCCCGGAATTCCTGAGCCAGCCATGCTGAGGGGAAAGAGAGAGTTTCCAAGCTGAGCCATGCTGGCTCAAGAATTCTGGGAGTTGAAGTCCACGAGTCATGAAGGGGCCAAAGTTTCCCTCATGCTGGCTCAGGAATTCTGGGAGTTGAAGTCCACGAGTCATGAAGGGACCAAAGTTTCCCTCATGCTGGCTCAGGAATTCTGGGAGTTGAAGTCCACGAGTCATGGCCAAGTTTCCCTCATGCTGGCTCAGGAATTCTGGGAGTTGAAGTCCACGAGTCATGGCCAAAGTTTCCCTCATGCTGGCTCAGGAATTCTGGGAGTTGAAGTCCATGAGTCATGAGGGGGCCATAGTTCCCCTATGCTGGCTGAGGAATTCTGGGAGTTGAAGTCCACGAGTCATGAGGGGGCCAAGGTTGCCTACCCCGGCTTTGCCTGTCAGAAGGTCGCAAAAGGGGGTCACCTGACCCCGGGAACGCTGCAACCGTCATAAATAGGAGTCTGTTGTCTGAATTTTAATCATGTGACCATGGGAGGGTGGGCTGCAAGATGGGTGGCCAATAACAGTCATAAGTCACTTAAGTTTGGCTTCCTTCCCCCTCAGCTGTCCCAAACATGACAGCATATACATTTCTGAGCAATTAGTGAATTTGTGGCTGACCCTCACACCTCGGTTAAGGAAATTTCATTTCGGTCAAAGGAAGCTAAAGCTCAAAGCTAACAGCTATTAAGATTTCAAAATCTGCAGCTTTGAGCTCGCCTTAGTTTTCATATTTTAGTGCTTTATCTGATGCTGGGGGATACATTATAAAACCACGACATTTTTTTAAAAAAATATCTGCCTGTTCTCGCTACCTCATCCTACTCTCTATAACCGCCGAGCACGCTCGAAGAGAACACTCCAAAGCTGGTTTCAATTGTCACGTGCGACATTCGTATTTATAGATTGCCATCCTCTATGCGCCCTTTTAAAGACAATATGATTAATTATCGCTTGTATTTAGCTGCAATATCCTGCAGCCCTGGAAGTTTGCAGCCCTGAAACTTTGCTCTAATAAGCCTTAGTTCTGTAAAACATGGGCTCGCTACGGTATATAATGATGTGGTCTTACTTGCAAGCCATTCTTAACATGCCTGCTCCATATATACTACATGTCAGGGTTCCGACAGATGAAACTCTTCAAAAGAACTTCGAGGCATTGTTCACCTTAAAGCATCTTTTATTCAAGTACCATAATATCAGCACGTACACAATCAAAGCCAAACACTGAATTCCCCTCCCCTGGGCACACAGTAGCAAAGCACAATTCCCTCCTCCAGTTTACAGTCATAAATCATATCCCCCAATTAGATTGAAGTGCAGGCTTCCTCTCCAGCTCTCCAGCCCCTATCTTTCAATATCCTTGATTCTCACGCTATGTTCAGTGTTGTTATGTCTAGCTGGACTCTCGTTCACATCCCCCCTCCCCAGCATCATCTAACTCTAAAAGCGAAAGGTAAAAAATGGCTACATTTTCATCGGTTGTCAATGCAAAAACTTCCAAAGTTAGCAGCGCTGACACTATATTTACGCAACATTTAAAAAAAAATTGGGAAAGTGCAATTGCACAAAAAGAGTTTTTTGGGGGGGGGGCGTTTGTGCACATCAGGTGTGTCCAACCCATGGCCTGTGGGCTGTATGTAGCCCTGGACAGCTAGCAGTGTCGGCCTCACGATTGTAAACTTTTAATATGACGGGTAGTCCTCGACTTACGAGCACAAGGGAGCCCAAAATTAATTTTGCTAAGTGAGACAGTGGATAAGTGAATTTTTGTCCCATTTTACGACCTGTCTTGCCACCTTTGTTAAGTGAATCACTGCAGCTGTCAAATTAAGAACACGGTTGTGAAGGGAATCCGGCTTCTCCCATTGACTTTGCTTGTCAGAAAGTCGCAAAAGGGGATCAGGTGACCCCGCGACGCTGCAATCATCATAAATATGAGTGAGTTGCCAAGCGTCTGAATTTTGATCATGAGATCATGGGGATGCTGCAACGGTCGTGAGTGTGAAAAACGGTCGTAAGTCCCTTTTTTCAGTGATGTTGTAACTTTGAATGGTCACTAAATGAACTATCTGTAAGACGAGGACTATCGGTAATACGTGATTTAAATACATTAACTATATTATATACTTTATATGCTGCACAGGCAAGCCAAAAGGTTGGGCAACCCTGGTGTACATAGTATATAATAATAATAATAATAATAATAATAATAATAAAGTTGGAAGGGACGTTGGAGGTCATCTAGTCCAACCCCCTGCTCAGGCAGGAAACCCTATACCATTTCAGACAAATGGCTGTCCAGTCTCTTATTGAAAACTATGTTGGAGCATTCACCCCTTCTGGAGGCAGGTTGTTCCACTGGTTAATTGTTCTAACTGTCAGGAAGTTTCTCCTTAGCTGCTTCTCTCCTTGATTAGTTCCCATCCGTTGCTTCTTTTCCTGCCTTCAGGCGCTTTGGAGAATAGCTTGACTGCCTCTTTTTTGGGGCAGCCCCTGAGATATTGGGACACTGCTATCATGTCCTCCCTCGTCCTTCTCTTCATTAAATTAGACATACCCAATTCCAGCAACCGTTCCTTGTATGTTTTAGCCTCCAGTTCCCTGATCATCTTTGTTGCTCTTCTCTGTACTCTATCTAGAGTCTCAACATCTTTTTTACATCGTGGTGACCAAAACTGGATGCCGTATTCCAAGTGTGGCCTTACC
This sequence comes from Bothrops alternatus, assembly GCA_034064705.1. Lineage (NCBI taxonomy): Eukaryota > Metazoa > Chordata > Lepidosauria > Squamata > Viperidae > Bothrops > Bothrops alternatus. The sequence continues at coordinate 385,863 of JARGCV010000426.1, read as the reverse complement.
AAGGCATTGTAAAGTGGTATTAACAGTTCACGTGATCTTGATTCTATCCCTCTGTTAATGCAGCCTAGCACTGTGTAGTAACATTAGTTAAAGACATCATATATAGATATTCAAAGATATTGGACAACCATTTGTCTGAAATGACACAGAGACTCCTGCCTGAGCAGGGGGCTGGACTAGAAGACCTCTAAGGACCCTTCCAACGCTGCTATTCTTTTACACATATGATTGAGGGATGATTACAAGCTTTAATAATGCATAATTCACACCTTTTTGACCCAATCCTCTATTTCTACGGAGAGTATCCTTGTAAAATGTATTCACTAGAGGGCACTGCACTGGAAGAATTCTGGAAGTTGAAGTCCTTCCTCTTGCAAAAATCAAGGAACACTGGGCTAAACGGACTTGAGAATTCTGGGAATTGTAATCTAACATATTTGGAAAGCAGGAAGTTGGAAAAAGCTTAGAAAAGATTATTAAAAAAACAACAACTGTATAGTTGTATATTGGCTCTTTTATGACTCGTGGACTTTAACTCCCAGAATTCCTGAGCCAGCATGAGGGAAACTTTGGCCCCTTCATGACTGGTGGACTTCAACTCCCAGAATTCCTGGAGCCAGCATGGCTCAGCTTGGAAACCTCTCCCTTTCCCCTCAGCATGCTGGCTCAGAAATTCTGGGAGTTGAAGTCCACGAGTCATAAAAGAGCCAAGGTTGCCTACCCCTGGTATAGTCCTACAATAATGGGGTTTATGGAACAACAAACAAAAATGTTTTTTTATTTGAGGGGTCCTTGGTGCTCTCTGAGCTTGTTTGTTTTCTTTGCAGACGTTTCATTACCCTAACTGGGTAACATAATCAGTGCATTAGTTAGCATTACCTAGTTAGGTTAATGAAACCTATCCAAGAAAACAAGCAAGCTCAGAGAGCACCAAGGACCCCCCATTTCAGCCATGAGCTACACATATTCTCCTTCCTTGACTGTTCTATTTATTATTTATTATAACTTCCTGACAGTGAGAACAATTAACCAGTGGAACAACCTGCCTCCAGAAGCGGTGAAAGCTCCAACACTGGAAGTTTTTAAGAAGAGACTGGACAGCCATTTATCCAAAATGGTGTAGGGTTTCCTCCCTGAGCAGGGGGTTGGACTAGATGACCTCCAAGGTCCCTCCCAACTTTACTATTATTATTTATTAAAGTTATACGCCGCCTACCTCACTGACAAACATTAATGGGTGGCTTACAGCATCATAAACAACAATATAGAGACGGTTAAAAGTATTAAAAAGTTCAGTGTTAAAATTAAAACATTAACAACAAACTGGTCGAAGTGTTGCTTTCGTCTGGCTTCATCATGCAAAAAAACCCAAAAGGGAATATATGCAAACAAAATCCTTTTTTATGCTGTAGGAGGAAAAAAACCCAAAGATATGCTTAAATTTGTTTTTTTTTTTATACCTTTGCTGAAGGTAAAAGTCATCGCAACGCAAACTATAAAACCGGGGATGAATTTATGCCCATTTCATCAGAGGCATGTTACAGATAAGAGGACCGATACTATCAAAAGCTACAAATGCAGGAGGCTGTTGTGTCATGTGTTGGGGTCTTGTAGCAGCCAAAAAAGGAAAAAAAAAACTTCATATTTGGATATGATGCATTTTAATAGCCTATAAGGCACAGAAGTGACTAGCTGGAGAAACTGTTCATGGAGATAAGAACATAAGGAACATAAGAACATAAGAAGAGCCATGCTGAATCAGGCCAAAGCCCATCGAGTCCAGCATTCTGTGTCACACAGTGGCCCACCAATTGTACATGGGGATCTTGAGCAGAAAGAGAAGGCAAAACCTCCCTTTCCCTTGACCCCCAACAAATGGTACTCAAGGGAATCCTGCCTGCTCAACCAACATAGAGGCGGCACATGGACATCCGTTTTAATAACCACCGATACACTTTGCATCCATGAATCTATCTAGCCCTGCCTTGAAGCTGTCAAGGCTGACAGCTGTCATGACCCCTTCTGGAAGTGAATTCCATAAATCAACGACCCTCTGGTGAAGAAATATTTCCCTTTATTTGTCCTCACTTTCTTAGCTATGAGCTTTAGGGAGTGCCCCCTTGTCCTAGTATTGTGTGATAGAGAAAAGAATTTTTCTCTATCAACCTTTTCTATCCATGCATGATTTTATACACTTCGATCAAGTCACCACTTAAATGCCGTCTTTCAAGGCTGAAGAGACCAAGGCGTTGCAATCTGGTTCATAAGGGAGGCGCTCCATTTCCTTGATCATTCTTGTTGCCCTTTTTGCACCTTTTCCAGTTCCATTATATCCTTCTTGAGGTGCGGTGACCAGAACTGTACACAGTACTCCAAGTGTGGTCTCACCATCGATTTGTACAGAGGCAATACAACACCTGCTGACTTATTTTCGATTCCCTTCCTAATCATGCCAAGCTTGGAATTTGCTTTTTTTACTGCTGCTGCGCATTGGGTTGACATCTTCATCGAGCTGTCCACCAAAACCCCAAGATCCTTTCTTGGGTTGTCTCAGAAAGGTTGGTCCCATCAGTTGGTAAGTATAATTGGGGTTCTTTGTCCAGATGTGCATAACTTTGCACTTGTTTAGGTTAAAATGCATTTGCCACTTTGTTGCCCACTCACACAATTTCGAGAGATCCTTCTGGAGCTCCCGACAATCAGTTTCACTTTTCACAACCCGGAACAATTTAGTGTCATCAGCAAACTTGGCTACCTCACTATTAACTTCTACATCCAGATACATTGATGAATAAATTAAAAGTAAAGGTCCCAAAACTGAACCTTGGGTACACCACTTCTCACTTCTCTCCATCCGAAGAATTGTCCATTTATTGCCACCCTTTGCTTCCTACAATTTAGCCAGTACCAATCCGAGGACAAGACCTGTCCTCTAATTTCGTGGCTGGAGAGGTTTTTTAGGAGCCTTTGGTGAGGAACTTTGTCAAAAGCCTTTTGAAAGTCAAGATATACAATATCAACTGGGGCCCCTTTATCTATGTATTTATTTACACCCTCAAAGAATTCTAACAAGTTAGTAGACATGATTTGCCTTTGCAGAAACCATGTTGATTTTCTTTCAGCAATGGCTGTTTTTCTATGTGCCCTGTAATTTTATCTTTAATAATGGTTTCCATCAGTTTGCCTGGAACTGAGGTTAGACTGACTGTCTATAGTTTCCTGGATCACCTCTGGATCCTTTCTTGAAGATTGGGGTTATATTTGCTTCCCTCCAATCCTCCGGTACAGTGCCTGATCTTAGAGAAAGATTGTATATTTTAGCTAGAAGTTCAGCAATTTCACACTGAGTTCCTTGAGAATGTCTAGGGTGGATGCCATCTGGACCCGGCGATTTGTTGACGTTTAGTTTAGAAAGGCCATGCAAGAACATCTTCCTACATTTAAAAGAAGTCTTGGCTTTTATTAGACCGGCAGGGCTTAAATACTATTTAGTAATATTTCAAGCATTATTATTTATTTCCTTTATTATTTTTGTAAACATTTATCTAAATCCTCCTTTTTCTTCCTATTTTCTCCACAACTCCTGTAAAGTGAGTTGGGCTGAGAGAGTGGGACTGGCTTAAGATCACCCAGCCGGCTTTCATGCCTAAAGCGGGACTAGAACTCACAGTCTCCTAGCCATTGGTCAATGACACTTAGCCGGCTTTCATGCTTAAGGCGGGACTAGAACTCACCATTTCCTGGTGACTGGTCAAAGTCACCCACCTGGCTTTCATACCTAAGGTGGGACTAGAATGCACAGTCTCCTAGTGATGGATATCAAGATGACTTTCATGCCTAAGGTGGGACTAGAACTCACCGTCTCCTGGTGATGGATATCAAGGTGACTTTCATGCCTAAGGTGGGACTAGAACTCACCGTCTCCTGGTGATGGATATCAAGGTGACTTTCATGCCTAAGGTGGGACTAGAACTCACAGTCTCCTGGTGATTGATATCAAGGTGACTTTCATGCCTAAGGTGGGACTAGAACTCACAATTGCCCAGTTTCTAGCTTGATGCCTTAACCACTAGACCTGGAAGAAGCCTATTGATCAGCCGTGCTGAGGGGAAAGCGAGAGGTTGCCATGCTGGCTGAGGAATTCTGGGAGTTGAAGTCCACCAGTCATAAAAGAGCCAAGTTTGAAGACCCCTGTCTTAAATCTAACAAACAAAATGGAGGCTGGCTGAGGAATTCTGGGAGTTGAAGTCCACCAGTCATAAAAGAGCCATGGTTCCCTAACCATTCTAGATGTTTCAAACTTCATGCTGAATAGTAAAACAACAACAACAATCACAACACCTACAGCTAAACAGTAGACCAGAAGAGAAAAAAAAAAGCTGCCAAACTTGCTTTAAAAAGACACTCTAAATTGTGCATTTAGAAGTCAGTTAAAACCTAGCACAATCGTAACTACAGAAATAGAAGTTAAAGGCTTGATATTAAATACATTTCCTTGAGAATAACCTTCATCCTGCTGCGGAACAAGATAATCTGTTTATATTATATTTTTAAAAAAGGAGAACTAATATAATGAGTCAATGCAATCAGATGCATACGCAGTCATATGTACCTGTTTCGATGGAAGGAATCAAAATTACTTTCTTTCTGTTTTGTTCTTACTTCAAACATGCAGTGAGTATATGTGAATGCCTTTTCCCCCTCCTGGATCAATTACAGATAAGATGGCAGATCTTTAAAAATTACTAACTCCGTGTAAACTAAACCATTGCCAGACTGAAAAGAAAAATCTACAAATGATATGTCAATTAAAACCACATATATGGAACTGAAATTTATGTAGAGACATTTTTTAAAAAAAGTATTAAAATGTATTGTCTGATGACAGCAGATTGATTAGTATCCTTCCAAAAAAATCAATCTGTAGATCAAAATGGCAGGTGGTTACTTCCATTTTTATTTGAGAAAGAAAAAAAATTAGCATACAATATTAATTCCCAACACAGATTTCTATATTTTCCTCTGAATCGCTCCTTCATCTCACCTAAACTCACTCTTCCATTCAATTATCTTCATTTTCCTTACCACAAATCTAGCAAAAAGACTAAATCACTGTCCACTGTTAAATTTGAACTGGCATTAAGAATTAAAATGCTCTAGGGTTTCCTGCTTGAGCAGGGGGTTGGACTAGAAGACCTCCAAGGTCCCTTCCACTGTTATTCTGTTAAAATTATACCTCATTGCCCTTAAAAACATGGATGTTGTGTGGCGTAGCTTGGATCAGGCAGAGGATAGTCCAATAGCCCACATTTTTAGAAGAGTGGATTAAGATGCTGTAGTAGGTCACACCTTTCTTCATATCCCTTTCAGAAAAAAAAGAATACCTACAAGGAATTTCTTTTTTTAAAAAAATGGAAGAAAGTGACTCGAGTATCAGTAAGTAAGAAATAATTTATTAGATAGCCTTGGCGTTGGAGATGCCCCTTCCACTTCCCTGATTATTTCTGGCTTTTAATGTAGGTAGTACTAAAGGTAAGTTTTTATTATTTATCTTTCTTTAGTTCTTTAGCTGGAAAGAAAGAAAGAAAGAAAGAAAGAAAGAAAGAAAGAAAGAAAGAAAGAAAGAAAGAAAGAAAGAAAGAAAGAAAGAAAGAAGGAAAGAAGGAAGGAAGGAAGGAAGGAAGGAAGGGAAAGGAAAGGAAGGAAGGAAGGAAGGAAAGAAAGAAAGAGAAAGAAAGAAGGTAGGTTAGATTTGTATTATTTATTTCTTTAGTTGTTTTAATGTTAGCTCTGAAGGAAGGAAGGAAAGAAGGAAGGAAGGAAAGAAGGAGGGAAAGAGGGAAGGAAGGAAGAAGGAAGAAAGGAAAGAAAGAAAGAAAGAAGGTTATATTTTTATTATTTATTTCTTTAGTTGTTTTAATGTTAGCTCGGAAGGAAGGAAGGAAGGAAGGAAGGAAGATTAGATTTTTATTATTTATTTCTTTAGTTGTTTTAATGTTAGCTCCGAAGGAAGGAAGGAAGGAAGGAAGGAAGGAAGGAAGGAAGGAAGGAAAGAAGGAAGGAAGGAAGGAAGGTTAGATTTTTATTATTTATTTCTTTAGTTGTTTTAATGTTAGCTCCGAAGGAAGGAAGGAAGGAAGGAAGGAAGGAAGGAAGGAAGGAAGGAAGGAAACTGGTGAGAGGAAACAAGAGAGCTTGTTTTCTGTACCACCAAGCTATGCAATGAGAAAGCCCAGAGGAGGCCTCCACCTTCAGCTCTGTGGTGGAGGCAAAGTAAGTTTTTGTTTTTCTCCTGCTGGTTTGTATGTGGAGCCCTGTTTGGGCAGGGCTGTGTCAAAACCCTGTTGGGAGTTTTCTCACTTTTGTTTTTTAATTGAGATGTGCACAATTACCCCGCACCTCCGTGGCTCTTGTGCAACAGAGCACAGAATCAAAGGAGCTCACATCTGGCAATTGGTCTTTTCTTCCTAATGACTCAAACCTCTCCATGGCTTCCTTTTGGGAGTCACTCTTTTGAGTGTGTGGCCCAACAGCAAAATGAAGATAATTTTGGCTTCTCCTCCCCACCTAATACAACCCGGTGGAATGACTGGGGTGGCGGCTCCTGTAATTAAAAGGAGGGAAGGGACCGCTTCTCATGCGTAGATTTTGAAGGTGCCTTCAGGAAAAAGCTGGGAGGGTGGCCATTTAAATCTTTCTGGAAAAGGCAGGTTTATCCCCCAAAGCATGATTTATTGCTGTAATTTATTGGGAGGAAAGGAAAGAAAAAAGAGGGAGGGAGGAAGGAAGGATGGAAAGGAGAGAGGAGGGGAGAGGGGAGGGGAGGAGAGGAGAGAGGAGGGGAGAGGAGAAGGAAGAGGAGAGGAGGGGAGGGGAAGGGAGAGGGGAGGAGAGGAGAGAGGAGGGAGAAGAGAGGAGAAAGGGGAGGGGAGGAGAGAGGAGGGGAGAGGAGAGGAGAGGAGAGAGGAGGGAGAGGAGGGGAGGGGAGAAGAGAGGAGAAAGGGGAGGAGGAGAGAGGGGAGGAGAGGAGAGGGGAGAGGGAAGAGGAGAGGAGAGGGGAGAGGAGAGGGGAGAGAAGGGAGGAGAAGAGAGAGGAGGGGAGAGGAGAAAAGGAGAGGAAAGGGAAGGGAAGGAGGGGAAAGGGGAGGGGGAGGAGAGGGGAGAAGGGAGAGGAGAGAGGAGGGGAGAGGAGAGGGGAGAGGAGGGAGAGAAGGGGAGGGGAGAAGAGAGGAGAAAGGGGAGGAGGAGAGAGGGGAGGAGAGGAGAGGGGAGAGGGAAGGAGAGGGGAGAGGAGAGGAGGAGAGAGGGGAGGGGAGAGAAGGGAGGAGAAGAGAGAGGAGGGGAGAGGAGAAAAGAGGAGAGGAAAGGGAAGGGAAGGAGGGGAAAGGGGAGGGGGAGGAGGGGAGAAGGGAGAGGAGAGGAGAGAGGAGGGGAGAGGAGAGGGGAGAGGAGGGAGAGGAGGGGAGAAGAGAGGAGAAAGGGGAGGAGGAGAGAGGGGAGGAGAGGAGAGGAGAGGGGAGAGGGAAGGAGAGGGGAGAGGAGAGGAGGAGAGGAGAGGGGAGAGAGAGGAGGGGAGAGGAGAGGGGAGGGAAGGGAGGAGAAGAGAGAGGAGGGGAGAGGAGAAAAGAGGAGAGGAAAGGGAAGGGAAGGAGGGGAAAGGGGAGGGGGAGGAGAGAGGAGGGGAGAGGAGAGGAGAGAGGAGTGGAGAGGAGAGGGGAGAGGAGGGAGAGGAGGGGAGAAGAGAGGAGAAAGGGGAGGAGAGAGGGGAGGAGAGGAGGGGAGAGGGAAGGAGAGGGGAGAGGAGAGGAGGAGAGGAGAGAGAGAGGAGGGGAGAGGAGAGGGGAGGGAAGGGAGGAGAAGAGAGAGGAGGGGAGAGGAGAAAAGAGGAGAGGAAAGGGAAGGGAAGGAGGGGAAAGGGGAGGGGGAGGAGGGGAGAAGGGAGAGGAGAGGAGAGAGGAGGGGAGAGGAGAGGGGAGAGGAGGGAGAGGAGGGGAGAAGAGAGGAGAAAGGGGAGGAGGAGAGAGGGGAGGAGAGGAGGGGAGAGGGAAGGAGAGGGGAGAGGAGAGGAGGAGAGGAGAGGGGAGAGAGAGGAGGGGAGAGGAGAGGGGAGGGAAGGGAGGAGAAGAGAGAGGAGGGGAGAGGAGAAAAGAGGAGAGGAAAGGGAAGGGAAGGAGGGGAAAGGGGAGGAGAGGGGAGAAGGGAAAGGAGAGGAGGTAGACCAGGCATGCTGGCTGAGGAATTCTGGGAGTTGAAGTCCACAAGTCATAAAAGGGCCAAGTCGGAAGACCCTTGTTCTAAGCACTAGGTAGAAAAAGAGGCTAGTTGTGCCTGTAGATCTCACCACCCAATGCCATCTTCTCAGC
>JARGCV010000426.1:357500-372500 GCA_034064705.1 Bothrops alternatus | reverse complement strand
TAAGAGCTGCTCTCTTCTCTTTTCTGGGTTCTGGAAAGGGATCATAAAAAGACCGATTAAAGTTTCAGTGCTGTGATCCTGATCCTTAATCAGTGACCGTTCCCTGCTAAGTGCTCCTTTAGTCCAATTGCTGGCTTCACCCTTTGGTCCTTGGCACAGAAAGGTGGGGCTATGGCTAGCTTGGCCTCACCCCTCTCTCCCTTACAGCTGCTACCTTTTATTTCCCCCCCCAATCAACTGCTCCCCATCTTCTGATTTCATGGCACAGTCAAAGCCTCGTCCGGAGCCCACCTGCTGAATAGACATTGCCTGGCCAGGTAACTAAGACTTGACCACAGCTGCATCCACAATAGACTTCTCCCACTTGCATTACAACTGGGAGAAGATTTGGTCACGGGGCCCTAGCTGCTGAACACTGGTCTGATTCATCCCCCGAAGAGGGAGGAAGAGGATCTCCGAGCAGGATCCCTTTACCGGCTTCCCTGCCACAAACGGGGCACGAAATGGAGTGGGCGGTGAGCCTGTAACGCTATCCCACTGCCCGACAATAAAGGAGCCAGACATCCTTCTCCAGCCACACAGAGAGAGTGCCAAGGTTAGGAGCAAATACAATTTGGATAGGCCTATACAGGGAACTTAATGAGCCCCATTATTTGGCTATTGTGGGCAAACACTATGAAACCAGTGCTCTAAATTACCAAAGTCTGAATACCTGGTCGTTAAATGGCAAGGCCGAGTTCAAAAGAAGCTGCACAATGGCTGTCTTCTTTACCCTTTTTAGAAGGGGGTTATTGTCCCACCACAAGCCCAGAGGTAAGGTGAGCTGGTAAGTAATTTGGAGGGTTTTTAAACCCAAGACCAGCCCTGAAACGGCACAGTGTCTGAACTTTTTTTCCTTCCTTCTCTTTCCACCAACTGGCTGCCATGGGAACAAAGTGGAAATACACAGGGACATTTTGGATTGTGGTGAGAAGTCACTTCCTTCACAATTTGCTTCCTTTTTTGCGTGGCACAGACTCCAAAGAGTCTGGGCAGGACTCAAATGTTTCCACAGCACGTTTGGGGAGTGCTTTTGAGGCCTATCCAGAGAGATGGCAGTCACCCACAAAACCCTCGTTGGACCAGGTTAATATCTGGATTAGAGACCACCAGAAAATTCCAGGTCTCTAGGTTGGTGGAGACAGGAGAATAGAAGAGAAAGAGCCAGAGAAAACCACACAACACAAAGATCTGCAAATAGAAACAGAACGACTGTGGCAAAAGAAAACAAAGATAATCCCTGTAATAACTGGCACCATGGGTACAATCCCAAAACATCTGGAGCACCTCCTGAACACTATCGGATTTGACAAAATCAACTGCAAAGTCAATTGCAAATGAGAACCACTTACATCCGGCAAGAGACCTCTAACACCATCAAACATCCACATCTGCTTATCTCAGGTCTTGGAAAGACTCGACAGGTGCATAAACGTGCCAAACGCAGTCTGAACATCTGGCTGGTTGTGCAACGAGCCATAATAATAAAAATTAGAAATTTCCCGACAGTGAGAACAATTAACCAGTGGAACAGCCTGCCTCCAGAAGTTGTGAATGCTCCAACACTGGAAGTTTTAAAGAAGAGATTGGACAGCCATTTGTCTGAAATGGTACAGGGTTTCCTGCCTGAGCAGGGGGTTGGACTAGATGACCTTCAAGGTCCCTTCAAACTCTATTCTATTCTATTCTATTCTATTCTATTCTATTCTATTCTATTCCCTATTCTATTCTATTCTATTCTATTCTATTCTATTCTATTCTATTCTATTCTATTCTATTCTATTCTATTCTATTCTATTCCCATTCCACCCCCTGCTCAGGCAGGAAACCCTGTACCATTTCAGACAAATGGTTGTCCAATCACTTTTTAAAAACTTCCAGTGTTTTTAAAACTTCCAGATTTAGGGACCTTTCTTTTTTTTTTTAACAGCATTATATTTACCTACTCGATTTTTGTCCCACCTTTACTGCTGTTTATAAATTACATAAGGCGATGGACATACCTAATACTCCTCCCTCCTCATATTTTCCCCACAACAAGAGAGACTGGGCTAGGAGAGAGAGAGAGAGAGGGACTGGCCCAAAGTCACCATATAACTACAGACACCATCGTATAACAGTCAAATATAAATGATTGGTCTCAACCTCTGTATATGCTACAGTGGGCGTCCTTCACACTCTTACGAGATAAACTGCAATCTCTACATTCTAATCGTTCAGTTAAGCAAGAACGGGCCCAATTAATTAATTAATTAGTTAATTTATTTTGAAGCTGGAGTCCTCTGAAGGATTGTTCAGAGTGACTTGTTCAAAACCTTTTGCATGAATCCAGCCACCGGTGACAGCCTACCAAAACTGTCATGGACAGTTTCATGAACAGACATTTTATACAATCTCATTAAGCAAAGGGAATTTACCAGTCAAATAAAATGTAACAGGAGTATAGTTGAGACTAGACGCGAGGGGTGGGGGGGGAAAAAGGCTTACTAATTCAGACTTTTTCAAAGACGAATACTTAGTATTGTATACCAGGTATCATGTTGATTGCTGCATAATATGTTTTTATGTCCAACGCTGATTGTTTTAATAAAAGAATTTAAAAAAAAAATAAAAAAAAAAAAAAAATGGGAAAACCCATTTGGAAAAACACTGCAGACAAGGTGCTGAAATCCTACTGGCAACTGGAGGTACTACACCAGCTTTTTCTAGGTAATTAATCATAAATGTTTCCCTTTAGACTCTAAATCGCAGTATAGTATAGTAATCTCGTGATTTAATAACAACAGCATTCCCAGTACCAGCAGATCCTTCTAGCTGCAGATTCTCTAGAAACCTGGTAGATCAAAATTCTCAACCATTAAGCATATGATCTTTTACTACAATTTTTTTTTAAAAAGCAATTACTGAAGCTTGAACTGGAGATAAAACAGATTTGTTGTTGACCTTTTTTCATTTATAGAACAAATTTAGATCTAATTACATTTGAATGGAATCCAATGTCTTCTAATGTGGCATTTATGCAAATACTGCTGTACTTGTTTACTACAAAGCCAGAGTTTCTGTGATTATAATCTACTTTCCACTTGGTTTTATTGTGAAGTCAAAGCACTTGCAAGAAACTAGCATTTGAAATTTAAAACTTCCCATAGATCTTATTACACTTGTTTTAGATACAAAAGGACCAGACTAGACAATCCAATCCATCTGACTGGAATATACATTTAAATTAGTTGATACATATACATATACACATACACACACACATCTATATCTATATATCTATGTCTATCTGTCCATCTGTCCACCCACCCACCCTACCTACCTACCTACCTACCTATCTATCTATCTATAGATCTTCCTCCCTTCCTTCTACCTACCTACCTACCTACCTACCTATCTATCGATCTTCCTCCTATCTATCTATCTATCTATCTATCTATCTATCTATCTATCTATCTATCTATCTATCTATCTATCTTCCTCCCTCCCTCCCTCACCCTCCCTCCTATCTCTCTCTCTCTATCTTCCTTCCTCCCTCCCTCCCTCCCTCTCACCCTCCCTATCTATCTATCTATCTATCTATCTATCTATCTATCTATCTATCTATCTATCTATCTATCTATCTATCTATATGTACAATCTGCCATATCTTGGCAGAGTCACTGAAAAGGAGGAAGAGTGTGTTTCCCAAACATTGCACACAAAACTTTTATAATGTATACAAATGATCATATTAAAGATAATTAGCACATAACTTCACTGCCTGAATATTGATTCAAATTAACTAAAGAAATAAACAGACATTTATTGCCCTAAAGAGTTACGTTTGCTCAATAATGTCTGTTATGCAATATAGGTAGTCCTCGACTTACAACCAGAACTGAGCCCAAAATTTCTCTCGCTAAGCGAGACAGTTCTTAAGTGAGTTTGGCCCCATTTTAGGATCTTTCTTGCCACTGTTGTTAAGTGAATCACTGCAGCAACACGGTTGTTAAGTGAACCTGGCTTCCCTGTGGACCTTGCTTGTCAGAAGGTCGCAAAAGGGGATCACGTGATCCCAGGACGCTGCGACCATCATAAATGTGGGACAGTTGCCAAGCGTCCGAATGCAAATCACGTGAACATGGGGAGGCTGCAACGGTCGTTAAGTGCGAAAAACAGTCGTAAGTCACTTTCATTCAGTACCGTTGTAATTCCGAAGGGTCGTTAAATGAATAAGGACTATCGGTAAAGATGTTTCCTTTTACAAGGAAGGCCAGGCTTTTCAGAAACAAGTCACATACTCACTTTTGAACAGTACAAACACTGGACAACACAGGAAGAGAAAAGGTTTTGATATAATTCAGGTGTCAATGGGATTAATGAGACCTGGAGAAAATGGAGGGAAAAAGATTCCACAGGCTTTCTCTTCCACAGGTCCAGGCTTAAACTGTCAAGCAGATTTTAAATTTTGACTTTTAAAGCAGCTGCCACTTGATTCTCCGTGTAAAGATTTTCAGAGCGCCTACGAGAAAACTCCCAAACCACCAGGCTCCGTAAACATGTCCCCATGACTGGTTGCCAAAGCAGAAAGAATATAAATCAAATCAAATAATAATAACAACGGCAAACAATAAAGCAATCGACCCACCGCAGACACAACTGGTGCCAAAAATGTCTTGGGCGTATCTTCTAATTCAGGATTTCCCAACCCTGGCGACTTCAAGACGTGTGGACTTCAACTCCCAGAATTCCCCCAGCCAGCCATGCTGGCTGGGGGAATTCTGGGAGTTGAAGTCCACGCCTCATAAAAAGCACCACGGTTCGGAAAGCCTGATCTAATGTTAATGCCTCTTCCAAAAACTGGTCAGGACACCACACAGATTTTACCAGATAGTTACTTGAGAGTCCAAATTTAAAATTTTAATTTGTTATGGAAATCCACCTGGCAGAAGAAGAAGCCCAGAATTCGACTGAAAAGAAGTGAAATTTAATATTTTATGCAATGAATTAAAGGCAAAGAATTATGGACTGATTTAAGGACTAAGTTTATGAGCAAGAGACATGAGAGGGTGATTAATGGAAGATATATATTAAATCGACTAAGAATGTACTTTTTGAAGTGATGGGTGTATTGACATGAAAATTATTATTTTTAATAAGATGGTTTGTTTGTTTGATGTCCAATGGATTGAACTGAAAAGAAGTGAAATTTAAAATTTTAAAATGTATTTGGCTTATAGTTAAATCTTGATATACGGAGTGAAGAAGATTTACAAATTTAAAATGATTGTATTAAGTTGAATGGCATTTAACTTGAATTTTTTCTTTGTTTACATGTACAAATGTATATCTAATAATAAAAAATTTTACAAAAAAAAAACTGGCTCACATACAGGATTAAAAATAAAAACACTGAGAGGGGGAAAAAATATCACATGTTTATCCCTAAGGAAAGACTCTGCAAGTCAGGATTGATGGGCCTTAATAGAAAATGTCGACTGGAGGTGCAAAAACATTTATCTCGTTCTACTGATTTGATGCAAACAATTTCAACTCCCATTCTTCTGGGGAGGGACGACACAGGGACACATAAATCCCTCAACCTTCTTCTCTTCCCTCCTCAAACGACGGTTCTTTTTTCTTCTTCCCAAGAAGCAAAAGACCAGGTGGGCCCTATGCACACAGGTAATCCTCGACTTACGACCACAATTGAGCCCGAGCTTTCTGTCGCTAAGTGAAACATTTGCTAAATGAGTTTTGCCCCATTGGACGACATTTCTTGCCCCCGTTGTTAAGTGGATCACTGCAGTTGTTCAGTTAGTGATGCGGTCGTTAAGTGAGTCTGGCTTCCCCTGTGGGCTTTGCTTGCCAGAAGGTCGCAAAAGAGCATCACATGACCCCGGGATACTGCAACCGTCATAAATAGGAGCCAATTGCTGAGCATCTGAATTTTGATCACGTGACCGTGGGGATGCTGTGACCGTCGTGAAAACTGGTCCTAAGTGGCTTTTTCCAGTGCTGTTGCGACTTTGAACGGACTCTAAATGAACTGTGATAAGTCGAGGACTACCTGTTTATGCTTATAATACAGAATAAGCAGGTAGCCCTCAATTTATATCCAAAATGGAGCCATTACTAAGCAAGACAATTGTTAAGTGAACTGTGGCTCTCTTTACGACCTTTCTTGCCCCAGTTGTGAAACAAATCACTGTGGTCGCTAAGCGAATCTTTGAACGGTCACTAAATGAATGACTGTAAGTCAAAGACTACCCGTAAAAGCCATAAACATTGTTGAGGTGAGTCATCCCTCAGGTGCTAAACTTTAGCTTAAAACTCTGATCTGGCACCACATTCTCCTATATCAGGGGTCTTCCAATTTGGCCCTTTTATGACTTGTGGACTTCAACTCCCAGAATTCCTCAGTCGGCCATTTTGATGAAACTGCAGGCTTGGATCCAGACCGGGGGTCTTCAAACCTGGCCCTTTTATGACTTGTGGACTTCAACTCCCAGAATTCCTCAGTCGGCCATTTTGATGAAACTGCAGGCTTGGATCCAGATCAGGGATCTTCAAACTTGGCCCTTTGATAACTTGTGGACTTCAACTCCCAGAATTCCTGTCGGCCATTTTTATGAAACTGCAGGCTTGGATCCAGACCGGGGGTCTTCAAACCTGGCCCTTTTATGACTTGTGGACTTCAACTCCCAGACTTTCTCAGCCAGGCAAGGTGGCTGAGGAATTCTGGGAGTTGAAGTCCACAAATCATAAAAGAGTCAAGTTTGAAGACCCCCCCCCCCGTTATAGATGCTTCATCACTGCTGGTTTTTAAGAAGAGACTGGACAACCATTTATCTGAAATGGTATTGGGTCTCCTGCCTGAGCAGGGGGCTGGACTAGAAGATCTCCAAAGTCCCTTCCAACTCTGTTCTTCTGTTAACTTGGTGGTCTCCATGAGTTTCCAGAAAGTCCTAATATCATTCCTTCATTGAGAAACTTCTCCTTCTCCATCCCTCATGACCAATCAGACAAATTTTCATTTTGAAAGCTTTTTTTTTTTTTAATACTGAAACACTGGAATTGTCTCCCAGACTGTTTCTCCCTCTTATTGCCTCCAGTGTGGAATAAGAATGTTGCAAGGCTCCTAAATTTTCAAAGATAGTTTTCAGACAATCCATACTTCAACAAGGCTCTGATTAAGTCTCCAAAAACAACTTCCTACTCAAGAGTCTGTAGTGATCTCATTTTGGCATCCAATGCTTATCCGACAGGCAATAAACACGCTGAACAGATTTGAAAATCGGGGAGGAGTTGCAGATGCTTTGAAAGACGATTGTACCGCTGTACGGGGGACCCCAAGGACTCTACAAGCAGTCCTCGACTTACAACAGTTGGCTTAGTTAACTGTTCGAAGTGACAACGGCGCTGAAAAAAATCTGACTCACGGCTATTTTTCACACTGACCACCTTGGCAGCATCCCCATGGTCCTGTGATCCAAATTCAGACACTTGCCAACTGGCTCATACTTATGACCGTTGCAGTGATCCCCTTTTGCGACCTTCGGATAAGCAAAGTCAGTGGGGAAGCCAGAGTCACTTGACAACCATCTTACTATCTTATCAACTGCAGTGATCCACTTAACGACAGTGGCAGGAGATTTCATAAAATGAGGCAAAACTCACTTAACAAATGTCTCACTTAACAACCGAAGTCAAGGACTATGTCAGGATAAATATTTAAAGGCTAAACTGCTTATGTAATGAGGTAATGTAACGTAAGGTGGATGATGCAATCATAGGAATGACTCAGTAGACCAGTGGTTCTCAACCTTTTTCAGGTTGAGACCCCACTTGCCCCGCCCATGCGCGGCGTGCGCGCGACAAAAAAAAACCAAAAAAGAAAAAAACCAAAAACAAAATGGCGGACCGCGACGGCCCGATCCGTGCATGCGCGGCGCGCGACAAAACCCCCCCAAAAACAAAATGGCAGACTGCGATGGGCCGATCCATGCATGCGTGGCGCGCGCGCGATGAAAACCCCCCCAAAAAACAAAATGGCAGACCGCGACGGGCCGATCCGCGCATGCGCGGCGCGCGACGGGCCGATCCGCACATGCGCGGTGCGCGACGGGCCGATCTGCGCATGCGCAGTGCGACGGCACGAACCACGCATGCGCGGTGCGCGCGCGATGGCCCGAACTACGCATGTGCGGCGCGCGCGCGCGCGAGCGATGAAAACAAACAAAAAAAACAAAATGGCGGAGCGCGGTGTCCGGCGACCCCCGCAAAACGGTCGTTCGACCCCAAATGGGGTCGCGACCCATAGGTTGAGAACCGCTGCAGTGGACTGTGTGTATCCCTTTAAGCGCCTGAGTACAAAAGGGAAGGCTTTGCTGGAGTCTTTCTCTCTCGTCTCTTCCCTGCTGTAACTGCTATATGTTGGAGTTTGCTGTTTCACCACGTGTTATGTATTTATTTCTAGTGTATATTTGTAGATATAGTGTAATACAATGATGGCGAACCTTTTAGAGACCGAGTGCCCAAACTGAACCAAAACCCCATTTATTTATCGCCGGGTGCCAGGTGGGGGGGCACTGGGTGGGCGTGGCTGTGATGGTCATGGCAGGCTGGGTGGGTGTGGCCAAGGTGGGCATGGTCACCTCAATGTTGCTTGCAGGAAGGGATGCCTGTGAGGGCCGGACAGGGTAGGGGGAGATCCAGGGGGGTCTCTGGCAGGTGGGGCAGTGGGCAGGAGGCTCGTCCTGCAGGGTGAGGTGAGGCAAGGCGAGGTAGGGCGGGGGTGCCATTGTCGCAGGACAAGGCAAGGTAGAGGCCGGGGCAGCTATTGCCTGACACCATCGGCCCCCGCACACAGAGACCAGTGAGCACATGGGGGGGCGCGACAGCATCCGTCAGCAGCCACAGCCTGACAGCCCCTCGACCGGCACACTCTGGGGCTCCACAGCCCACCGCCAGCAGTTCAGAGAAGCCGCCTCTGAGCTGGACAGCCGGCCGACAGCTGAGAAGGCGATGCAGTGGGTTGTGCCCAGGAAAAAGAGAGCATGCGAGGCCAGGAGGGATGGGACGGGGGGGGGGAGGGAAACCAGCTGTGCTGGGATGCATCCGGCCACGTGAGACCTCAGCAAGTTAGCGGCCAGTTGGTTGAAGAGGGACGGTTGCCACTCTGGGGCATGGCACGCGTGCCCACAGAGAGGGCTCCGAGTGCTGCCTCTGGCACGTGTTCCATAGGTTCGCCACCACTGGTGTAATATAAACCACATTTAATACAAACCACTGTTTACTGTATTTACTCCTGGGTTACCTCAGCGCAATAAGACTGTACATGCTCTGACAGACTACCTGTACTCATGTATTTATTTCCGTGAATTTTACAACATTTTTCAACCCCATGGACCTAAAGCAGCTTAACAAAAACTGCTTTTCCTGTAGGAGCACGGAAAGCAGTCCACAATTCCACTCACTGTGGCAAAAGTGCCACAGGCTTCTATCAACAAGGGGACATTCGTCCTGAATTTGGGAACAGTGAAGGGACACTTGTCCAGTCCTGACGAAGGAGAAGATCAGGCTGAGCCCGAGGGGGAGAGGGGGTCAAACAGGTCATCAGTCTTGAATCCCGTTGTGCCCACAAGAGATCTAAATTCAGCTCTCCTTGAATTCGTTGCCAATTCGCCTTCACCGTTAGTAGTTCAGATCTTATATAGAGCTTTAGCATACAATAAACCTATATATTCATTTGAATTGCCTGGACTCCTGATTTCCTATGCTTGGCAATTGTAAATTTGATAAATAAATTTGAAAAAAAAATATCCAACCCAAATTTCTAACGTTGCATTGCTAGTACACAGTTCACTTATTATCTTTTTCAGAAGCCAGTATCGACTAAACCAAGGGCTTATAAAATGTCAGAAATAGATATAATATTAGCATGTTTGGACCAGGAGTCTCTTCTCACAGTCGCTCATGCCCTTATCACCTCGAGGCTCGACTACTGCAATGCTCTCTACATGGGGCTACCTTTGAAAAACGTTCGGAGACTTCAGGTAATGCAGAATGCAGCCGCGCGAGCAGTGTTGGGCCTGCCCAGAAATGCCCACATTTCGGCATCACTCCGCGAGCTGCATTGGCTGCCAATTGGTCTCCGAACGCAATTCAAAGTGTTGGTTATGACCTATAAAGCCCTACATGGCATCGGACCAGGTTACTTACGGGACCGTCTGCTGCCTCACGAAACCCAGCGACTGGTTAGGGCCCACAGAGTCGGCCTTCTCCAGGTCCCGTCAGCCAGACAGTGTCACCTGGCGGGGCCTAGGGGAAGAGCCTTCTCTGTTGCGGCCCCGGCCCTCTGGAACCAACTTCCCCAGGAGATCCGTGTCGCCCCCACCCTCCCCGCCTTTCGTAAACTGCTCAAAACACATCTTTGCCGACAGGCCTGGGGCAGTTGACATCTTGCCCCTAGCCAGTGTATGTTTGTGTGCATGTTTGTTGGATGATTGGTTTTTTTAACTTAGGGGTTCTTTTTATATATGTATTTTTTATATACTATGTATTTTAATGTTGATTTCTATTTATGCTGTGAGCCGCCCTGAGTTCCTGGAATAGGGCGGCATAGAAATCCAATAAATGATAAATGAATGATAATGATGTAGACGAAGGCTTACATGCGTACACAATTCAATCTAACCCCTTTTATCAACCCGTACTATTAAAACGATGTCTCATTTTCGGAGATCAACTCTCATGAAATAATAGTTACTATTTTGTTCGATGTCGTACAAGCTGCCAACCCAGTTGTATAGTCAAAGTTGGTGTTCCATTTTTAAGCTAAACGTGATTAGGGGCCTTGATTCTGAAGCATCACTACTTAAGCCTTACTGTCCTTGAGCAGGAAAACAAACAAAAAATTCTTAATCTGCCTGTATAATCGTGAAATAGGGATTATGCTCTTGGGTATAAAAGCTTTATTTAATTGGAAAAGTAAAAACAAAAAAAAAAGCCTAATTATCATGGCAACCAATGCTTGTGTATGTTTTTTCAGGAAATAAATTCATTAGGAAAAATGATATAGTCCAGGGGGTCTTCAGAGTCAGCCCTTTTATGACGTGTGAACTTCAACTCCCAGAATTCCTCAGCCAGGCATGCCTGGCTGAGGAATTCTGGGAGTTGACGTCCACAAGTCATAAAAGGGCCGAGTTTAAAGACCCCGATATAGTCTATTAAATGTGCCTCCATCGTTGATTGTGTGTTTGATTGTGATTGCATGTTGTATGTATGGATTTTTGGATTGGATGGTTGCTTATTAAATTTTTATATGTAATTTTATTGCTGTTGTAAGCCGCCCTGGGTCCTACCCGTGTTTCCCCGAAAGGAAGAAGTGTCTTACTTTCTTTTTATCCCCAAAAGCCCCACTATGTCTTACTTTCGGGGTACGGCTTATATTGATTGGAAAACAATTGTCAGTTTTATTTTAAGTATTTTAAGTATATTAAGTATTTTAAGTATTTAAGTATTTTAAGTATTTAAGTATTTTAAGCAGGAGGCGGAAGTGGGCAGGAGTAATATGTCTTACTTTCGGGGTACGGCTTATATTAGCCGACCCCCTGAAAACCCCGATACGTCTTACAATCGGGGGTGTCTTACTATCGGGGAAACACGGTAGGAGAAGGGCGGCATAGAAATTCGCATAAATAGATAAATAAATAAATAAATAAATTTTGTCACAAGTGGGAGACATCGGAGAAAACCACACCCACCAAGAGTTCATCAAATGGGTTATTTGTCACTTACATTTTGTCCTGGCCACCCACTCGCAGCGTCAGCCGGGGAATCACAGGCGATGGGGCAGGTATGACGGGTTCCACTTTGATCTGCTGAAGGTAACATATTCCAGTGTTAAAATAGGGCAGTGGTGCCAGAGGTGGCACTCTATGCGCATGCGTTCCGTCGCCCCAGTCCTAGGCCTTCAGCTGGGTTTTTTAAAAAACCCTTTCGCTTTAGGCCTCCGCCGCTTTGTGCAAAAAAAAAAAAAAAAAAAAGGTTCAATCAGTCAATTTCAAACTTCTTGCGGGAAAAAAAAATCTTGCAAAGTTGGAATTGATTGATTGAATTTGTTAGTCCCACCCAGTCTGCCGTTACCACCGCAGCCACGGCCAGCCAGTGGGCCACACCCACTCAATTAGCCACACCCACCCGGCACCCGACGATGCATAAGAGGGGTTTGGGGTTGCAATTTGGGAACTCGCCATCACTGGCATAGGCCATCTGCTAGAGAGGAAAGTGTTCACTCTGTGTTGAATTGTGCAGAGCAGGGCTCTCCAAAGTTGGCAATTTTAAGACTTGTGGACTTCAACTCCCAAAATTGATTCTAAGTGTCTAAAGAAGAGGTGGGGGGGTGGGGGGACAGATCTACAGGTGGTTCTCAACTTATAACAGTGTGTTTAGCCACCATTCAAAGCTACAACGGCATTGAAAAAAAGTGACTGAGGACCATTTTTCACAGTTATGGCTTTTGCAACATCCCCATGATCGCGTGATCAAAATTCAGACGCTTGGCAACTGGCTTGTATTTATGACGGTTGCCGTGTCCTGGGGTCATGTGATCGTGTTTTGCGGTCTTCTGACAAGCAGAATCAATGGAGAAGCCAGATCCCACTTAACAATCGGGTTACTATCTTGTCAGCTGCAGTGATTCACTACGGGGATACTGTAATGGTCATAAGTGTGGGAAACAATCACTTTTTTTCAGTGCCTTTGAACAGTCATTAATCAAATGGCTGTAAGTCAAGGACTACCTATATATTCAAGGAAATATAAATGTGCGTATGCATAAAGAAGACTAGAAGTGACTTAGAGTGGAATGGAATGGAATAGAATAGCATAGAATAGAATGGAAAGTATGGAATGGAATGGAATGGAAAGGAAAGTATGGAATGGAATGGAAAGTATGGAATAGAATGGAATGGAATGGAATACAGAATAGAATAGAATGGAATGGAATGGAATAGAAAGTATGGAATAGAAAGGAAAGTATAGAATGGAATGGAAAGTATGCAATAGAAAGGAAAGCATGGAATGGAATGGAATAGAATATAGAATAGAATAGAATAGAATGGAATGGAAAGTATGGAATAGAATGGAATGGAAAGGAAAGTATGGAATGGAATGGAATAGAATACAGAATAGAATAGAATGGAATGGAAAGTATGGAATAGAAAGGAAAGCATGGAATGGAATGGAATAGAATACAGAATCGAATCGAATCAAATTGAATCGAATAGAATGGAAAGTATGGAATAGAATGGAATGGAATGGAATGGAAAGGAAAGTATGGAATGGAATGGAATGGAATAGAATACAGAACAGAACAGAACAGAATAGAATAGAATAGAAATAGAATGGAATAGAATAAAATGGAAAGTATGGAATAGAATGGAATGGAATAGAATACAGAATAGAATAGAATGGAATGGAAAGTATGGAATAGAAAGGAAAGCATGGAATGGAATGGAATAGAATACAGAATAGAATAGAATAGAATCGAATCGAATGGAATGGAAAGTATGGAATAGAATGGAATGGAATGGAAAGGAAAGTATGGAATGGAATGGAATGGAATAGAATACAGAACAGAACAGAACAGAATAGAATAGAAATATAATGGAATAGAATAAAATGGAAAGTATGGAATAGAATGGAATGGGATAGAATACAGAATAGAATAGAATGGAATGGAAAGTATGGAATAGAAAGGAAAGCATGGAATGGAATGGAATGGAATAGAATACAGAATAGAATCGAATCAAATTGAATCGAATAGAATGGAAAGTATGGAATAGAATGGAATGGAAAGAATGGAATGGAATGGAATGGAATAGAATACAGAACAGAACAGAACAGAATAGAATAGAATAGAAATAGAATGGAATAGAATAAAATGGAAAGTATGGAATAGAATGGAATGGAATAGAATACAGAATAGAATAGAATGGAATGGAAAGTATGGAATAGAAAGGAAAGCATGGAATGGAATGGAATAGAATACAGAATAGAATAGAATAGAATAGAATAGAATGGAATGGAATGGAAAGTATGGAATAGAATGGAATGGAATGGAAAGGAAAGTATGGAATGGAATGGAATGGAATAGAATACAGAACAGAACAGAACAGAACAGAATAGAAATAGAATGGAATAGAATAAAATGGAAAGTATGGAATAGAATGGAATGGAATAGAATACAGAATAGAATAGAATGGAATGGAAAGTATGGAATAGAAAGGAAAGCATGGAATGGAATGGAATGGAAAGGAAAGTATGGAATGGAATGGAATGGAATAGAATACAGAACAGAACAGAACAGAATAGAATAGAAACAGAATGGAATGGAATAGAATACAGAACAGAACAGAACAGAACAGAACAGAATAGAAACAGAATGGAATGGAATAGAATACAGAATAGAATAGAATAGAATGGAAAGTATGGGATGGAATGGAACGGAACAGAATAGAAAGGGATCTTTGAGGTCTTCTAGTCCAATCCCCTGCTCCTACAGGAAACCCTATACCATTTCAGACAAAGGGCTGTCCAGTCTCTTCTTAAAAGACTCCAGTGTTGGAGCATTCACTGATTAATGGTTTTAATTATTTAAATGAACAAGGTTTTTTTTTTTAATGTGAAGGGAGCATGAAGTCTCTACGATTAAAATGTAAAGAAATGCAGTTCTGGAGCAAGCTGGGCATTTGGACTGGGAGAAGAATATTTACAGTGGATTGCAAAACTTCCCAGTCCCAAAAGTGGCAAAGTCCAGCAATGTCAGACTCCTTTGCCGCTAACTAAAAACACATTGTCCCCGGATTTGTCCAGTTTTATGTATAAGCAATACTTCTTTCACCTGAACTAATACTAGTAGTCCTATAAGCCCCTTATTGCAGTGTGTGCTGCACAGGATTTTTTTTTAATTTT
>JARGCV010000426.1:335000-352500 GCA_034064705.1 Bothrops alternatus | reverse complement strand
ACAAGGGGAGGGGCAGGTCTTTGGGAGGGAGGACCAGCGGGACTGACAAAGCTTTAGCCTTGTCCTTAGTTTTATCTTTCGTTTTCTCCTTGTCTTTTTTCTCTCGGTCCTTTTTGCCTTTCTCTTTCTCCTTCTTCTTGTGTTTCTCGCGTTCTTTTTTGGCCCCGGGCTCTTTGATCTTCACTTTCATGTCATCCTCAAAGTCCTTCATTTTGAACTTGAAAGAATCCAGGTCATCTTCTCTGATCAGGTCCTTCCACGCAAATTTGCCTTCTTTGCCTCCTTCCCTGTCTCGATCCTTCTCCTTGTTCTTCTCCTTGTCCTTGTTCTTCTCTTTGCTCTTTTCCTTATCCTTCTGCTTGTCTTTCTTCTTCATTTTGGTCTTCAGCTCTTTCTTCAGCTTCTTCTTCACCTCCACCGAGGCGGCCTGCTTCGTCTTCTCCTCGTAGATTTTGAGCAAAGGC
Organism: Bothrops alternatus; assembly: GCA_034064705.1. Taxonomy (NCBI): domain Eukaryota; kingdom Metazoa; phylum Chordata; class Lepidosauria; order Squamata; family Viperidae; genus Bothrops; species Bothrops alternatus. The sequence goes on along the minus strand of JARGCV010000426.1, from coordinate 352,036 downwards.
TCGGGCGTGGGCGGAGAAGCCGAGGGAGACGAGAAATAAGGAAAGTTTGTCGGTAAATGCGCGTGAGGACCCAGGTTGGCTTTGCGGATCACCTCGTCAATGGAGTCGTCCATTGTCCATGAAATATCCGAACTTGAGGTTCCTCCACAAGGAGGAATTGGGGTGCTTCCTGCTTTATTTAAGCTGCTATTTGCAGAAACGGAAACTTTCGGGATAGGAGGCTCAGACACAGAAAGTCTTTTGGGGCTTGTGAAAACATCTCCTTCGGATTCGGACCCAGAGGAAAACTCAAACGGATCGGGATCCCGTTCTGCACACGCCCGGGCAATGACCGCGTCGATGGAATCGTCAATTGTCTTGTCAATCACAGTGAATCTCTTTCCTGGGTTCTCACTAGAGGCTTTGGCAGGTTCAGCTGGCATCGGCACTTGCTTAACCTGGAGAGTCTCTTTCCCCATCTTTTCACTCAAGATGACTAATGGGGTTTTAATCGGGGTCTCCTGCTTAATTGTAATCTGAGGGACCACGTGGATGGGAAGTTTCGGACTTTTCGGGCTTCGGGGACTCTTAGCTCGGCCCGCAGATTTTTTCTCCTTGGTTCCAATTTTGGGCGAGCGAATGGGGCTGCCCGTAACGGCTGACGACGGGGAAACTTTGGGCGTTTTAGTCTTCTGCACCGGAGAGACGGTTTTCACCTTGGGCTTAGGAATAAGGGCTTTGGGTTCAGGGGGTTTTGGAATGGGCAGCTGTGACTTTGCGATGGGAGCCAAGACTGGGGGCTCTGGAGAGGACGGTACCTGCTCACCGCTCTCCTGAACGCAAACTGGGGAAAGCATTGGCGGCACCTTCTGGGTACTGATCGAGCTAAGAGGCTCGCGTGCCTCCACGGTGACTTCGAGCTCCTCTCCCTTCGTGTTTGTTAGTTTGGGGCGCTTCGCCGCAGGCATTTCCTCGGACTCGGGGCTTTCTAAGAGCCTCTTGTTTAAATAGTTTTCATCGTTCACAGCCTCCTCTTCTTCCATTTCTCCTTCTTCCTCCAAAGGAACCTGCATGGCTTCGGCGGAAGTCCCTCCATCCGTGGGCACCTGTTCCTCTTCCTCCTCTGGAGTAAGAAACAAGAAAAGAGAAAGTTACTTTCAGGCTCCGAATGAGAAAATAGTTTAGGGCAGGGGCCCCCAACCCCCAGTCTGTGGACTGGCACCAGCAGTGGTGGGATTCAAGCAGTGGTGGGATTCAGCTGGTTTGCACCAGTTCAGGAGAACCGGTAGCTAAATTGAATTCCTGAATTCGGAGAACCGGCTGGCTTCTGGAAGTCCAGTCTAGGCCTGGGAGCCCTCTCCCAGGCCTAGAACAGCCCACCGGAAGTGCATGGATACCACTTCCGGAAGTCTGTTCTAGGCATCTGAATGTCACTAAACGAACTGTTTTAAGTCGAGGACCACCTGTACCTGCAAAAGTGAAGGTATATTGCTTTGAAAAGAATCAATATGGCTGCATTATGCAAGGACAATTCTAGTGTTACTGCTGTCACACAATAACTACATTCCTTTGCTCTTTTACTTCTTGCCAAAAGGCTTTTTTTTGGCTCTATTTTGGCATCGTGGCAGCTGACGAACCATGCGTTCATGTGATGGCTCACAAAAACCCTCCCTCATCATGTCTATGTCCAATTTAATTAAGAGAAAGGACGAGGGGTGACATGACAGCAGCGTTCCAATATCTCAGGGGTTGCCACAAAAAAAGAGGGAGTCAAGCTATTCTCCAAAGCACCCGAAGGCAGGACGAGAAGCAACGGGTGGAAACTCATCAAGGAGAGAAGCAACCTGGAACTAAGGAGAAATTTACTCAAAACAATTGATCAGTGGAACCACCTGCCTCCAGAAGCGGAAACAGCTCCAACACTGGAAGTTTTTAAGAAGAGACTGGACAACCATTTGTCTGAAATGATATAGGTTTTCCTGCCTGAGCAGAGGGTTGGACTAGATGACCTCCAAGGTCCCTTCCACCACCACAACCACCACCACCATCAACAACAACAACTTTAAAGCGCTCGAATAAAAAGCCAGCAACAGATACCATTTGAGAAACAACCGAACATGTATCTGCTGGGTACATTCTTCTTCTTATAACAAACTTTGTTTCTCGTGTTTTGAACTGCTCTCCAAAAAAATCCCATTTTAGTTTTGGTTTGCCTTCGAACCTTTGGAGCGGGACTTTCCTTTTCCTGTAGAATGTGTCAAAGGCCCGGATTTAGGAGACTTGAGTCAAGAGCCTTGGGTCTAAACATGAATTTGTGCCAGCAGCGGCAAATTAAGTAAAAAAACAAAAAACCAAACAAAACAAACCTAAAACAACTTAAGCTTTTGCTAAGGCCTGGAGGATTTACGGCAGCAGGTCCAAAGTGGAAAGTCTGGGGGGGGGGGATAAAGCCTTCTGTTTTATTTAGACTTCCATAAGAAACAGAAATTTGTTAGTTCAGTTTTGCTTGGATGGACATATATTATTATTTATTTTTTTATTTGTTTAGGCTTATATGCCGCTCCTCTCCGAAGACTCGGAGCGGCGAAAAACACATATATAAAACAACAAATACAATATAAACCCAAACAAGAAATATTTAAAAATAAAATAAAACCCCACTCACTCTCACTCATATTCATCAGTCAATCCACAGTCATCCCCAGGCCTGCCGGCAAAGATGAGTTTTTAGATTTTTTCGGAAGGCCGGGAGAGTCGGGGAAACGCGGACTTCAGGGGGCAGTTGGTTCCAGAGGGCAGGTGCCACAACAGAGAAGGCCCTCCCCCTAGGGCCCGCCAGCCGACATTGTTTCGCTGACGGGACCCGGAGGAGGCCGACCCTGCGCGCTCTCACCGGTCATAGGGAAGTATGTGGCAGAAGGCGGTCCCGTAAGTATCCTGGTCCCATGCCATAAAGGGCTTTATAGGTAATAACCAACACTTTGAATTGGGCTCGGAGACCAATAGGCAACCAATGCAGCATGCGGAGAGTTGGCGAAACGTGGGCACGACGTGGAAGGCCCACAATTGCTCACACAGCTGCATTTTGCACTAATTGTAGTCTCCGAACACTCTTCAAGGGTAGCCCCATGTAGGGAGCATATATGCATATATGTTTTTGTCCTTAAAAAAAAAAAGGAGGAGGAGGAGGAGGAGGAGGAAGAAGAAGAAGAAGAAGAAGAAATAAATCAAATCAGCCTCTTGTGTCCTGGCATCTGCTAAAAATAGACCGTGCTGCTGGATTTGGTGCAGGTTCCAAAAACTGGGTTTAACCACTGCCTGATCTTTTCGGGGAATGAAATATGCTCATATTCCCTAGGGTGGTGTGATTTAAAAGAGAAATGAGCTGAGCTAGAAAAATATTTCAAATTCGTAGGTTTGACCTCAATGTTACAGACAGCTGTCCAGTGCAGAGGTGAAAGAAAAAAAAATTATCTTAACATTCCTGTAACAAAGATGATCAGGGGACTTGAGGCTAAAACATACGAAGAACAGTTGCAGGAACTGGGGATGTTTACTCTGATGAAAAGAAGGACGAGGGGGGACATGATAGCAGTCTTCCAGTATCTCAGGGGCTGCCCCAAAGAAGAGGCAGTCAAGCTATTTTCCAAAGTGCCTGAAGGCAGGACGAGAAGTAACGGGTGGAAACTAATCAAGGAGAGAAGCAACCTGGAACTAAGGAGAAACTTCCTAACAGTTAGAACAATTAACCAGTGGAACAGCCTGCCTCCAGAAGTTGTGGGTGCTCCAACACTAGAAGCTGAAACAAACACTATTTCTGAAGGAAGATACAAATTATGAATCTGGTCAACCTATAAAATTTGCCCTAACTTTCTTGATCCTGCTGCAGTATTTAATAACATTTCTTGGAGGATGTCAGAACCAGGACAGACCATGCAATGAGAAGAGTTAAGAGTAATCAAGATTAAATCCTGGTTAGGTTTTTTTTTTTAAAGGAAGCAGACTTCCACAAAAGTAGCCCAAAACGTTAAAGACAACACTCATGTCTTTTATGTTCAGATATTGTGAACATGTATTTTTAACCTGGAAAATTGCTCTGGAAAACATGCGAAGACGCGTCAATACGGTGAAGGTGTTTCGAAATGATTAATTAATTAATTCTACGCCGCCTACCCCCCCCCCCCTACAAAGAGACTCTGGGCAGCTATTGATTAAAAACAGTTCACAGTTTGGGAGGGAAGATGAAGTTATCTCAGGCTGACTGCTCACAAACCGTCAAAACATTAGAGCTTAATGATTTAAATATTAGAATAAAAACATGAAAGCGGAACCCGGGCTGAAGATACTGGAATAATCTAAACGGACCAGTTCAATCTTTCTCTCTTGCTTTTTTTTTTTTTTTGTACTTGCGTATAGTTCAGTTAGAATTCATAATCAATTTATGTGGCATGATATAGAACATGTTCGTGAGCTGAATGTGCGGGTGTAATGACTGGCTAAATTAACTTGGATAGTTTGAAAGGTCTATTACCTGTTTCCGCGTGTAATAATTTGATAACCCTCATTCCCCTAGCACCCCTTCCAGGCCTGTCTGTGAATTGTTCAGGTAATGGCCGAAACTGAGACTCGGGAGAAAATTCTCTGAATAAAGAACAAAGAGATTTTTAGCCATTAAAAAACAGACCCTACAACATGTGGAATTTTCAATCGACAGGCTAAAAATACTCAGTTCAAATACTCAGTACTGAACTTACAGCCATTTGTTTAACGACAGAATCAAAGTTACGACAGCACTAAAAAAAATGGCCTAGGACCGTTTTTCACTTACGACCACTGCAGCGTCCCCATAGTCATGTGATCAAAACTTGAACACTTGGCAACTGGCGTGTACTTGTGACAGTTGCAGCGTCGTGGGGTCATGTCATCCCCCATTTTTGTAATTTTTAGGATTTTAGGATTTGTATATATTGGGTTTTATATGGGATTTTATGGCCTAATTTGTTTAATTTATTTTTAAATATTTTAATTTTGTACATTTATATGTTTTTTAAATTTTAAGGCTGTAAACCGCCCCGAGTCCTTCGGGAGAGGGGCGGTATAGAAATTTAATAAATAATAATAATAATAATAATAATTTGTGACCTTCCCAGCTGGTTTCCGACTAGCAAAATTGATGGGGGGGGGGAGAACCCGATTTGCTGAACGACTGTACAATTCACTTCACAGTTGCAGTGACTTTCTTAACAACCGTGGCAAAAAAAGGTCATAAAATGGAGCAAAACTCATTTAACAGCTGCCTTGCTCAGCAATGGAAATGTTGGGCTCAAATCAATTTTTTTTGAAATGTGTTCTTCTGGATTTTTGTTGTTGTTATTCTGTCTCTCCCTGTTAAAGTAAACCTGCCATTAAAATTATAGACCAGGGGTCTTCAAACTTGGCCCTTTTATGACTTGTGGACTTCAACTCCCAGAATTCCTCAGCCAGGCACGTGTCCACAAGTCATAAAAAGGCCAAGTTTGAAGATTCCTGTCTTAACTCTAACAATCAAAATGGAGGCTGGCTGAGGAATTCTGGGAGTTGAAGTCCACAAGTCATAAAAGGGCCAAGTTTGAAGACCCCTGTTACAGACTGATTCATTTCTTTTGTCAGTGGGCAAATGTACAAAATCAGAAGGGGATCAAATATTTTTTCCCTTCACTCTACTTGTATTCTCCTTTATTGCTGCTGTAGAGTAGAGCTCCCCAACCTTTGCGGACAGATGGGGGGGAGGTGGTTCCAAACGGCTCAAGGCCCGGTAATGGGCCGTGGCACAGGGGTTGGGGACCTCTGCTGTACAGAAAGTCCTTGCTTACCAACCACTTAGTCAGTGACCATTCCAAGTTACCACAGCGCTGCAAAAGGAGACTTACAACCGGGTCCTCAAAGTTGTAGCCGTCGCAGTGTCTCTTGGTCGTATGATCGCCATTCGCGACCTTCGCAGGCGATTTCCATCAACAGAAGATCCAATCCACTTCCCGTTCAATCATCAATCAGGGCTGCCCTAACCAGGGACCTCCACAAAGCAAACTCACGGTGTATTCCTTATTTAAACATATTTCCTCCCCCCCCCCCCGTTAAAAATGAAATTATTAGCAAAGACAAGGTAATTAGGCTGTGACAACTTGTCCGCCAGAGCCAATCAATAACAGGAGTAGATTAACTAAACTGAGGACTGTACGATGATGATGGGTTATAAATGGCTAGAGATTGAGAGAGAGACAGAGAGATTGAGAGAGAGAGAGAGAGAGAGAGAGAGAGAGAGAGAGAGAGAGAGAGAGAGAGAAACTGACCATCAGAAAAAGGAGCCTTTTCTAACATATCCACAATTAAAAAAAAGAAGAAAAAAAAGAAGAGAACCTTAAAATGCTATATAAGCAAGCTAACCTGAAATGACACCTAATATTATAAATGGCCTAATCTATATGTTAATATGGTTGTATCACAGAAATGCAGCAAGACTAAGATAACAATATGACTTTGGGGTTTCTATGGCTACCATCCTGAGTGAATGCGCCAGCGAGGGCCTTGCAAGGCGGACACCACAATGGGGGCTTTCCGGGGGGGGGGGGCTTCTCTCTTGCTTATTTATGATATGATTTATGATAACGACCACTCTCCCATTTTCTCCCCTCGTCTGAGTACAATAAATTGCCGTCGTTAATCTCCTTTTTTGGGGTGGGGTGGGGGTGTTTCAGGCCTGATTACAATAATAGAACAGGGGCCCAGATCTGGTAATAGAGGGAGCCTTAAGGTGAGATTCCTGAGTCCCACTCATTCCTTGCAAAAATAGAAGTACGAATTTGGAGATCTTCAGAGGCAATGTCAGTAAAGTGGACTATTTCAGGGATTTTTTTTTTATTTTATTTTTTTTGCTTGGAGCGTTTTCGGTTCAGGGGAATTTCCAAGCCTTCTCCAATTCAATTCTCTCTTGCCCATTTCCCAGAAGAAGAAAAAAAAAATTCTTGTTTGGAAAGGTAAAAGCCTGGGAACCCTAATGGAACTTGGGACTTCTGACGTGTCCTGCCACCGGGGTGTGTGTGAGAATGGGAGAGCCACATCCACACACATGAAAGAGGGAGGAAAAGAAAAAAACAACAAGCCCGTGTGTGGGAAGTCCTTAGTCAGCTTTTATACTCTGTATTTATCGAGGTAATAGTGTTGGGAAAGGAGTTTTCCAGCCTGGCACTTGAGACGGAAAACATGTTTTATCCCAGTTCAACTCCCAACTCATTTAAAAGAGACACTCAGAAACAAAACAAACAGAAGGCAGCCGACAAATTGTGGTTCGCTTGGGACAAACCTCGGAGAGGGGGTTTTATTCATTCATTGTTTTCAGGGGAAATCTTTAGCAGCTTTACAGGTAGTCCTCGACTTACAACCGTTGGTTTAATGATGGTTCAAAGTTACAACGGCCCTGAAAAAAGTGACCTAGGACCGGTTCCTCATCTTTGCGACTGTTGCAGCGTCCCCTGCGGTCAGAATTTGGGCACTTGGCAACGGGCCTGTACTTCTGTGGGTAGGCAAGACAGGGGTTAAGTGGGTTTTGCCACATTTTACGAAACTTCTGGCCACAGAAGTGAGTTGTTAAGTGAGTTGTGTTGGCGTTAAGAAAACTGGCTTCCCCTTATCGACTTGGCCTGTCAGGAGCCAGGTGGGAAGGTTAACAATGGTGATCACACGACCCCCGGGCCATTGCAACCATTATAATAATAATAATAATAATAATAATAATAATAATAATAATAATAATAACAACAACAACAATAATTAAATGAACGGCTGTAAGTCGAGGACAACCTGTGATAGAAACTTCAATGATGTAAAAAGGGGGTAGAAAGCTAGGATAAACTATTACCTGGGAAAACAGTGACACCCCATTAGTGAAAGCAGGCACCCATGAAATCTCACAAGCTAATCAGCGTCACACACTGATTTGCTTTAGGAGAGAATATAGAGATTTTCGTCTACTGACCAGCTGAATTCCAAATATCTGGAACTAATGGAAGCAAACGAAAACTCAAAATACAACATTATCTGAAGTGGGGATGGACAAACCTTTGCCGGATCACATATAGCTTTTTTGGGGAGAAGGGATTAAAAGGCTGTAACACAAGACAAGGTGGAATCATGGAGACAAGAAAGGGTGGGTTTCAGGTACGACGAAGTCTTTCTTCAGACATATTTTACAGCTTACAGTAATATTTCTCCCGGCTTCCTATTTCAAAATGATGAGAAAAATCTACCCTAGGTTTTTAATAATCAGATGTGACTCTGAAGGTTAGCAAAAGTGTGCAGGGGGCTGTATGTCGCTTTGGGCTGATTTACAGGATTATTTCAACTGCGGTGCCAACTCCATTGCGTGAGATGAGGGGTACAGTATAGGCCAGGGCTAGGCAACCTTGGCCCTTTTATGATTAGTGGACTTCAACTCCCAGAATTTCTGAGCCAGGCTGGCTCAGCCTGGAAACCTCTCCCTTTCCCCTCAGCATGGCTGGCTCAGGAATTCTGGGAGTTGAAGTTCACGCCTCATAAAAGAGCCAAGGTTGCCTACGCCTGGTCTAGGAGGCTCACCGCTTAGAACAGGAGGACTTAGGACGGGGGTAGGCCACCTTGGCTCTTTTATGACTCGTGGACTTCAACTCCCAGAATTCCTGAGCCAGCCATGCTGAGGGGAAAGGGAGAGGTTTCCAAGCTGAGCCATGCTGGCTCAGGAATTCTGGGAGTTGAAGTCCACGAGTCTTAAATTAGCCAAGGTTGAGGAGCCCTGATATAGGGCAGGGGTGGGGAACCTTGGCTCTTTTATGACTGGTGGACTTCAACTCCCAGAATTCCTGAGCCAGCCATGCTGAGGGGAAAGGGAGGGGTTTCCAAGCTGAGCCAGGTTGGCTCAGGGATTCTGGGAGTTGAAGTCCATGAGTCATAAAAGAGCCAAGGTTGCCTACCCCTGGTATAGGCAGTCCCTGACTTAAAACAGTTCATTTAGTGACTGTTCGAAGTTACAACAGCGTTGAAAGAAGTGACTTATGATAACTGTTCACAGTTATAATGGTTGCAGCATCCCCAGGGTCATGTGATCAAAATGCAGACGCTTGGCAACCGCCTCGTATTTATGACGGTTGCTGTGTCCCGGCTTCACGTGATCACCTTTTGCGACCTTCCGACAAGCCACGTCCATGAGGAAGCCAGATTCGCTTAACAACGGTCTCTTTACTTTAATACCTGCAAGTGATTCATTTAACGACTGTGGCAAGAAAGGTCATAAAATGGGGCAAAACTCACTCTCTGTGATTACACAGGAATTTGGGGCTCAACTTCATTACAGGTTCAAAGCCCACTTGCGAAAAGAGCCTAGAATTTGAAAGAAAAAAAAAACCGAACCTGAAATGAAAAGATATTAACATCTGCAAAACACATCTCTGCCAAGTTATTCCTATAAAGTGGCAGAATAAGACAAATTGCCTATGTGTGCAAACAAGTTGTTCCGCTCCCACCAAAGTAAGCTGAAGGCACTTCAAAATAATCAATAAAGACACTTCACATTTAACGTGCCTTGAGATCAGAAAGAAATATTCATAATTCTGTTAGCCAAGCACTTTTTGACTCAGCGGGCACCATGTCTGGATTCAGCTGGGATCTGTAGAGCTAAAAATATGATGGAACGGTCATTGCATTTTGTTGCTAAGAATCACAGCGTCAACACAGCAGTCCCAAGGACGGTCTCGGGTCCTTCTGGAAGATTCAAATGTACCAAACCTTTAAGCTAAATTAACGGTTACTCTTTTGCTTCACTGGAACCTATCTGGATTGAAGTTCATGGAAAAGTTGGCGCTTTCCTTTACCAACTATAAAGAAACCAAGACATTATTGATAAACAATTTATTCGGGATACCACTGATAACCTAAAATGGCATTTTCTTATTAAGGTCCATTTGCAAATCTAATTAGGGACTGCCTATTTTTAGCATAATGTAGCAAATAACGGAATTGGGTGCTCACCCCTAATCAATTAATATATCTAATCCACTGAAGGCTGCAGCCGTTGCCATGAGTGGTGCTATAATGGGGAGAGGTATAAAATCTATGCTACCATTAATTTTTACTCATTCCAGTGGACGTCAGCTGAAGATAATCTGCCCGAGGAAGCATAAAGAAGACTAAAGCTGTGATAAACCTGCGCTTCATAGGCCCCCTAGTAAATTGACCATGTTGGTTATAGATAATGTGAATTATATGTCCCAGGATAATGTTGCAGGGTCCAATCTGGGTCGGTCACCTGGACCAGAGGTGAATTATAATGTAATACTTGAGAAAGGAGAAAGAGAATAAATTGGGAAAGGCATAAAAACTGTGTTGTTCAGTCGCTAAGTTGTGTCTGACTCTTCGCAACCTTGTGCTCCACGGTCTCCTAGAGTTTGCCCAAATCAGGGGTAGGCAACCTTGGCTCTTTTATGACTCGTGGACTTCAACTCCCAGAATACCTGAGCCAGCCACGCTGAGGGGAAAGGGAGAGGTTTCCAAGCTGAGCCATGCTGGCTGAAGAATTCTGGGAGTTGAAGTCCACGAGTCATAAAAGAGCCCAGGTTGCCTACCCCAGGCCGAAATGCGTGTTCATTGCACCAATGACACTATCCAACCATCTCATCCTCTGCTGTCCTCCTTCTCCTTTTGCCTTCCATCTTTTCCAACATCAGGGTCTTCTCCAAGGAGGCCCCTGTTCTCATTTGGTGGCCAAACTATTTGAGCTTCAGATTCCATGTCGGTCTTCAAAGGAACAGTCAAGGTTGATTCCCTTTAGGATTGACTGACTGGATCGCCTTGTAGTCCAAGGGAAACTCTCAAGAGTTTTCTCCAGCTCCACGGTTCGTAAGCATCAACCCTTCGGCACTCAGATTTCCTTAGAGTCCAACTCTCACAGCCATGCATTACTGCTAGGAAAACCAAAGCTTTCATTACAGAGAGTCTCCAACTTACAACAATTTCGCTTGGTCGCTCAACAGCGAGAAACTGGTGACGCGGCCACAGCAGCGCCTGCATTTTCTGGGTCACATGAGAAAAGCACATCTTCCTTCTCCTATCCTTACCACTTTCTACAGGGGGACGATCGAGAACATCCTGTCATAAAGCATCACAGTCTGGTTTGGAAGCATCCCTGCTTCAGATAGGAAGGCGGTGCAGAGAGTGGTGAGGACAGCCGAAAAGATCATTTTGCAGCTCCCTCCCTCCCTCCCAATCAGGACATAGCACAGAAGCACTGCTTGAGCATCCTCTTCACAACCTGTTTTCCTTGTTCCCTTCTGGGAGGAGGGGGCTTCGTGGTATCCATAGCAGAACATCCAGATTCAGCCATAGTTTCATTCCATACAGCATTAACCTTGTGAACTCTCAAGCTTCCTCCTTCCATTATGTATTCAAGATGGACAGTATTTAACATTTATTTGTTATGTATATGTAGGGGTGTGGGTCTATACATATGCTGTATATAGTATGTTTAGGTGTGTGTCATGTATGTGTTTCACTTTGAGAGGGGGCAACTAAATTTCATTTTTGATGTGTGCCATTGTGCCCACAGTATAAAAAAAAAAGACAATAAAGGTTATCTTATGTAATTTGTTTTAGTGACTGTTCAAAGTTACAACAGTGCTGAAAAACGGGACTTATGACCGTTTTTTCATCTTTACGACCACTGCATCATCCTTGCGGTTACGTGTTCAAAATTCCGACGCTTGGCAACTGGTTCATATTTAGGATGGCTGAGGTGTCCCGGGGTCATGTGTGTATCGCCTTTTCCGATCTTCCAACCAGCAAACTCAATAGGGAAATCAAATTCACTTAACACAGCGGTTCTCAACCTGTGGGTCGCGACCCCATTTGGGGTCGAATGACCATTTCACGGGGGTCACCAAGCACCGCAGTCCGCCATATTTTTTTTGTCGGCCATTTTTTTTGGTTGGCCATTTTTTCCCTATTGCGATGCAGACCGTCGCGCCATGCGTGCGCGATGCGCCACGCATGCGCGGTGCGGGCCCGCCATATTTTTTTGTCCGCCATTTTTTTTGGTTGGCCATTTTTTCCCCTATTGCGATGCGGACCGTCGCGCTGCGCATGCGCGATGTGCCGTGCAGGCCCGCCATTTTTTTGGGTCGGGGTCACGCCGCGCATGGGCGGCGCAGGTGGGGTCTCGGCCTGAAAAAGGTTGAGAACCGCTGACTTAACAGCACCATGTTACTAGATTGACAACTGCAGTGATTGGCTTAAAGAGCTGTGGCAAGGAAGGTCACTTATCCAATGTGTGAGTTGGCAACAGCTCAATTGTGGTCGTAAGCTGAGGGCTATCTTGTAGTATACAGTTGTACTACATACTACCTTGTAGTATGCAGTTGTAGTATACAGGGTAGTCCTCGGCTTACGACCACAATTTGTTGGCAAGGTGATGCCTCTGCTTTTTGATATGCTGTCTAGGTTTTGCCATAGCTTTTTACACTGCAAAATAAAAAGATGCATTTCTACAGAAGAGAATATATGAATCTCTGAGCTTGGTGGTCTGCCTGTAGACCTTTCCTTACCCAAACAGGGAACAACATCAATGCACCATCAGTAAAAGATCATTAAAGATCGATAAAAGACCATTAAGGGTCAGTGAAAGATCAATGCATCAGTAAAAAGATGTATTTTAAAGCAGGACCCACAACAAGGCCTGGCCTCTGGTGTTCTCCGCGACCTTGACCAGAAAGAAAATGAAGGGAAAAACAACAACAACCAGGAGAAGGAATATCTTAGGACCTGAGGCTCTGAAAGTATTTTAGCATGAGCTTTGAATAATTATCCTACAATATGAGTTTCCTGATTAATTGCTTCAGATAAGGTCTCCTTTTACTAGCTGGCCTCCAGTGACTCTGCCTACTTCCCATAATCACTTGTGTCTCGTCTCCCCCCCTCCCTTGCACACTGGGAACAGCTGAGAGGGAGAGCGAGAAAGAAAGAAAGAAAGAAAGAAAGAAAGAAAAAAACCCCCAAGATACACAATTCCATTACTTGAGGATTAGCCAGAAGATAACCTTACGTATTCCATTACTGACCATGATTTGAGTAATTATGCAATCAAACGGAGTCACTTTGAAAGATACCTTAATTGTTTTCCCAGGTTTGCTCAAGCTGTGCATGAAGGTGCATCTGTCCACAGCGCAGAAGTGCGTGCAGAGGGCCGAAGGGAAATGTAATGAGAAATCGGGCAAATTTTCAGAAAGCTAATTAAACTTTCGAAGGAACGTTCTAGAAAGAAGGGAGTTAACAATCTACTCGGGCCAACAGGTGCCCTACATTCCTCAGAATGGAACAGAACAGGTAGTCCCTGACTTATGACCGTAATGGAGGTAGCCCTTGACTTACGGTCGTAATGGAGGTAGTCCTTGACTTACGACCGTAATGGAGGTAGTCCCTGATTTACGACTGGCTTACGACCGTAATGGAGGTAGTCCCTGACTTACGGTCGTAATGGAGGTAGTCCCTGACTTACAACTGCATTGCAGGTAGTCCCTGACTTATGACCGTAATGGAGGCAGTCCCTCACTTACGGTCGTAATGGAGGTAGTCCTTGACTTACGACCGTATTGGAGGTAGTCCTTAACATACGACCGTAATGTAGTCCTTGACTTACAACCGTAATGGAGGTAGTCCCTGATTTACGACTGGCTTACGACCGTAATGGAGGTAGTCCCTGACACGACCGTAATGGAGGTAGACCCTGACTTACGACTGTATTCCAGGTAGTCCCTGACTTACGACCGTAATGGACTGGGGGTTGGGGACCCCTGGTCTACGTGCCTATCGTTTCTTATTTTCTTCCATTTCAATCTTACGATGGACGACTGGATTTTTTCTCCTCCTTTTCAAATCTTGTACTGTATATGGTCAAAAATTACAAGATGGTGGCACGTGGCCTATAGCACCAGCCTTTGGGAAACCCCAGAATTAATGTTAGCATTTTATATATTGCTTGCTGTACCTCCGATCATCTTAATATTTATTTCACATGTTGTTTTACACCATGGATTATCAGTGCAAAACACTACCTGGATTGCTAACTAATTTTTTTTCCTGTTTGTTTTAATTCGGCAATTGTCTGATTTTGAAAACGAAGCTTTTTTAAAAAGGAAAAAAAAGATTGATGGGCCACCCCATGTCACAGACCCCTGGGTGGCCAAAAATCTCCTGATTTAATTTATCCTCAAAACATCCCTGCAAGGTAAGGTGCAATCTACCCCCTCCCACTGCAGAGATTGGAACTGAACATTGAGATAAGGGTCTTGTGCAAAGCCACCCAGTGAGGAGACGGCTGAGGCTGGATTAATTAGCTAATTGAAATATATATTACTAAACTCAATGGAAGCACTGTTTTGAGGCTACTGAAATGAAAAAAAACAGCACCCTCTCTTCTTATACAATGCAGACAAATCACTTAGCTGCTGGAAAGACCCTTTCAATGTGTAGCCTCAATCAAGAGATATACAAAGATAGCTTATTAGAATTTGCCCTGGAAAAAAAAACCCAACAAAGCAATTATTGAAAAAAATGGTAAAAGGACCTGAAATTGTTTACTACGACCCACAGGGCTAAATGATCTAAAACTGATATTGGCACTCAAGATTCTCAAATATTATTTTCTGCTGAAGTCACAATACCCGTTATTGTTTATTAATACCTGTGTGTCTGCTCAGTTATATCCGAGGATCGGTGTCAAGTCATTTCTAGCAGAAACAGACTGAAATGAGGATATGATCTAATCAGGGTCATTTCAACCTGCGATGGGCAGCAAATAAATTTGAGAATAAGAGTAATAATAACATACTCTGGGACTTTAGAATTCAAACCGGCAGACACCTGCCACGCAATACCCCAGACTTAGCAATTGCTGATAAGAAAGACAAAAACGTCTGGATAGTGGACATAGCAGTACCTAGAGACAGCAGAAGAGAAGGAACTGGAGAAGATAACAACATACAAGGACCCATAAATACAGGTACTCCTCGACTTACGATCACAATGGAGCCCAAAATTTCTGTTGGTGAGAAGTTGTCCCATTTTACGACGGTTCTTGCCACAACTGTTAAGTGAATCACTGCAGTTGTTAAGTAAGTAACATGGTTGTTACTTACTTACAACATGAAGGAAGAAGTCAGATTCAACCGTGTTACTAACCAACAACTGCAGTGATTCACTTAAGTAAGTAACAGGGTTGTTAAGTGAATCAGGTTCCTCCATTGACTTTGCTTGTCAGAAGGTTAGAATAGAATAGAATAGAATAGAATAGAATAGAATAGAATAGAATAGAATAGAATAGAATAGAATAGTATAGAATAGAATAGAATAGAAAATATGGAGTGGAGTGGAATGGAATGGAATAGAAAATATGGAGTGGAGCGGAGCGGAGCGGAAAAGAACAGAATAGAAAATATGGAGTGGAGAAGAATGGAATAGAATAGAATAGAATAGAATAGAAAATATGGAGTGAAGCAGAGCGGAGCGGAGCGGAACAGAATAGAAAATATGGAGTGGAGTGGAATGGAATAGAAAATATGGAGTGAAGCAGAGCGGAGCGGAACAGAACAGAATAGAAAATATGGAGTGGAGTGGAATGGAATGGAATAGAATAGAGCTGGAAGGGACCTTGGAGGTCTTCTAGTCCAGCCCCCTGCTCAACCAGGAGAACCTATACCGTCTCAGACAGGTGAATGTCCAGTCTCCTCTTAAAAATCTCCATTTGACCTGCAATATGGTCAAAACTGAATACAGGCAGTCCTCAACTTACAACAGTTCATTTAGTGACAATTCAAAGTCACAAAGGCACTGAAAAAAGGGACTTCTGACTGCTTTTCGCACTTACAACTGTTGCAGCATCCCCAGACAAACAACATCAAGGGAGAAGTCAGATTCAACCGTGTTACTAACCAACAACTGCAGTGATTCACTTAACGTGGCAGGAAAGGTTGTAAAATGGGGCAAAACTCACCTAACAAATGTCTCACTTAGCAATGGAAATGTTGGGCTCCACCTGTGGACCTAAGTCAAGGACCTATACCTGTACAGGTATTCCTCGACTTACGATAGTAATTGAGCCCAGTATTATGGTTGTAAGTCACTGCGGTCATACGTCGAGGCATTGTGTGACAGGACCTGATTTTTTGGCATTTTTTTTGCAGCAAACACTGTGGTCCTTAAGTGAATCCATTTTAGTTGATGGGCTTTTTTTTTCCTTTTTTCTTTTTGCTGGACATCGGAAAGAAATGTTGGGAAATGGCACAAAATGGCAAAAATCACGGTCACCTGACTGCGGGATGCTGCAAATAAAAAAGAGAAGCCAAAATGTGGCCAAGTGCTTGTCTGTGTGGCCGTTAGTAAGTAGCTTTTGAAGGGTCCGTCATAACTTGGAACGGTCACTAAGCGACCGGTCGTACGTCAAGTGCTGGCCTATATATAAGATGTAGCTAAGGACGATATACTGGATGCAGTGTAAAAAAAAATGAATTTACTGACAAATCAAAAACTCGCATGGTAACAGCTCAACTCAGCAAGAGACTTTCAAATATATGGCAGTTTGTCAAAGTTCTAATCATGGGTGAGCTTTAAACCCTAAGCCAGGGGCCTTCGGACTTGGCCACTCTTAAGACTTGTGGACTTCAACTCCCAGAATTCCCCAAAAGGCTGTCTTCCCTTGAAAGCAAAAGGAAAACATGATGCTTACAAAGCCATTTGGCCCTGCATCTAAGCAGCTAGGAAGCAAAGTTTTTGTAATCTGAAGAAGAAGAAAAAAAGCCACCCACCACCACCACAACGGTTGTAAATCGAGGACTACCTGTAAATCAGCGGTTCTCAACCTGTGGGTCGCGACCCCATTTGGGGTCGAACGACCATTTCACGGGAGTCGCCAAGCACCGCAGTCCACCATTTTTTTTGGTCGGCCATTTTTTCCCTATCGCGATGCGGGCCATCGCGCCGCGCATGCGCGATGTGCCCCATCGAGC
>JARGCV010000426.1:197500-330000 GCA_034064705.1 Bothrops alternatus | reverse complement strand
TATATACACACATCCTTCACATTCTATTCAGCATTGCGCTGCCCTTAATATTGTACTTTAATGTTGCACTAAACTGTGGTATTTAATATGGTTACAGCTCTGGGATAAAAACTATTTTTTCAGCCTATTTCTCTTTGTTTTTATTATCCTGTACTGTCTGCCCGATGGTAACGGTTAAAAAAAAAGAATCTCTGGGATCAGATGAGTAAAGTAAAAATAAAGGCTTGGGGGAAGAACTCATCATAACGTAAAGACGGGAAATGAAGAGTCCAGGTTAATGTTAATATTAACGTAATGTCGACAATTATGCTTAATGAGCTTACAGTAGGCAATGTTGAGGTAAAGGTGGGACTGAAGATTAGGGTCAGAAGGATAGTGTATAGGAAGTCCTCGACTTACAACAGTTCGTTTAGTGACTGTTTGAAGCTACAACGGCACCGGAAAAAGTGACTTATGACCCCTTTTCACACGGAGAGCCTTCAAACAGTCACTAAATGAATGGCTGCAACTTGAGGACCACCTGTACAAATTCTGGACTGCCATAATCTCTCCCCATCCGTTTGCCAAAGGGCAACTGAATGGGGATTATGGGAGTTGTAATATAGCTTGTCGGGAGGATACCAGGTTCGGGAGGTCAGTTGCCATGAATTCATAAACATCCAGGCTGCCAATTCACCTTTTTTTGTGGCAAGGCCTGTTTTCCCCACACAAACAGGTCTCAGAGTTTCCATGGCAACAATAGCCCCAGGGAGACTATATTGGGGGGAGAAATCTACAATAGAACAGGATAATTTCCAAGGAATTTGGAGAATAAATTATCCACTGGAAAGAAAACAAGCTCGCAGTCTCTGGAACTATTTCCAAACAAAGGAAATGTCTACAAATCTGTACTCAATATTAATAAAACAAAAACAAAAATGGAAGGAAGGTTCCTTCAGTCAAAGTTTCCAGTCTAGGCCGGAGCCAGATTTGTTAGTGATGAGGAAAAAAAAAAAAAAAAAGACCCTTAATGAACTACAAACCCCATCATGCCTCATAACTGGCACATACTGATTGGGGATGCTAGCTAGACACGCCCAGTTCCTCTACCATGCCCATATGCGGCTTATGAAGAATGTAGAATATAATTTGATAAATAAGTAAAGGGATAAACAAATAAGCCAAATTTCTTAGCCCACTACAGTAAACTCTTCAACATTTGAGATTTAAAACACAAAAGTAGTCTTCGGCTTACATTGCATTCATTTAGTAACTGTTTAAAGGTAAAAATGGCACTGGAACAAGGGGACTTACGGCCGTTTTTCACACTTACGACCGTTGCAGCATTCCCACGGTCACGTGATCAAAACCGAGGCCTGTGGCAATTGGCTCATATTTATGACGGTCGCAGTGTACCGGGGTCATGTGACCCCCTGGTTGTGACTTTCTGACAAGCAAAGTCAGTAGGGAAGCCAAATTCCCTGTTATCAGCTTAACAGCTGCAGTGATTCCCCAAACAACTGTGGCAAGAAAGGTCGTAGAATGGGGCAAAACTCACTGAACAAAGTGCCTTGGTTAGCAACAGAAATGTTATAAATTGAGGACCACAATGGTGGGATTCAAATATGTGAACAAGCGGTTCTCTGTGTGGATGCCGCTTCCAGAAGTCCATTCTGGGCCTGGGCAACAAAACATTAGCTAGCGGTTCTGCCGAAGTGGTGCGAACCGGTTGGATCCCACCACCTGTATATTTTTGTTGCAGAGGCAATGAACATATTTGCGCATACCAAAATCTACTAAGCACAGACAAGGTTTTTGAAATTAAAAATAGGGTTCGCACAACACACATAGCCTGGATTTAAAAAAGAAAAGAAAAAAAGAGCACAACTCCTCTTTTCACATAATATGTGATGCCTACATAAATGCAACTTCTCACGGATTAATATCATAACCTGGTTCAGAAAATATGCTAACATAATGCCTGCGGAGATTCTCAATCATCTGGGTCATGGTGGTCGCAAAGGTGCTTTTTCGTGAGGCAACTGGACTTCCTTGTTTTTCCTTTGAAGACGTTTCCGCTTCTCATCCAAGGAGCTTCTTCGGTTCTTGAACCGAACTTCTTCACGAAGTGAAGAGGCTTCTTGAGATGAGAAGTGAAACGCCTTCAAGGAAAAACAAAAGTCTAGTTCAGGGGTAGGCAACCTTGGCTCTTTTATGACTCGTGGACTTCAACTCCCAGAATTCCTGAGCCAGCGTGGCTCAGCTTGGAAACCTCTCCCTTTCCCCTCAGCATGGCTGGCTCAGGAATTCTGGGAGTTGAAGTCCATGAGTCATAAAAGAGCCAAGGTTGCCTACCCCTGTCCTAAGTCCTCCTATTCTAAGTGGTGACCCTCTTAGGCCAGGGACAGGCAACCATGGCTCTTTTATGACTGGTGGATTTCAACTCCCAGAATTCCCGAGCCGGCCATGATGAGGGGAAAGGGAGAGGTTTCCAAGCTGAGGCATACTGGCTCAGGAATTCTGGGAGTTCAAGTCCACGAGTCATAAAGAGCCAAGATTGCCTACCTCTGGTCTAGTTTGCCATTCAAAAAAAAAAAAAAAAACCTTTGGGACGTGCTAACGTAATGGTTGACTTTATCACAAGATGGCGGACTACCATGTGCCCTACCCCATTTTACCCTGGACCGACACAGGATCTGCAAAGCCAGCCGAAGTGTTAATTCTCTCCATTTTGTTACTTTAGCTGGCAAGGGCCAGCTTTCGAATTACAGCCAATTCGGAACTGCTGACCGCTCTATGGCCAAGGCTTAATTGAAGTGCTTACCCAGACCATGTTCCACTCATTTTTTCCTTTTTCTTTTTTTAATGCTGGGAGTTTAAACTGCTATAACATGGAGCTTCTCTCCTTTCGCCCACCTTTCTGAAGATTAGGGTGGAGAGGAGGAAGAATTATCTCCAGAGAAATATAAAAGATTCTATTGATTTTCGGTAAGAAGTCTGTAGAAGTTCTTAATACTAGCTTATCTATACTCCTCTGCCGACTAAGCCCCTATCTCTGAAACTATCCTTCCCAATGTTATCTAGCGGAAAAGGGGGGAAAAAAACATTCAGTTCTTCACGGGCTCAAATATAGCTTTGTCCAAAGTTGTAATACTAACTCCAGGTGCCACATTTGTACAGGGTCCAGTGAGTTGAATACATTCCACAGTTTTGCTGAAAATAGTACAAGGCAACTGTGACTTAGATTTTCTCTCTCTCTCTTTTTAGCACCAGGATGCTATATGGAATTTAGCTGATGCCAACGGCTTCATAGGCCATGGGGCACTTCTCAAAAGAAGCGTGTTGAGCTGTTCCAGGGAGACTCTGATCATTTGTAATGACTGTTTGGGGGCCAGTCACCAAATCTTCAGAATATGTTTCTTGCTTGAGTGATCGTTAAGGCCCAACTGTGCTATGGTAGATATAGTCCATTTATTAAAACTATTACAGACGTTGAGTCATTTTTTAGAAAAAATAATCCCAAAGTAAAATTATAATTCTAAGGCAGTGAGGGCAGTGTCATAGGTGACACGCCATGCTATTTTTGCTGACAAGGGAAACCTCTTGGGCCTCTGAAAATCAGGCATGGATGATTTTGAAGGCCCCTGGAGGGAAAACCCCTCTTGTGTAACTTGGAGAGGAGAGGGGAGGGGAGGGGAGGAGGTCCAGAGTGGTCTCCCCCTTCTATGTGTGTGTATGTATGAAAGAGGAGGGAGAGGAAGAGAGAGGAAGGTAGGGAAAGAGAAGGAAAGAGGGAAAGGCAGACAGGGAGTGAGAGAGGGAGAAAGAGAGGGGGAGAGGGAGGGAGGGAGATGGAGGGAGAGGGAGGGGGAGAGAGTTCAAGGAGGGAGGGAGAGAGATGGAAAGAGGGAGAGGCAGACAGGAAGTGAGAGAGGAAGGGAGAGGGGGAGAGGGAAAGAGAGGGAGGGAGAGGGAGTTTGAGGCGGGAGGGAGAGAGGGAAAGAGGGAGAGGCAAACGGGGAGTGAGAGGAAGGGAGAGGGAGAGAGGGATGGCGGGAGGGGGAGAGTTTGAGGGGGAGGGAGAGGGAAAGAGGGAGAGGCAGATGGGGAGTGAGAGACAAAAGGAGAGGGGGAGAGGGAGGGAGTGGGGGAAGAAGAGGGAGAGAGGAAGGGAGAAAGAGGGAGAAAGACAGGTAGGGAGAGAAAGGGAGGGGCGGAGGGAGAGAGAGAGAATGCCAGGAGAGTCACAGTAGGCATTTTCTAAGGGGTGTTGTTTTTGCCCCCTCCCCTTAACTCAGCTAATGTCAAGCTGTGTAAATTTTGGCAGAATGCTATGCTCCCCCTCCTCAGTTTAAAAGGCCTTGCTAGTACAACAAATCTATTGAAATGTGACTGTTTTATAAATGGAGAGAACGAGAAGAGATCTTGGAATTCTGTTTCAATTACCGCACTGACATTAACCAGATACAGGCAAGCTAGAATGACAGAATCACAGAACTGAGAGCTCCACCTTTTAATAGCCAGTGCCGGAATTTCTAAAACTAATCAGAAAAACATCAATTCTTCCCAAGTTCCGACATTTATCGTTACACTGCTTTAGTTCTATTTACTTAAAAATACGTCCCAGTACATACCGGTAGTTATTCTGCAGGACTCATCTTGATCCTAGCTTTTACGTTGTAATTTGATTTTTTTTAATTACCTTTCTCTTACTGTTTTCTAACTAACATCTTTATTATAAACTGCCTTTGTAAGCCCTTGTCTTAAAAACTGGGGTGAAAATCAATTAGAATAACAGAAACGGCTGCCTATTGCACCCTTCCTGTACTTAAAAAAAATTTTTTTTCCCTTGAAGCCATAAGAAGGTTTTAGAAAGGTCTCAGTTTTCAGAAAGGTACGCTGTTGATCCCTTCCGTTCCTGTTTATTTTTCTATTATTATAATAAGGAGATGATCTAGGCCTTTGCCTAGAGCTTTGGCATTTGTTTTCTCTTAAGTCCGCTTAGACCTGCCGAAAGGACCGTCTTCATTAGGAATTTCTGGAAATCACACGTCTGTACAATCTATGGCAATAACAAGCAGATATTATTAGCTTGTGCATAAGAATTAGTCAAAAGCCTTTCCTCTGTAGTCTCTTCCACACAGAGAGAGATTAAGAAGCATTAGCGTCTTTTAAACCAAGAATTGTGAAATTATAGCAGCATACTGTATATGATTTGGGGGAGGGGAGGAAAGGGGGCGAAGCAGGGTCTCTTCCCTCAAGAAAGAAACCCACTGGCACTGCCATGATAATCCAATTATATACGAAGACATATTGGGGCATCTGTGTGAGAACATAAAAAATGTTTCAACCAGTCAAAATTAGAACGCAGCTATATTACTTTGTAAATGGATGATTAGGAAATCAAACTAAAAATAAAATAAAATAAAATAAAGGAATATGAGTCTACTGGATCCGGCCCTGCGGAAGGTTAATCTATCGGAAGAACATTTAATGCTGTGCCTTTTTTTTGGAGGGGGGGGAATAGAAAGGTGAAGAAAAAGCCTAAAGGGCTAAACCAGGTTATAAGGAGTCACTTATTTGATCATGGTTGAGAAGGAGGGGATGGGGATGCTTCTATAGCCATGGTGGCGAACCTATGGCACGCATAGCCCTCTCTGTGGGCACGCGCACCGTCACCCCAGCCCTACAGCTGGGTTTTATAAAACCTTTCCGCTTTAGGCCTCCGCCGCCGTGTGCAAAAAAAAAAAGTTCAATCAATCAATCAATTTCAACTTCTCACGAGAAAAAAAAGATCTCAAAGTTGGAACTGATTGATTGAACTTTTTAGCCCCACCCAGTCTGCCATTACCACCGCAGCCACGCCCACCCAATGGACTATGCCCACCCAATTGGCCATACCCCCTAATGGGCCACACCCACCCAGCACTTGGTGATACATAAGTGGGTTTTGGGTTACAGTTTGGGCACTCGGTCTCTAAAAGGTTCGCCATCATTGTTCTATAGGATTAGCCAAGGAGAAATCCTGGACGGTTTCGCTCTTTAGAAACGGCAACATGCTGCTAATGAGTTGTATAACTATGGGAACATGGACTAATACAATTTTTGGGGGGGGGGGAAATGTGCGTTCTTTGTGAATTTTTGCCACCCAAAATCTTTCGGCAAAGGATCCCTCCATCCTCACTGTGTCAACGCTGCTAACATCGGATGTTCTTGCTTTGTCAACAGATGGAAATGCAGCCATTTTTGCTCTATCACTTTTAGAGTCCATTGATGCTCGGAGGGGGAATGTGGATGAGAGTCCAGCTAGTCATAACAACTCAACTGTGGGAACCCAAGGTCATTGAGTTGATAGAGTTTTGGTGGGCTGGAGAGCTGGGGAGAAAGCCCGAGGTTTCAAGCTAATTGGGGAATGTGATTTATGACTGTTTCCTGGAGGATGGAATTGTGCTTTGTTACTTTGTACCCAGGGGAGGGGAATTTAATTTTTGGTTTCAACTATGTAGTGCCGATACTTTGTTTCTCGAATAAAAGATTTTTTAAGGTAAACAATGCCTCGAAGTTCTTTTGAAGGGTTTCATCTGTCGGAACCATGACACATTGCCTATTTTTATGGTCTCCAATCACCTCGCTAAGTTACTCTGTCCAAATCTGAAATCAAGAGAGGCAGATACAGGTAGTCCACGATTCAACCCAAATGGGGAAAAAAAAAAACTCACTTAAACCATTTCTCACTTAGTCGTAAACCGAGGACTCTCTGTACAGTGAACCTGAAACAGCAACGAAGAAAGAAGGAACGGAAAGAAACTGCTTGGAACTGCTTTCTCCAAAGAGGCATTTCAGGGGCTCTCAAAACAGGATCTCCCTGAAAACATAAAATAGACATTGTGCTGATTGGCTTCGGTAAACAATGCCAACGGGTTTATTTGACTCCCTATTATCTGAAACCAGCCAGTTATCCGAAGTCTCATCTTGGTAGGGGAAAGGAATGCACAAAAGCAGAGCTTTCAGTTTAGCACACAATAAAGTATCTGTACAAATTGGTCTTCATTCAGCGGACAAATTTAAAAACCCAAATTACAGCAGACGAGCGATCTGTTTCATTCTTGGCACAGGAAAGCACATCAGGCTCAGCAATTGCTATTTATTTGACGGTATCATTCTCCAAGCCCCCCCCCAAAACAAACAGCCAATTCTTATAGCTGTCCCAAACTAGCACTGGTATAAGTAATTGGCAAACATGTGTGTATAAGTAATAAGTGTAAGTGTCTATTAGGAAACGTGGGTCAAAACAAATACTTGCAATGCCGATTGTTTCAAAACCACCCTGTAAGGTAGTCCTTGACCCACCACCACACCTGAGCCCAAAATTTCTGTGGCTAAACAAGACAGCTGTTCAGTGGGTTTTGCCCCCCCTTTTTTAAACAGACTTTTATGTCATAGTTGTTAAAGAATCACTGCAGTTGTTCAGTTAGTAACACAGCGGTTATTATGGAATCTGGCTTCCCTTTGACATCTTCACCTGTTGCTATTTAAACTTCAGAAGCATGCTCTGGTTCACAGCCCTTAAAGCAGCGGTTCTCAACTTTTCCGGGGCTTGACCCCGGCCCTCATCGCGCATGTGCGGCGCAACGGGGCGTATCGCGCATGCGCGGCGGGCATCGCGCATGCACGGCGCGACGGCCCGCATCGCAAAGGGGAAAAAAAATGGCCGACCAAAATAAAAAAAAATGGCGGGCCCGCATCGCACATGCACAGCGCAACGGCCCACATTGCAAAGGGGAAAAAAAACGGCCGACCCCCTCCCCCCAAAAAATGGCCGACCCAAAAAAAAATGGCCGACCAAAATAAAAAAAAAATGGCGGGCCCGCATCGCACATGCGCCGCGTGACAGCCCGCATCGCAAAGGGGAAAAAATGGCCGACCCCCCCAAAAAATGGCCGACCAAAAAAAAAATGGCCAACCCCCCCCAAAAATGGCGGGCCCGCATCGCGCATGCGCGGCAGCCCGCATCGCAAAGGGGAAAAAAATGGCCGACCAAAAAAAAAAAGGCGGACTGCGGTGTTTGGCGACTCCTGTGAAATGGTCGTTCGACCCCAAATGGGGTCGTGACCCACAGGTTGAGAACCGCTGCCTTAAAGTGAGGGTTTTTTTTTTCTCCAAAAATAAAAGCAAGCACGGGTGTGTGTCTTGGTAAATGAGGTCAGCGTAATATAGGTAGTCCTTGACTGACATCCATTCATTTAGTGACCGTTCGAAATTACGACGGCGTTGAAAAAAGGGGGACTTAGGACTGTTTTTCAACCTTACGACCGTTGCAGCATCCCTGGGGGGGCCACGTGATCAAAATTTAGAGGCTTGGCAACTGGCATGTACTTGTGACAGTTGCAGTGTCCTCGGGCCGTGTGATCGCTTCTCGAAACGTTCTGATCAGCAAAGTCAATGGGGAAGCCAGAATCACTTAACAACCGTGTTACTAACTTAACCACGGCGGGGATTCCCTCTTAACCCCGGTGGCAAAAAAGGTTGTAAAATGGAACAGAACTCACTTAACCACTGTCTCGCTTAGTGACAGAAATGTTGGACTCAGCTGTAGTCATAAGGCAAGGACTGCCTGTATGGCAAGAATACATTATGTTCCAAAGTCCATCTAAAGCAAAGGACTAGAAAAGGCAGCGTAGAAGTTCTTCTGGGGTGAAATTATGATAGGTCCTAGCACAATGTTTCTCAACCATGGCAATTTATGGACTTCAACTCCCAGAATTCCCTAGCCAGCAGAGCCACAGTGTTTCTCGACCTTGGCTACTTTAAGGCCCGTGGACTTCAACTCCCAGAATTCTCTAGCCAGCTTTGCTTAAAGTGGCCAAAGTTAAGAAACTTGTTAACTTAGCATGAGTTTCTGCTCTGCCTAGTTTGAACCTTAATTGTGCAAATGTCCCCGGCCATAAATTCCAATGAATTCAGCAAAACCCACTTATATTCAAGAAAGAATAGAAAGGATTATTATTATTATTATTATTATTTATTCGATTTCTATGCCGCCCTATTCCGGAGAGCTCAGGGTGGCTCACAACACAGTAGAAATCAACATATAAAATACATGTAAATATAAAACCTCTTAATTTTTTAAAAAAACCAATCATTCAGCATACACACAGACATACACTGGCTTGGGGCAAGATGTTAACTACCCCAGGCCTGCCGGCAGAGGTGTGTTTTGAGTAATTTACGAAAGGCGGAGAGGGTGGGGGCAACACGGATCTCCGGGGGAAGTTGGTTCCAGAGGGCTGGGGCCGCAACAGAGAAGGCTCTTCCCCTAGGCCCCGCCAGGCGACACTGTCTGGCTGACGGGACCTGGAGAAGGCCGACTCTGTGGGCCCTAACTGGCCGCTGGGATTCATGGGGCAGCAGACGGTCCCGTAAGTAACCTGGTCCGATGCCCTGTAGGGCTTTATAGGTCATAACCAACACTTTGAATTGGGTTCGGAGACCAATTGGCAGCCAATGCAGCTCGCGGAGTGATGCCGAAATGTGGGCATTTCTGGGCAAGCCCAACACTGCTCGCGCGGCTGCATTCTGCATTACCTGAAGTCTCCGAACGTTTTTCAAAGGTAGCCCCATGTAGAGAGCATTGCAGTAGTCGAGCCTCGAGGTGATAAGGCATGAGTGACTGTGAGAAGAGACTCACGGTCCAAATAGGGCTGCAACTGGTGCACCAGGCGAACCTGGGCAAATGTCCTCCTCGCCACAGCCGAAAAATGATGTTCCAAATTTAGCTGTGGATCGAGGAGGACGCCCAAGTTGCGGACCTTCTCCGAGGGGGTCAAAAGCTCCCCCCCCAGGCTGATGGACGGATAGATTGAATTATCCTTGGGAGGCAGAACCCATAGCCACTCCGTCTTGTCGGGGTTGAGCTTGAGCCTGTTGGCACCCATCCAAACCCTAACAGCCTCCAGACATCGGCACATCACTTCCGCTGCTTCACTGAAATGACACGGGGTGGAGATGTAAAGCTGGGTATCATCAGCTTTATCAGGATGATAGAGTTAATTAGGAAGAAAAAGAAACAAAGCAAAAAGGAAGAAAAAAACCCCCCACTAAGTCAGAAATATACATCTACATAATAACCGCAGAATCTGATTGAAATATGACCTAAAATTTCCAAACAGCATTCAAAGAAGTTCTCATGTGAACAGGCCACATTTTAAAAGGAAATGTCAGGTCATGTCAACGTGAACGTTTCAATGTGAAACTCAGACGTGTGATAAGTATGATAAGATAATCAGAGAGCTTTCCTAAGAAAATAAAAGTTTTAAATGAGGTTGCGGACTTTGGAATTGCCAAAAGAAGACACGTTGCAATAAGAAGTGTTTCAACTTCAAAAGCATGTTCTGGTTCACAGGACACGAAGTGTGTTTTTTTCTCTCTCTCCAAAATAAAGAGAAGTGTGTGTTTGTAAACGAGGTCAGCATAATATAGGCAGTCCTTGACTTACATCCATTCATTTAGTGAATGTTTGAAATTATGCTGCCACTGAAAAAAGTGACTTATTGACCGGTTTTCAGACTTAGGACCGGTGCAGCATCCCCGTGGTCAGGTGGTCAACATTCAGAGGCTCGGCAACTGGCATGTACTTATGACAGTTGCAGTGTCCCGGGGTCATGTGATCCTCTTTTGCGACCTTCTGACAAGCAAAGTCCATGGGGGGGAAAGCCAGATTCGCTCAACAACCGCATCACTAACTGAACAACCACAGTGATTCACTTAACAACGAGGCAAGAAAGGTCATAAAATGGAGCAGAACTCAGTTAACAACTGTCTCACTTAGCGACCAAAAATTTGGGCTCAGTTGTGGTCATTAAGTCAAAGACTACCTGTAATGTAGCCTTCCCAGCTGGCTCCCAACAAGCAAAGTCAACGGGGGAAGACAGATTCATTTAACGCCCCCGTGATTCACTTAACGACTGCTTGTGGCAAAAAAGATAGTAAGAGAGGGAACAGCTCCCTTAACAACTGTCTCGCTTAGCAACCAAAATTCTGGGATCTATTGGGGTCGTACGTCGAGGGCTACCTGTGTTCAGTGTAGACCCCACAATAATCTGCAATTGAATGAAGGTTAGTTTTTCAATTTCAGTAATGGAGTTGATTCTTTTAGAACTAGACCAGGGGTAGGCAACCGTGGCTCTTTTATGACTTGTGGACTTCAACTCCCAGAATTCCTGAGCAAGCATGGCTCAGCATGGAAACCTCTGCCTTTCTCCTCAGCATGGCTGGCTCAGGAATTCTGGGAGTTGAAGTCCACCAGTCATAAAAGGGCCAAGGTTGCCTACCCCTGGTCTAGGAGGCTCACCGCTTAGAACAGGAGGATTTAGGACAGGGGTAGACAACTTTGGCCCTTTTATGACTCATGGACTTCAACTCCCAGAATTCCTCAGCCAGCATGGCTCAGAATGGAAACCTCTGCCTTTCTCCTCAGCATGGCTGGCTCAGGGATTCTGGGAGTTGAAGTCCACCAGTCATAAAAGAGCCGAGGTGGCCTACCCCTGGTCTAGAGAGATTGTGACAGAACCTTCCTAGCTGTGACACACTATAATGTAGAGATGTTCCCCCCCACACCAAAAAAACCCTCAAAGACTAATTACCCCAAAAAGTAATTAAAGTCGCGATACGTTGCGAGTTTGACATGCCTGCTCTATAGATTTTTAAGTATCTATTGAACATAGTTCAATAGTTTTATTAGATGAGAGGGAGGCCACCCAAATCTAATCCATAAATACAAAATAAATTTACAACAGGCCTTCATTATAAATTCCCAAAGGGGCCCGACTGGCCTTTTAGTGAAGGAAGAAGTCAGAAAAATGATCCAAAAGCACAAATGTCGGGGAGGTGGGGAGGCAGTGGGAACGATGGCTTACTATAAAGTCTACTGTTAAAAACGGGATTCTTAAATGGTATATTTAGCTGTGGGGTCCTGGGTGCTCTCTGAGCTGGGTTGTTCTCTTGCAGACGTTTCATTGCCCAACTAGGTAACAACATCAGTGCTTGCATCGATACATCCGCAGTGATGATGATACTTAAATTGGGTCGTGAAACGTCTCCAAGGAAACAATCAAGCTCAGAGAGAACAAGGACCACACCGTTCTTCTCTCTCTCTCTCTCTCTCTCTCTCTCTCTCTCTCTCTCTCTCTCTCTCTCTCTCTCTCTCTCTCTCTCTCTCTCTCTCTCTCTCTTCTCTCTCTCCCTCCCTCTCTCTCCCTCCATCTCCTCATTCTTCCTCCCCTCCTCCCTTCCTTAAACCATATTCCCTTCTACCACTGATGATGTCCCCTAGCTCATGATACAAGTCCGCAAGAAAACAACTAAGCTCAGAGCGCACCAAGGACCCCACAGTTCAACCTTGAGCTACTGGATTATTTAGCCTTAGGAAAAAAACGGAAGCCGGGCTCTCTGATATTGCTTCCTCGTCAGTCTTTCCCTCTGAGAGCGAAGCAGCTGCTGCAACTACAATGCAACAACTGTATTTCCAACACACAGCCAAAATCAAAGCTGGTGTTTTTTGCATCAGGAAGGCAACGACACATAAACCACATGTGGAGACTGGGAGCCAGCTGCCTCTCATAGCAAAGGATGAGGAAGCAAAACAAAACAAAACAAGGCAGGCAGGCAGGGCTAATACATATATATTTTAAATGTTTTAGATGACTCCTCTGTATCACTTTCAAGAACTGTGTTAATTCTGACTCGCCTGGGATTCTATCTAAAGCATCAGTATGGACGCTTCGGCTAAACCTCTCTAGCCAGAGAGAGAGGATGGAAAGTCCGGAGGGAAAAGAGGGCCGGAAGACGGATACACTCCCGTTTCATGACGGATTGTGCCCTCATGAATATGTTTTCCCTTACAGGAAGTGAACGTGTCAAGTCCCAGTTCAGGACTCCTGATGGGATTCCTATCAAGAATGTATTTTCAGCTGAAACTAGATCACTTCTGTATCCATCCGAGTGCTACAAGGGAACTGTAACTGCCGAGCAGAAGAATTTCTCCCGGGTGCCGTGTTTTTTAATTCAGGGGAGGTTTCCATGCTGACACAGAATCTGGATGACTTAGAGGGCACTGAATCTCCTTTGCTACGCATATTTTTTTTCCTGGCTTCTGGGCTTACTTCAGATTTAAAAAAAAAACTAAACCCCCAAAAAACTAAAACAAGAGATCAGATTTTTAAAACATTATGCCATTAAGATGTGGAGACTCTAGAAAGAGTGCAGAGAAGAGCAACAAAGATGATTAGGGGACTGGAGGCTAAAACATATAAGGAACGGCTGCTGGAATTGGGTTTGTCTAGTCCAGGGATAGGCAACCTTGGCTCTTTTATGACTCGTGGACTTCAAGCTGGCTCAGGAATTCTGGGAGTTGAAGTCCACGAGTCATAAAAGAGCCAAGGTTGCCCACCCCTGGACTAGTCTAATGAAGAGAAGGACGAGGGGGGACACGATAGCAGACTTCCAGTATCTCAGGCATTGCCCCAAAGAAGAGGCAGTCAAGCTGTTCTCCAAAGCGCCTGAAGGCAGGACAAGAAACAACGGATGGAAACTAATCAAGGACAGAAACAACCTAGAATTAAGGAGAAATTTCCTGACAGTTAGAACAATTAACCAGTGGAACAACCTGCCTCCAGAAGCGATGAATGCTCCAACATGGGAAGTTTTTAAGAAGAGACTGGACAGCCATTTGTCTAAAATGGTATAGGGTTTCCTGCCTGAGCAGGGGGTTGGACTAGGTGACCTCCAAGGTCCCTTCCAACAACAACATTACTACTACTACTACTACTACTACTACTACTACTACTACTACTACTACTACTACTACTACTACTACAACAAAATTGTGCTCCACTGTTTCTTACAACTGTAATTGTCACCAGGAGAAAGGAGGGGGGGCCCTTGAAGACCTACAGAGGCTCTATGTGGGGTGGGGAGTACTGCTTCCAACACTGCCTTCTAGCACTGATGATGTTGCCTAGTTGGGTCATGAAACGTCTGCAAGAAAACCATCAAGCTCAGAGTGCCCCAAGGACCTCATAGTGGATGTTGGAAGTAGTACTCAAATACCTTGTGGTGAGACGGACAGCAAATACGTTTAATAAATAAACAAAAAACAAAAACATGCTCAGGATGCAACAAACCAGCTTATGGAAAACTATGCAAACAGTATTGGAAAGGGAGGACCAATATGATCCAAAACTAGAAAGAAAGAAAAGAAAAGAAATTAATTGCCAAACAGGAAATATTGCACAGATCAAGTTATCAAACACTGTGTATTTAATTTTTATTTTGTGGACCATACTGTTCTATCCTTATATTCAGGTAGATCTATCATCCATCCATCCATCCATCCATCCATCTATCTATCCACCCTACCTAATCTACCTAATCTACCTAATCTACCTTATCTATCTATCTATCTATCTATCTATCTATCTATCTATCTATCTATCTATCTATCTATCTATCTATCTATCTACCTACCTACCTACCTACCTACCCACCCTACCTAATCTATCTACCTACCTACCTACTTGTTAAGAATCGATATACTATATATATGCACACCTTAGAGCAGGGGTGTCCAACTTTGGCCCCTTTAAGACTTTTGGACTTCAACTCCCAGAATTCCCTGCGCAGCATGGCTGGCTGAGGAATTCTGGGAGTTGACATCCACAGGTCTTTCTATTTCTTTCAGCTTTCCAGAGCTCAGACCACACTGAACCACTGAAGGGCTGGCTCTGGGTTACGCTCCCCAAAGTTGGCAGATCCAGGACAAAGCTAAATTTGACTTAAGCGGAATGTTAATCAAACACAGTTAACAGGATTACTCCTCCAGCCATTTAATAGGTTACCTCTTTTGTCATGTTAAAAATAGTAAATCTGGGGTAACTCTGGGGCCTAATGGAAGGTTTTTGAAGAGGCCCTGGGATGCCAGTCTGCCACTTACACCCACTTCTCATTCTTTTTTAGGATCAAGGCATTTGCCACACAGCACAGCTCTGTTGTGCATGTTCGCACAGTACAAGGCTAGGTTCAAGGGGATTTTTTTTAAAAAAAAATTACAGGTAGTCCTTGACTTACAACCATTTGTTTAGTGGCTGTTCAAAGTTACAACGGTACTGGAAAAAGTAACTGACATCACATTTAAAACCCTCTATGGCACAAGGCCAGGTTATCTGCAGGACTGTTTTTCTTAAGGACATAAACCCATCCCACCAGGTCAGATAGGGTGGGCATGGTCCTAGTCCTTCCCCCTAAATTTTACCATCTGAAGAAAGAAAGAGAAAGAAAGAAAGAAGAAAAAGAAAAGAAAGAAGAAAAAGAGGAAAGAAAGAAAGACTGGAGAAAGAAAGAAAATGGATAGAAAAAGAAATACAAAGGAGAGACAGAGAAAGAAAGATAGAGAAAGAAGAGATAAAAAGAAAGAAAGGAAGAGAGACAGAGAGAGGAAAGAAAGAAAGAAGAAAGAGAAAAGAAAGAAAAAGAGGAAAGAAAGAATGGAGAAAGAAAAAGAATAGATAGAAAAAGAAAGATACAAAGGAGAAAGAGAAAGAGAAAAAAAGAGATAAAGAGAAAGAAAGATGAAGAGAGACAGAAAGAAAGAAAGAAAGAGAAAGAAAGAAAGAAAGAAAGAAAGAAAGAAAGAAAGAAAGAAAGAAAGAAAGAAAGAAAGAAAAAAAGAAAGACAGAAAGAACCTGGCTTTCTTTCCAAGGGTTGGGAGAAGGCTAGATAATTGCACACTAGAACTGATTTTTGATGTTTCAAAATGTTTTAATTAGTTGAGTTTTACAGCTTTATTACAGCTTTATTATGAATTTATATGTCCTTTAAGTTTCAGTTGGGAGCTCTCCACAACTGGTTGAAAGAAAGGTGACTATATAAATGTTTTAAATGAATAAACAAACACGCACACAGCTATGGGAGACCTTTGCACCCTTGCGGCATGGAATAATAGTTAGCTCTTGATATACGGAGTGAAGAATGTTTACAAGTTTAAAATGATTGTATTAAGTTGAATAGCATTTAACTTGAATTTTTCTTTGTTTACATGTACAAATATATATCTAATAATAAAAAATATTAAAAAAAATGTGCTCAGGCCTCAAGCTGCACCCTGGAGGCTGTCATTGGCTATAGAATTGGCCCTTATAGAGCAGTCAGACTGTCCCACTTTCAAGCCTCTGTCGAGCCTAACAAAACCCAAGGCGCGAAAACATATTTCATGCTTTTAGACTATCAAATGTTCTCCGCTATCAGCCGAAATGGAACTCTGTTCGTTTTCATTACAGCTTCTTGTGAAAATGTTAGCTCTATTCAGAGGCCACATTCACAATGTTTAACCTGAACCTGCTGTATGAAAAGTCAATCATGTGTGCATAAATTCAATATATTCTTTCCCATTTACCGCAACACAATGGCCTATCTTACAGACGGCAATGTTTGTATATTGATTCAAACTATTTCTTTTCTCCTCCGTCCATCCAATTCATCTGGCATATTTGACTTGAAGTCATGGATATTTGATTTAAACAACAATTTTATCGCTCCGCAGCCATTATGCAAGGCACAAAAATGAACGCCTGCTTGCTGTGTACGAGGAGCAGGCTCCGTTTCTGACTCCTGTCTGTGAAGAAGAAAATATTTCTTTTCTTTTTCTTTTTCTTTTTTTTTTTAAAAAAGCTGCCCTGATGATAAATGGGAAATATACTATTTCTGCAGTTAACGTTATAGTTAAATCTTGACACAAGGAGTGAAGAATGTTTACAAATTTAAATCGATTGTATTAAGTTGGCTAGCAGTTAGCTTGAATTTTCCCCTGGTTTACATATACAAATATATATCTACTGATTATTGGAAGATATATATCAAATAGACTAAGAATGTACTTGTCGAAGGGATGGGTATATCGACATGGAAATTATTAACATTAATAAGATGACTTGTTTGTTTGATGTCCAATGGATTGATCTGAAAAGAAGTGAAAGTTAAAATGTGTAAAATGTAGTTGGTTCATAGTTAAACTTGGATATATGGAGTGAAGAAGGTCTACAAATTTAAAATGATTGTATAGAGTTGAATGGCTTTAACTTGAAATTATTTTTTTCTCTTTCTTCCTTGTTTACATGTACAAATGGATATCAAATAATAAAAAATGTTATATATATAAAAAAAAGAAAACAAGCACTTTAGCTACATTTGTGGATTTTGAAATAAAACCTGGAAAACAGAAGTTGCCTAAATCAAACCCATATTACAAGTAAGGAAGCAGGGGCCGTTCTCAGGACACAATATACTGAATGAGTGACAATGTTAAAAAAAGACTGAGGGAGAGAGGGAGGGGAGGAGATGGATGGAAAAAAGGGAGGGAAGGAGGGAGGAAGAGAGAGGAAGGAGATGGATGGGAGGGAGGGAAGGAGGGAGAGAGAGAGAGGAAGGAAATGGATGGGAGGGAGGGAAGGGAGGAAGGAGACGGATGGGAGGGAGGGAGAGAGGAAGGAGACGGATGGGAGGGAGGGAAGGAGATGGATGGGAGGGAAGGAGGGAGAGAGAGGAAGGGGGAGGGAGGGAGGGCATGGATGGGAGGGAGGGAGAGAGGAAGGAGATGGATGGAGGGAAGGAGGGAGAGAGAGCGAGGAAGGAGATGGAGGGAGGGAAGGAGGAAGAGATGGATGGGAGGGAAGGAGGGAGGGGAGAGAGAGAGGAAGGAGATGGGAGGAGGGAGAGAGGAAGGATCATGCATGGGAGGGACGGAGGGAGAGAGAGAGGAAGGACATGGATGGGAGGGAGGGAAGGAGCGAGGGAGAGAGGAAGGAGACGGAGGGGAGGGAGAGAGAGAGGAAGGAGATGGGAGGGGAGGGGAGGGGAGGGAGATGGATGGAAGAAGGGAGGGAGAGAGGAAGGGGATGGGAGGGAGAGAGGAAGGAGATGGGAGGGGAGGGAGGAGAGAGAAGGACATGGATGGGAGGGAGGGAAGGAGCGAGGAGAGAGGAAGGGAGACGGAGGGGAGGGAGAGAGAGAGGAAGGAGATGGGAGGGGAGGGGAGGGAGATGGATAGGAAGAAGGGAGGGAGAGAGGAAGGGGATGGGAGGCAGAGAGAAAGGAGATGGGAGAGAGGGAGGGAAGGAGCGAGGGAGAGAGAGAGGAAGGATGGGAGGGAGGAAGGAGATGGGAGGGAGGGAGAAAGGAAGGGAGGGAGGGAGATCATCAAGGGTTGAAACTAGAATGTTAGAATGCTTTAGTAGTTTGTACTTAGAGATTTGAAGTGACACAGGCCAAAACTGTTTCGTCATTAAAATTTATCTGAAGAAGAGACGATTCCATTCCAGAACCAATAGGGTTAAAAATATGCAACCAACAAACAAAGGTATCCTAGGGTGACAACATGGATGCCATCGTTACAGCAATGTCAATCCTTCTATGTCGTATACATGAAATTGCAGCCCTTGGGATAGAGATCTACCAAAATCGAGGCAAATTATAATTGGGGTCTGTGGTGATCAACTACAGGTAATCCTTGACTTTCGGCTAGCTGGTCAGCGATCCTTCGAAGTTATAAACTATCTGCAGAAATGGAGTTAACAACTTGGTTCCAAAGTTCAAGTGCTCTGGCCCCCCCCCGCTCCCCCTAGACACATGACTACCTTTCGGGCCCTTGGTCGCATTTATAGCCATCTGCGCTGAAAAAAAAAAGTGACTTAACGGCCTTTTTCACACTTACGACCGTTGCAGCTTCCCCATGGCGGCCATGCGATCCAAATTTGGATGCTTAGCAACTGACTCATCTTTATGACGGTTGCAGTGCCCCGTGTGTGTGTGTGTGTGATGTGAATACCATTTGCAATTTTCTGACGAACAAAGTCAACGGGGGAGGTTCGATTCATTTAACAACCGGGTTACTGTTATCTGCACTGATTCACTTAACAACTGGGCAAGATAGGTGGTAAAATGGGGCAACACTCACTCAGTAACTGCCTCGCCGAGCAACAGACGTTTTCGGCTGTTCAGCGCGAAGGACGACCTGGGCAACAGGAGGGCATCCAGCTATGTAAGAATTAGCTGGATAAAGTTATTTTTAAAAATCAAATTCTAATTTAATGTTATTTAATACTGCAGAATCTGAACCCTGTCTGGTAGGGACAGTTATGCATGGTTACTTGCAAAAAAAAAAAAAAAAAGAGCTGTTTCAAATTCAGTGACATTTCTGACTCTGTCAAAGGATTCGCAGATTAATATCTAATCCAGCGGTTCTGAACCTGTGGGTCGCGACCCCATTTGGGGTCGAACGACCATTTCACGGGGGTCGCCAAACAACGCAGTTTTTCCCCCTTTTCCTTAGCTGTGCTACTCCCTCTTATTCTATTGGCTTTTGAAAGCCAATAGAATAGACTCTCTTGAATAGAGTCTAATTCTATTGGCTTTCAAAAGCCAATAGGAATGGTCCAGGCTGTCTCCGCCCTGCTGAGCCCGCCAAAAGTCCCAGTCTGCAAACGGTGCTGCAAGTTGTCTGCAGCGAAGGCGAGCTCTCCGGAAGTTTCCACCCCTCCCTGCTGAGCAACTACTAAAACTGTAAGTAAAAGAGGGCCAGGGGTGGGAGGTGGGAGGCCGGCGGGCGCAGGGAGGGTTTTTGGCACACGTGGGGCCTGGCGGGTGTCTTACCTCCCTTGGGCTGGGCCAGCTGGTGGCCCAGCCCGTGGTCGCCCTGCACCGTCGCCGCCGCCCAGGAGCACCTGAGCACCTGGACCTGCCTGCCGCCGCCCCAAATGGGCGGCGGCCTACGCCTCGGCCGGCGCAGGGGGCAGCACCACACATGCACGGTGCAGGGGGCAGCACCACACATGTGCATGCACGGCGCAGGTCGGGGTTGCACCACGCATGTGCGGCGCAGGTCGGGGTCGCCGCCTGAAAAAGGTTGAGAACCGCTGATCTAATCCAAGAGGAACCGTTTAATCTGTCCTGGGTTTGGTGGGGGGGGGGAGAAACAAAATGCAGGCTGTATTTAAGTGTTACATATAAATAATACTTTTTTTCCCCTTCAATCTCAGCCTTGAACAGCATCGGCTAGAAGGTCCCTCCAGCAAGCCGCTCTTAATCACCATGGATATTATACTTCATGGCTGAATTCATTATGTACTATTTACTATTTTACTATTTTGCTAATTATCTTTCCAAAAGACGGAAAGCGTGACCGACGAATCTGATGAGACGGATAAGAAGGCAGCGCATGGCTGGAAAACAGCTCCTGGAATTCTCCAGGGATTTCCAACTTCCTTCAGACACAGAAGAATTAATATCTTCCAGATTTTTTTTTCTTCTTCTTCTTTTTTTTTTTCTTTGGGCCTGGCTTGGAAACCATCTCAAGAAACTGTTTACATTAAAGCTGAGTTCAGCTGTAAGGTCAACTAACTTTTAGGGCTTGGAGAAAAAAATAAAACAGCAGCAGTCTGGTCTCCCCTAAAAGGAGGAGAGAGGGGGGGGAGGGAGAGAAGTAAAATCATTAACTTGACACATGCAGGAAAAACTAATTTTGTTCATTTGCTACCCAGGATACTGTTTTTTTTGTTTTTTTTTAAAGAAGCCCTTTCAGATTAAAAGTTACAGCTGGACTGCTGGTGGGACAATACTGGAAGAAGCCAGAAATACCACCTATTGAAGAGTGGACTCTGAAAGTAATACATTTGGCAGAAATAGCGAAAATTTGGGCATATTTAAAGGATCGCTCAAATGAACAATATGTGATAGACTAGAAACAGTGGATAGACTATATATAAGAGAAACACCAATCAAATAAAATGTATCAGACGTATAGTTGAGGCTTGACGTGAGGAGTGAGGAATGTTTACCAAATCAGACGTTTACAAAGACTAATACTTAATGTTGTACTTTATGTTCTATGATGATTGTTTAATGTTGATTGTTTTAATAAAAAAAAAGTTACAGCTGGTCCTCAGATTAAGAATGGCCCTGTTGAAGGACGACCCATAGTTAAGAACGGAACCTATTGTAGCAACTTTCAAGTTAAACACACAATGGTTCCAGTTCATTACACAATCCTACTTATATAGTACTGGCAGGAGAGAATATTTGTAGCTCTGTGGGATTATTGATGTTCTCTTGAGTTTGGTTGTTTTCTTGCCGACGTTTCATTACCCAAGTAGGTAACATCATCAGTGCTAGGAGGGAGACAGACAAGCTAACAGTAAACAAGTAAACCAAGAACACTCTCACCAACATGGACAGAGCAAACCATTAGAATCTAAGAAGCACACCCCACTCCTTTCTCGCACTTACGATGTTGCCAGTTGGACAATGAAATGTCTGAAGGAAACAAGTCAAGCTTGGGGAACACCGACTACCCTATTTAATACAGTACGTAGAATCCTCAACTTACGACCGCAAATGAGCCCAAAAGTTCTGTGGCTAAGTGAGACATTTATTAAGTGAAACACTGCAGTTGTTAAAGTTAGTAATAATAACAAACTAAGAGTGTCCCGCCATCAGCGGCTGTGAGCTGAATGTGCTTGTATGTTGTGTGAATGAAATTAATTTTTAAATTTTTAAATTAATTGTGTTTTTAAATTGTTTTGTTGTTGTGAGCCGCCCTGAGTCTTGGGAGAGGGGCGGCATATAAATTAAATTAAATAAATAAAATAAATAAATATTATAATAATAACAACAATAATAATTCAGAATTCAAACAGACAAGCACCTGCAACATAAAACCCCAGACTTTCCATCCGTCGTTTCTTGTCCTGCCTTCAGGTACTTTATTTAGTAATACGGTTGTTAAGTGAATCTGGCTTCTCCATTGTTAGAAGGTCGCCAAAGGGGATCACATGACTCTGGAACACTGTGGCAGTCATAAATATGAGTCAGTGGCCAAGTGTCTGGATTCTGATCGTGTGACCATGGGGTTGATGCAGTGGTCCTAAAGTGTGAAAAATAATTGTAAGTCACTTTTTTCAGTGCCGTCGTAACTTTGAACCGTCACTAAACAAACTGTCGTAAGTCAAGGACTACCTGAATTATACAATAATACCATTCCAGCTTCTTTGGACTGAAGGAGTCACTGGGAGTGAAACTCACCCTTAAACTGAGTATCGGCTGTACTATAGAAAGAAAGAGAGAGAGAGAGAGAGAGAAAGGGAGGGAGGGAGAAGGAGAGAGAGACTCAAGTGCAGAAGAGTTGTGTATTTGACTTCAGCACAGTCACTGCATCTTGCCGGCCTGAAAACACCATGAAAATAAAATAAATAAAATAAATAAAGGTACTATCTCACCCAATTAGCTACAATTTTTATCAGATCCCTGGCTTTAAAAATCTACAGGTACATCAACCCAGCAAGATAAGAAGGCCTTCGGACTATACATATTCAGACTTCGTTCCTTAAAAAACGAACCACCCGAGAGATGGCCAGAGATATATTTGCCAGTTCATTTATGTCCCGCGCGCGAAGGAATCAATAAAAGCTGGTTTTATTTGGGCCAGGCAGCCAAAACTACTACACCTTTACATCCTGCATTTGATCAATGGGAGCAATAACGGTAGTGAGTTAGATGAAAGCGTCTCTAAAACCGAGGGAAAAACACAAGCTCTCCAAAAGGCTTTAAAAGACCCGTGTAATCTAAGAAAAGAGCAAAAACGGTATTTTTTTTTTTAAAGCAGCGACAAGAAGCAGCGGCTGTGGAAGCTGTTAAGAGGGCTAAACCATGACATGACAATCATAATACTGGGCTCAGCGCAAAGAATCGGGGAAGCTGACAATTTCGATACAGCCGAATGTCAGCTAGCTTCAAGTGATTAAATTAACTTTATCCTAAGGTTTTACAAACCCTTCTCTCGTAGGCAACTTGTTAAAGGAGGGTGTGTGTGTGAAAAGGTAGCATACCATGGGGAGGTAGCACCGGTAGTCCTCGGCTTACGACCCAATGTAGAGAGGGTTAGAACGGCACTGTTACAGATTCTCTCTTTGAAAAACACCACCTTTGTTAAACTTTTTATTTACTGTCCTACAATATGGATCGCCCGTCTGATATTTCACAACTCGTTTACTTAAAAGTGTGGAAAGAAAGTGGCAAGCACCATCCCTAAAGCAAATGCATTTCCAGCACTTCAAAACTCAAAAAGCGTTCGAACCTCGGCTCTGAGTTTTAAAACCCTGGAAATGTGCTCTATTCTGGATCAATAGTTTCTTTCTTTCTTTCTTTCTTTCTTTCTTTCTTTCTTTCTTTCTTTCTTTCTTTCTTTCTTTCTTTCTTTCTTTCTCTTTTTTCTTTCTTTCTTCCTTCCTTTCTCTTTTTTCTTTCTTTCCCTTCCTTTCCTCCCCCTCCTTCGCTTTCCTTCCCTCCCTTTCTTTCTTTCCTTCCCTTCCTCCCTCCCTTTTTCTTTCCCTCCCTCCTTCTCTTTCCCTCCCTCCCTCCCTTTCTTTCTTTCTTTCCTCCCTCCCTCCTTCTCTTTCCCTCCCTCTTTCCCTCCCTCCCTTTCTTTCTTTCCTTCCCTTCCTCCCTCCCTCCTTCTCTCCCTCCCTCCCTTTTTTCTTTCCTTCCCTCCCTCTTTCCCTTCTTTCTTTTCTCCCTCCCTCCTTCTCTTTTCCTCCCTCCCTCCCTTCCCTCCTTCTCTTTCCCTCCCTCCCTCCCTTTCTTTCTTTCCTTCCCCCCTCCCTCCTTCTCTTTCCCTCCCTCCCTCCCTTCTTTCTTTTCCCTCCCTCCCTCCCTCCCTCCCTCCCTTCTGTCTTTCTTTTTCTTTCTTTCCATGGGAAGCAGAGAGAAAGAAGAAAATGAATCGGACACCTTAAGTCCTATCACATCAGTCTGGAGTGCCAACTGTATCATTTCTATATTTCACTGTAAGTGGGAACTTGGCACTGGTTTCACCAGCTCCATCTGATTGCCATCTGCGCACGTGTAACATTACAGCCCGTGCAATTTGCATTTTGCTAAGTGGCATACAGTAGTTGCAAGCCTAGAAAAACGACCACCGTTTTCAGGAACGTCCAAAGACAGAAGTCTTTCAGAAAACACAAATACGAACAAAAGTTGCATTTTAACGTGTTGGCTAAAAGAACTTCCCGGTTTAAGAAACAAAGTGGGACCACATCAAAATGAATGGTAATCTAATACCAGAGATCGCTATTAGCATTTTATTAAGAGGAGTCACAGGATTTCCTAATTAACACATCAATATG
Source organism: Bothrops alternatus (assembly GCA_034064705.1). Taxonomy (NCBI): domain Eukaryota; kingdom Metazoa; phylum Chordata; class Lepidosauria; order Squamata; family Viperidae; genus Bothrops; species Bothrops alternatus. Next base: position 305,796 of record JARGCV010000426.1, on the reverse strand, counting down.
AAATGGAAAATCAGCTACTAACCTAGATATTGAATGTACCTGCTTTAAAATAAGCTACAATACTGTAATTGGTCTCTAAAGCCATTAGTCTATGTCAGGGGTAGGCCACCTTGGCTCTTTTATGACTGGTGGACTTCAACTCCCAGAATTCCTGAGCCAGCCACGCTGAGGGGAAAGGGAGAGGTTTCCAAGCTGAGCCATGCCGGCTCAGGAATTCTGGGAGTTGAAGTCCACCAGTCATAAAAGAGCCAAGGTTGCCTACCCCTGGACTAGGAGGCTCACCGCTTAGAATAAGAAGACTTAGACCAGGGGTAGGCAACCTTGGCTCTTTTATGACTGGTGGACTTCAATTCCCAGAATTCCTGAGCCAGCCATGCTGAGGGGAAAGTGAGAGGTTTCCAAGCTGAGCCATGCTGGCTGAGGAATTCTGGGAGTTGAAGTCCACCAGTCATGAAGGGGCCAAAGTTTCCCTCATGCTGGCTCAGGAATTCTGGGAGTTGAAGACCACGCGTCATAAAGCAGCCTAGGCCTAGGCCAGAGGTAGGCATCATCATCATCAATATGAAATGGAAAATCAGCTACTAACCTAGATATTGAATGTACCTGCTTTAAAATAAGCTACAATACTGTAATTGGTCTCTAAAGCCATTAGTCTATGTCAGGGGTAGGCCACCTTGGCTCTTTTATAACTGGTGGACTTCAACTCCCAGAATTCCTGAGCCAGCCATGCTGAGGGGAAAGGGAGAGTTTCCAAGCTGAGCCAGGCCGGCTCAGGAATTCTGGGAGTTGAAGTCCACCAGTCATAAAAGAGCCAAAGTTGTCTACCTCTGGCCTAGGCCTAGGCCGCTTTATGACTCGTGGACTTCAACTCCCAGAATTCCTGAGCCAGCCATGCTGAGGGGAAAGGGAGAGTTTCCAAGCTGAGCCATGCCAGCTCAGGAATTCTGGGAGTTGAAGTCCACCAGTCATAAAAGAGCCAAAGTTGTCTACCTCTGGCCTAGGCCTAGGCCGCTTTATGACTCGTGGACTTCAACTCCCAGAATTCCTGAGCCAGCCATGCTGAGGGGAAAGGGAGAGTTTCCAAGCTGAGCCATGCCAGCTCAGGAATTCTGGGAGTTGAAGTCCACCAGTCATAAAAGAGCCAAAGTTGTCTACCTCTGGCCTAGGCCTAGGCCGCTTTATGACTCGTGGACTTCAACTCCCAGAATTCCTGAGCCAGCCATGCTGAGGGGAAAGGGAGAGTTTCCAAGCTGAGCCAGGCTGGCTCAGGAATTCTGGGAGTTGAAGTCCACCAGTCATAAAAAAGCCAAGGTTGCCTACCCCTGGTCTATGTAATATAAAAGAGTAATTAAAGGAAAAATACATATTTTTTCCTCGCCACATACAACACACACACACACACACACACACACACACACACTTACATTTATGGTGCAAAACAAATGCTTCAGAAAAGAAGGGCAGACAAGGCCCTTCTCCTGAACCTCATTACCCAGAATTCCTCGACAGATGGGGTCCCCTTGCCCAATTTTACCACCTTTCTTGCTACTGTTGTTAAGCTAATCACTGCAGTGGTTTAAGTTAGTAACCCGGTTGTTAAGTGAATCGAACTTATCTTACTTTACCTTACCTTACCTTTCTCTGCTGTGTTCTTAATAAATTTCCAAGTCAAAAGGAACTTGAAATGGTCATAGCAAAACAACAACAACAACAACAAAAACCCCAATCCCAGGCAAAGCTCAAGTATTAACACCATGTTAAAAAAAGGAAGGTATCACATTAGGCCATATAGTAAACAAGGACAAACAGGCCCTACAAATTATGTGTATCCCTTGCTGGGGATGAGGGCCTATATACACACATATATACATACACAGCAGTTTAAAAACACGCCATAAGAAGCAAAGTCAGTGTGAGTTTTGGTTGTTGTTTTTTTTTAGCAAATTAAGCAGCCAATCTGACTTTTTTGGGGTGGGGGAGGGAGCTGGCTAACTGCTGGTGAGATGAATCCTTTTAACGTTCTCATCCATCTTCCGAGCGAAGGAGCTGTGGCAATCTGCAATCCAGCAAGCTGTACCGTAAACGGGGTACTTGGGTGTTCTTAAAATAAACATTTTATTCCCTTTTTGGAGGAAAACGACATTCTTTGGGCTCTGCGTCTATAGAGACAGAAGCTTTCCAAAAAGGTACAACGTACAACGGGAAAACTCGCAGAGGCTCCCTCTTGGCGGGTTGGCACGGCCCAAGTTAAGATACACAATGGAAATGAATCTGTAAAACCATTTCTGTAACGCAAACCGCCGCTGTCTACTGTCACCGTTTAACCTGCATTAGAGACCTCTTCAAAGATGTGGGGTTTTTTTTTTCTGGTTTTTTTTTTTTTAAGGGACTACAGAAGAAAGAGGACGAGAAAGAGAAATAATATTGCAGCGTTTAGTTGCTCAGTCCTGTTTTCTAGCCTGCTTCTTCCCAGCAGCTGAATGGAAAAGGTCAAGTTCTCGGCTTACAAACAGCTCATTTAGTGACACTTCGAAGTTACAACGGCGCCGAGAAAAGCGAGTTTTTCACACTTGCGACCACTGCAGCCCCCCCTTCCACAGTCACGTGTTCAAAATTCTGGCGCGTGGCAACTGACTCATATTTATGACGGGTGCAGTGTCCTGGGATCACGCAATCCCCTTTTGTGACCTCCTGACACGCCAGATTCACTTAATGCCCAGTCCCTAACTTAACAACTGCTAACTAGGTTTCACTTAAGAACCGCTGCAAGAAAGCTGGTAAAATGGAGGCAAAAGCCCTACATGGCATCGGACCAGGTTACTTACGGGACCGTCTGCTGCCCCATGAAACCCAGTGACCGGTTAGGGCCCACAGAGTCGGCCTTCTCCAGGTCCCGTCAGCCAGACAGTGTCGCCTGGCGGGGCCTAGGGGAAGGGCCTTCTCTGTTGCGGCCCCGGCCCTCTGGAATCAACTCCCCCCGGAGATCCGTATCGCCCCCACCCTCTCCGCCTTTCGTAAACTCCTTAAGACACATCTTTGCCGACAGGCCTGGGGCGGATGACATCTTGCCCCCAGCCAGTGTATGTTTGTGTGTACGTTTGCTGAATGAATGGTTTCTTAATTTAGGGGTTCTCTTTTTTATATATGTATTTTTTATATATGTATTATGTAGTTTTTTATATTGGATTTCTAATTTATGCTGTGAGCCGCCCTGAGTTCCCGGAATAGGGCGGCATAGAAATTTAATAAATAATAATAATAATAAAATAATAAAAGTCACTTAACAAATGTCTCATTTGGCGACCGAAATTTTGGGGACTCACTTGTGGTCGTGAGCGGAGGACTGCCTGTAATATTGCACACAAAAAATGAGATGAAATACAGTTGCACTCTGTACGGGTCAAACTATTAAATCAGGAATGGGGACAGGCAGGTCTCCCTCGATGACTTTGGGTCAGTCCCTCGATCTCAATCCAAATTGCTTTATAAGGTTGTTGCTCCCGGAAAGAAGGAAGGAACGTTATGTATGTTTGCAAAATATAAATCCAATATAAAAAAAATGGCTAAATACACAAAACAGACTGGTTGAGATAATTCCACCTCTGATGCAAACAGTAGGATTTTGTGGCTTTTTCGGAAAGAATTCCATCTCAGGTTGTGACAAATTCACAGCTTGCCTTTCAGAAGTTGTGGGTGCGCCATTACCGGAGGTTTTCATGAAATGATTGGACCGCCCTTTGTCTGGAATGGTATGGGGTCTCCTGCCTGAGCAGGGAGTTGGACTAGAACAGGGCTTTTCAACCAGTGGGACGGGCACCACCTGTGATACATTGGCACCTGGCAGGGAATACGCGAGCATCCTAGAAAAGGGGTAGCGCGCGGGGGGGGGGGGGAAATGAGCCGAACCGGTGGCAGCACCGCACAAGCCTGAGCGAGAGACGGCTGGAACTGCAGGGCTGTCAGGGCTCAGTGGAAGCGCCAGGATCAGTGCCGCTTTCCAGCTGATCGGCGCTTCTTCAGGGCTGTCAGGGCACAGTGGAAGCGCCAGGCTCAGCGCCAGGCTCCAACTGGAGCTCGGAGCTGATCCTGGTGCTTCTGCTGAGCCCTGAAAAAGCACCAATCAGCTGGAGCTCAGCGCTGATCATAAGAACATAAGAACATAAGAAGAGCCATGCTGAATCAGGCCAAAGCCCATCGAGTCCAGCATTCTGTGTCACACAGTGACCCACCAATTGTACATGGGGATCTTGAGCAGAAGGAGAAGGCAAAGCCCTCCCTTTCCCTTGACCCCCAACAAATGGTACCCAAGGGAATCCTGCCTGCCTCAACCAACATAGAGGCGGCACATGGGCATCCGTTTTAATAACCACCGATACACTTTGCATCCATGAATCTATCTAGCCCTGCCTTGAAGCTGTCAAGGCTGACAGCTGTCACGACCCCTTCAGGAAGTGAATTCCATAAATCAACGACCCTCTGGGTGAAGAAATATTTCCCTTTATTTGTCCTCACTTTCTTAGCTATGAGCTTTAGGGAGTGCCCCCTTGTCCTGGTATTGTGTGATAGAGAAAAGAATTTTTCTCTATCCACCTTTTCTATCCCATGCATGATTTTATACACTTTGATCAAGTCACCCCTTAAACGCCGTCTTTCAAGGCTGAAGAGACCAAGGCGTTGCAATCTGGTTTCATAAGGGAGGCGCTCCATTTCCTTGATCATTCTTGTTGCCCTTTTTTGCACCTTTTCCAGTTCCATTATATCCTTCTTGAGGTGCGGTGACCAGAACTGTACACAGTACTCCAAGTGTGGTCTCACCATCGATTTGTACAGAGGCAATACAACACTTGCTGACTTGTTTTCGATTTCCTTCCTAATCATGCCAAGCATGGAATTTGCTTTTTTTACTGCTGCTGCCCATTGGGTTGACATCTTCATCGAGCTGTCCACCAAAACCCCAAGATCCCTTTCTTGGGTTGTCTCAGAAAGTTTGGTCCCCATCAGTTGGTAAGTATAATTGGGGTTCTTTGCCCCGATGTGCATAACTTTGCACTTGTTTAGGTTAAAATGCATTTGCCACTTTGTTGCCCACTCACACAATTTCGAGAGATCCTTCTGGAGCTCCCGACAATCAGTTTCACTTTTCACAACCCGGAACAATTTAGTGTCATCAGCAAACTTGGCTACCTCACTATTAACTTCTACATCCAGATCATTGATGAATAAATTAAAAAGTAAAGGTCCCAAAACTGAACCTTGGGGTACACCATTTCTCACTTCTTTCCATCCGGAGAATTGTCCATTTATTGCCACCCTTTGCTTCCTACAGTTTAGCCAGTTACCAATCCAGGACAAGACCTGTCCTCTAATTCCGTGGCTGGAGAGCTTTTTTAGGAGCCTTTGGTGAGGAACTTTGTCAAAAGCCTTTTGAAAGTCAAGATATACAATATCAACTGGGGCCCCTTTATCTATGTATTTATTTACACCCTCAAAGAATTCTAACAAGTTAGTAAGACATGATTTGCCTTTGCAGAAACCATGTTGATTTTCTTTCAGCAATGGCTGTTTTTCTATGTGCCCTGTAATTTTATCTTTAATAATGGTTTCCATCAGTTTGCCTGGAACTGAGGTTAGACTGACTGGTCTATAGTTTCCTGGATCACCTCTGGATCCTTTCTTGAAGATCGGGGTTATATTTGCTTCCCTCCAATCCTCCGGTACAGTGCCTGATCTTAGAGAAAGATTGTATATTTTAGCTAGAAGTTCAGCAATTTCACACTTGAGTTCCTTGAGAATTCTAGGGTGGATGCCATCTGGACCCGGCGATTTGTTGACGTTTAGTTTAGAAAGGCATGCAAGAACATCTTCCTTGTTTATCTCTATCGGGTTTAATTCTTCTATTTCCCTCCCTGGGAAAACTAATTCAGTGGCAGGCAGATGTTCTCTATCCTCCTCGGTGAAAACGGAGGCAAAGAAGTCATTTAGCCTCTCAGCAATCTCCTTGTCTTCTCTGATTATCCCCTTCTGACCATTGTTATCAAGTGGCCCAACTGATTTTCTGGTTGGGTTCCTGCTTCTGATGTACTTAAAAAAGGTTTTGTTATTATTTTTAATATTCTTGGCTATATGCTCCTCAAAGTCTCTCTTGGCTTTCATGACTATCACCTTGCATTTGGTCTGCCAGAGTTTGTGATCCCTCCTGTTCTCCTCGGTAGGAAGAGCCTTTCATTTCTTAAATGAGTTTTTCTTCTTTCCAATAACCTCCTTTACCTCATTCGTAAGCCATACTGGTATCCTCTTGGACTTTCCAATCCTCTTTCTTCTTTTAGGAATGCATTTTATTTGAGCATGCTGTAACGTATTTTTAAACAGTTTCCAAGCATTTTGGAGGGATTTGACTTTTTTTACTGTTCCTTTTAGTTTCTTCTTTACTATTTTCCTCATTTTGTCAAAATTTCCTCTGTGAAAGTTTAAGGTCTCTGTGTTAGTTTTCACTGACAATTTGCTATCCATGGTTAAGTTGAAGGTTATTGTGTTGTGATCGCTGGTTCCTAAGGGCTCGGTTACAAGGACATCATGAACCAAATCCTGTGCATTAGTTAGAACCAAGTCCAGGATCCCCTTTCCCCTGGTAGGTTCCATGACCATCTGCTCAAGGGAATAATCGGCTAACATGTCGAGGAACCTTATCTCTCTTTCATGTGTAGAACAAGAATTTACCCAATCTATTTGGGGATAGTTGAAGTCCCCCATTATGACTACCCTATTTCTTTTTGAGGCCTCCTTAAATTATTTTTCCAAATAACAATCTGCCTCTGGAGTTTGGTTGGGAGGGCGATAGCAGATCCCTAACGTCAGATTAGTTTCCTGTCCTGGGATTTTTATCCACAATGTTTCTGTGGGTGAGTTTGAATTTTCTTGAATTTCGAGTTCATGAGATTCTAACTCCTCATTTATGTACAAGGCCCTGGCGCTTCCGCTGAGCCCAGAAGAAGCGCCGATCAGCTGGAATGTTGCAGCCTCTCCAGGGTCTTGTGATTTACATTCAGATGCTTGGCAACTGATTCATATTTATGACGGTCACTGTGTCCCAGGGTCATGTGAAGTGACCAAAACCTGCTGTAACCACCCAGCAGACGGGGGGGGGGGGAAATAAAAACCGAACACCCCCCACCCCACCCCCGCTGCCAATCCTCAACAGAAATGCTCACAACAATGAAAACCTCGGACAGGAGGAAGAGCACCGCCGGGTGGGCAGGCAGGTGTCTTGCTCGGCTGTGCCTTGGGGGGGGCACCTTTTTCCAGTGCCATTGTAACTTCGAACAGTCACTAAGTTGAGGACTACCTGTACTTCATCACTTTTTTCCTTTTTTGGGGGTCATCAAGTTTTTGACACCTTGCTAGGCAACTGGTTGAGCAGGGGTTGGACTAGAAGACCTCCAAGGTCCCTTCCAACTCTGATATTCTGTTATTAGGCGCTGTCAAATATACTGGTTCAATCCTGCAATTTTCCCCTCTTCCCTCTTTGCTTTGCAGACTGAAAATCTGCCCAGGCTTGATGTGAAAGCTAATCTTGTTAGGGTGGCATTAACTTCTACCTGCCCATTCAACAATATAGAAGGAAAACTTTCTACTCAAAGTGACTCTATTTCCCTGTTCTTAAGAGACTCAAGGAGATTCACAGCGTGATGTATTTACCCTGAGGACGGTGGAACTACGGAGAACTGAAGCGATGATAGGTTCTCCTCCACCCGCCTTCTAACATTTCTGCGTCTTATTTCTCCTTTTTTATTCTGCTTCTTAAACGGAGGGGAAGCAAAAGAAGGCTGAGCAAAGTTTGGGTCGCAACATCAAAAGAGTTAGCCACAAAATAAACAACTTTCAAGGAGAGCTCCAATACATTTCAAGCTGTGAAAATAATTAGTTCGTAAGGCAACTTCTAACGGAGAACAGGGAGAGTAAACGGCCAAAGGGGTAGATGGAAAATGGTGCTCCATTTAAATCAGGACCAAAATAAAAAAAATATATGAAATTGGGATTCTGATATGCTTTAAACCGGAATATTATGCATCACCATAAAGGTGGGCCAATAGCGAAAAGCCCAAGTAAGATAAAACTACTTTATTTGATCAAACGCTCTGACTTGTTGTTTCCCTAAGCAGCTAAGTTCATATGTAGTAAAGATATTAAGAAAATTAAGATTCTCCAGCATGGTGGATATATAATCCACTGGATCGGGTTATTTCAGCCCTCCTCCTTTGATAATCCAAACTATGTGAATATCTGGTTCCCGTTTCTCAGTTACAGGGGGTCTGCGAAGGCTTGAAAAAAAATATTATGATTTAAATCTAGAACTAAATCTTGGGGGGTCCATGGCCATGTTCCATAGCCACAAAAGGTAAAAACCTGGAACTAAGGAGAAACTTCCTGACAGTGAGGACAATTAACCAGTGGAACAGCTTGCCACCAGAAATCGTGGGCGCTCTATCACTGGAGATTTTTAAGAAGAGACTGAACATTCACCTGTCTGAAATGGTAGAGGGTTTTGTGCCTGAGCAGAGGGCTGGACTAGAAGACCCCCAAGGCCCCTTCCAGCTTTATTCTATTCTATTCTATTCTATTCTATTCTATTCTATTCTATTCTATTCTATTCTATTCTATTCTATTCCACTCCATATTTTCTATTCTATTCTATTCTATTCTATTCTATTCTATTCTATTCTATTCTATTCTATTCTATTCTATTCTATTCTATTCTATTCTATTCTATTCTATTCCACTCCATATTTTCTATTCTATTCTATTTTATTCTATTCTACTCTACTCTATTCTATTCTATTCCATATTTTCTATTCTATTCTAATTCCATTCTATTCTATTCCACTCCATATTTTCTATTCTATTCTATTCTATTCTATTCTATTCTATTCTATTCTATTCTATTCTATTCTATTCTATTCTATTCCATTCCATTCCATTCCATTCCATTCTATACAAAGGGGGTCCATGGTAAAGAAAAGGTTGGGAACCCGTGACACAGAACACCATCAGAGTTGGAAGGGACCTTGGAGGTCTTGTAGCCCAACCCCCTGCTCAAGCAGGAGACCCTACCCCATTTTAGACAAGTTGTGAGCATTTCTGTTGAGGATTGGCAATGGGGGTGGGGTGGGGGGTGTTTGGTTTTTATTCCCCCGTCTGCTGAGTGGTTGCAGCAGGTTTTGGTCACTTCACATGACCTTGGGACACGGTGACCGTCATAAATATGAATCAGTTGCCAAGCATCTGAATGTAAATCACAAGACCCTGGAGAGGCTGCAACATTCCAGCTGATCGACGCTTCTTCTGGGCTCAGCAGAAGCGCCAGGATCAGCGCTGAGCTCCATCTGGAGCCTGGCGCTGATCCTGGCGCTTCCGCTGAACCCTGACAGCCCTGCAGCTCCAGCCGTCTCTCGCTCAGGCTTGTGCAGTGCTGCCACCGGTTCAGCTCATTCCCCTCCCTCGCTACCACTTTTCTAGGATGGTCGCGTACCCCCTGCCAGGTGCCAATGTACTACAGGTGGTGCCCGTACCACTGGTTGAAAAGCCCTGACCTAGACATTATCAGTCCTAGCACTGATCAGGCTCCTTAGTTTGGGTAATGAAACATCTGCAAGAAAACAAGACGAGCGCTGATGATGTTACCTAGTTGGGTGGTGAGACGTCTGCAAGAAACAAACCCAGCTCAGAGAACACCAAGGACCCCTCATTTCAACCCTGAACTACAAATATCCTCCTTTATCTATTCACACCTGTTGCACTGAGGTGGATCCATTTTGCATCCTCAGGATGGTCTTGGTGAATAAAACAAGCATCCAGCCAAAGACATTACCTAGATCAGAGGGCCCCAACCTTTTTGGGCACCAGGTGACCAGTTCCGTGGAGAAAGGTTTTTCCGTGGACCGGAGGGTGCGTGGTTTTGTGTGCTGCCTGCATCCCACGGATGGGGCTTTGCTTGTTTGTGTGGCCCGGTTGCTGGCATACTGTGGCCCTGTACTGGTCCGTGGACTGGGCGGGTGGGGACCCCTGATCTAGGTCAAATGGAATTAAGCAACCTTCACAGAAATGAAGAATGGGGGGTGGGAAGAGAAGTAGAAATACATACACACACACACACACACACACACACACACACACACACACACGAGAGCACAAAATGAAAAAAAAATAGGAAAAAAAAATCCACAGGCATAGCAAACAACAGATTCACTTACTGAGGTGACTTCAGAGAGAAGCGATTCCTCACGAGCTCCTTTTAATCAACCGTGATGCAATTTCACTAAAGCAAATTCTATTTAATTTCATTCTGCCTGACCAAGCGGTGCAATTCCTACGTATTGGACAGTTTTGAGTCTCCATCCATGGCGGTCGTTCCCTTGGATTTATCAGTGCATTTATCGCCGCGTTTCCACAAGTGCCAGGGCTCTGAGGCAGAACCACGCGCTCAGGCCCTTTATTTGTGTTCCACAGGCCAACCTTTGCATTCTCAATCATTGTTACTCGTGGCCGGTGTGTGCTCCCGCTGACTTGTAACAGAGTCATTCCAGCATATGAAAATTCATTGCCTCTAGGAATGGGGCCACCAGAAGATTTCATTTCAGCGAAGAGTTACAGGATAGGATAGGATAGGATAGGATAGGATAGGATAGGATAGGATAGGATAGGATAGGATAGGATAGAAAATGGAATAGAATAGAATAGAAAATGGAATAGAATAGAATAGAATAGAAAATATGGAATGGAATGGAATGGAATGGAATGGAATGGAATAGAATAGAATAGAAGCTGGAAGGGACCTTGGAGATCTTCTAGTCTAGCCCTCTGCTCAACCAGGAGAACCTATACTGTCTCAGACAGGTGAATGTCCAGCTTCCTCTTAAAAATCTCCACTTGACTGCAACATGACCAAAGCTGAATACAGGCAGTCCTCGACTTACAGCAGTTCATTTAGTGACCATTCAAAGTCACAATGGCACTGGGGAAAAAAGGCACAGAATGGCAAAAATCACGGTCACCTGACTGCGGGATGCTGCAAAATAAAAAAGGGAAGCCAAAATGTGGCCAAGTGCTTGTCTGTGTGGCCATTAGTAAGCAGCTTTTGAAGGGTCCGTCATAACTTGGAACGGTCACTAAGCGACCGGTCGTACGTCAAGTGCTGGCCTATATATAAGATGTAGCTAAGGACGATATACTGGATGCAGTGTAAAAAAAAATGAATTTACTGACAAATCAAAAACTCGCATGGTAACAGCTCAACTCAGCAAGAGACTTTCAAATACATGGCAGTTTGTCAAAGTTCTAATCATGGGTGAGCTTTAAACCCTAAGCCAGGGGCCTTCGGACTTGGCCACTTTAAGACTTGTGGACTTCAACTCCCAGAATTCCTCAGCCAAGCTGGATTCACTTAGCAAGTGTGCAATTCGCTTAACAACGGTGGCAAAAAAAGAGAGGGGGTTTCCACTTAACAACTGCCTTGCGGCCGTTAATCGCGAACTACCTGTATGTCAGAAACACACAGTCACACCAATACATGGATGAATTCAATCTTTTGGTAGCACGTTGCGTGGAATCTTTTCAGCTGCGTGTGTAGTAAAGCCAGGCCAAAACCACCTATGAATCGAGTGGCTGTTTGCTGCTCTCTGAGACAGCTTGTTTTCTTGCAGACTTTTCCTGACCTAAACCAGGTAACATTGTCAGTCTTGGCACCAAGGATGTCACCTACTTTGGGTCACGAAACGTCTGCAAGAAAACAACTCAAGCTCACAGAGCAACAAGGACTCCATAGTTGAAACCCTGAGCGAGAAATATCCTCCTTTATTGGCACTTATGAACTGCGTGTCGTCCAAATTACAAATGAAAAGGTAAAGGCGAAGCCTCACCGGTCACCCCTTATTTTTTCACTCTGCCAAAGAACAGGATTAAATGTATTTTGCTCCGATGAGGTTAGTGCTTCGGTAGCTGATTAAACCAAGCTAATTGGTAGTTCTTATTCACCACCACCCCCGCCCACCCTCACCCAGAAGTAAACAGCAGCCTCACAAATCTGAGTAAAATATAACTAACTCACTAAAAGATCCTGGGAAAAAAATGTTGATGACCAATAGTACAGGCCATCAAATCTCAACAGGCCGTATGGTCTCCACTTTGGCCTGTTTCAAAGAGAAGCCGTTTTCAATGGTTGGGTGGTCAAACACAACATTAAGTAGCCAGCACTAAAAAGTTAATTGAATGTTTGCCAGGAGACATACGACCCGTTTTTACATTGGATAATTAATTTCTTTGTTTTTATAAGAATTTTAAAGAGTGGCCAACACATGTACCCCCAGGGTCATTAGCTTCATTGAAGGGGAAACAGGCTGACTTCGGGTGGGGAAGGATCTCCCAAGCGGTAAAATGAATTCTTGCCTCTGATCACTCTAATTCACCCTTCTTATAAGTTACTGTATTTCAAGACCGAATCAAGATCACGCCAAGTATTAGCACCGCTTGATAAAACCCTAGTAAGGTCACACCTGGAGTACTACAGCCAATTTTGGTCACCATATCGCAAAAAAGATGTCGAGAGTTTGGAAAAAAAATCAGAGAAGAGCAACTAAGATGATCCAAGGCCTGGAGACTAAAACAGACGAAGAACGGTTGTGGGACTTGGGTTTGGCTAGTCTAAAGAAAAGGAGAAATAGGGGAGACATGATAGCAGTCTTCCAGTATCTGAGGGGCTGCCACAAGGCAGAGGGGGTCAGATTGCTCACCAGAGCACCAGAGGGAAGGACAAGAAACAATGGTTGGAAACTGAACAAAGAGAGAAGCAACCTGGAATTAAGGAGAAATTTTCTGACAGTGAGGACAATTAACCAGTGGAACAGCTTGCCTCCAGAAATCATGGACGCTACATCACTGGAGATTTTTAAGAAGAGGTTAGACAGTGACTTGTCTGAGATGGTATAGGTCAGACACGTCAAACACAAGGCCCGGGGGCTGGATGCGGCCCGCAAAGTGGTTTCATGTGGCCCGCAAAGCCATCCTGGAAACAGTGAGGGAACGGCCCCCGCTGCCTTGGCCCTGGCCCAGGCCGGCCGGGAGCCAATGTACAATTTTGTGGTGGCCATCAATGCCGAAACGCATTCAGTTTTAGCTCCACAAGGCCGTCCGCAAACAGCAAGGAACCAGCCCCTGCTGCATGCTGGGGAGGTGTGTCACCCTTTGCGAGGAATGAAGAAATGCACCATCGCCTGGAAGTGGCCAGCAAATGGTCCTTGCCTACTTCACATATCTGGCTTGATGGGCTCTGGCAGAAAGATTTCAGCAGGCAGGCAGGGCGCTCTGCTCACAGCGCCAAGAGCTGAGCTGGGTGGTGCGAATCTGATAAGAAGTGCAATGCTGCCTGCCCAGTTTCAGCAGGCAGCAAGGTGCAAAGTTGGCGAGCTTCGCATCGCCCGGCTCAACCTCTCGGTGCTGTGAGGAGAGCGCCCCGCTGCTTGCCGAAACCACGTCCACCCAGTGGGCCACACTCATTCCATCCACGCCCAAGCAGTAGGCCATACCCACCCTGGCCACACCCACCCAGCCCTCCGAGGGCAACCACAACGCTGATGCGGCCCTCAATGAAATTGAGTTTGACACCCCTGGTATAGGTTCTCCTGCTTGAGCAGGGGGCTGGACTAGAAGGCCTCCAAGGTCCCTTCCAGCTCTATTCTATTCTAAACTGCAACTTGTTTTATAACAATTGGTGGGAAACAAAACTGTAATTCTGCAAATAAATCCATCTTGGCAAAGAGTCCTCTCAATATCAGCCAGAAAGCTTGGAGACAGAGTTAGTTTTAGTAATAGCTAACAGAAAAGTGGTTCGTCATTCATCACGGTAATGTCAAGCTGGAAAATTTTAACTCCTTACCAATGTTGGAAAGTGAACTAGATTTTGTATTGTTAAAAAAAACCCGCAAGATTAATTGCACAGTATGTTGGACGGGAACGAAATTTATGTCTCAACATTTATGAAACTTAAGACATAACCTTTAGTTATTTTCTAACCCCCCCCATTTTATTCAAGTGACACGTGCTGAGCTTTTGGGAGAGCAACTGCGCATAGGAAGAGCATTATTTTTCCGAAGTCAAATCGTTGTGTCAGCTGTAGACTGAACACTCATTTTCTAATGTTACGGTGGTTAAGCCACCTAAGCAGTAAACAAAGACCAAAATGTAAACAACTCTCCTTTTTCCCAGTCCAGGCAGCATTATATCCACAGGGAAGCAGAAGTTAGATATAAGTATTTTATTTGTAAATCAGCAAAACACTTCTTGCATTTTAATAATTTGCAGCAATGCTTATCACCATGGAAGTAGAAATATAGCCTGTTCCAATGCAAGCTAAGGTCACTGTTTGATATAGTCCGTCTTCTGTTCTACAATGCGACATACAACTAGATTTATTTATTTTATTTTAAAAAAATCAAACACAAATGATTACACTCCAAAAGCCTTTTAAGGCATCTAACACTTACTTTACACACAGTAGAAAGATGTCGTGGTGTAGCGGTCAAGTTAGTGCAAGATATGCCATTTACACTGGCAATTTTCCACTAACAACAAAAGAGCCAGGCCCGGTTGATGCAATGTTTTCAAATCTCGTGTAAACTATTTAGATGAATTCTTTTGACTGCGAATCCCAAGGGACCAGCCGGGGGAAAATGATTTGTTTTACCCTCAGAGCTAAAAAGCTCTCTGGGGAGGCAATTCAATTGAAATTTCGCATTCAGAGTAGCCAGACAGTGATAAACAGATGCTTAAATTAGCTGCTTTATGCCATAATCAAACATCTTAAACGGGAGGGGGGGGGAGAAGAGAAGTTTTGGTTTTTTCAATCCACATCACAAAAGGGTGTGTACTTGGAGGAGGGGAAGGGGCTGCTCGGAATTTCAGAAGAAATGTTTTGTTTCCCCCCCCCCCTCCATAGCTCTGTAATCAATCAACCCCAGTTAAGATTTCTGGAAACAGAGAAGAAACTCTTTAACAATCTTGGACCCGCTGCAATTTCATTAGCATGGCTTCATCTGATAAGGAGGCAATATTCAGGCGACAGGCAACTTCAAAACAGTACATTTTCAAATTTTAAACTTCGGTCCAAGAGAACCAACCAGCTTTATTTCTGTTTGGGGTGGGGGGAAGCTGGGAGGCCCCCTCCGTGTATATTAGGCTTCAAATCCCCAAAGAGGCTGACTGGGGAAATCCAATTTATTTACTAGTTCTTTCGTAAATTTATTAGCCAACCTAAACTGCCCAGACATTTAATTTCAAACATCAGCCAAAAGGTAAATTATCTTAGCCTTCACGTAGTTGAAACTGAAACAAAATCAAAATGAGCCAATTGGTCTATCCCCTAAAACTGTTTTGGACCATATCCTACGACCTTAATTTGTGGTATAGTTTAGATGCAACTTTGTTGTGAAGTTTTGCCTCAGGACACCATACTATATAAGTGATTGTAAACCAAAGTGGATGTGGTGCCTTTATTTATTGTAATTTATAATCTCCAAGCCGTTTGTCCAAGGTGCCTACAGTCTCAGTGGTAGTTTTACAGATATTAAAACAGCAATAAACTAACATTGTACCTTACAACGTCCGTAACAAAATTCATAGTATATTTAAACAATATATACAGATACACATATACTTGTTTTCTGAGGTTTTCGCGGGTGTTTGTATGTAGGTCTTTGGTTCTTCGGGTTTTCTCCCACGTAGAATTTGAAGTGTCTTGGCGACGTTTCGACGAAGTCCCATTTGTCATCTTCAGGCTGGTGCTTTTGGCTTCGTGCTTCTAGGAGCAATGTGTGATTGTCTTTGGACTTCGAGTGGGACTTCGTCAAAACGTCGCCAAGACACTTCAAATTCTACGTGGGAGAAAACCCAAAGAACCAAAGACCTACATACACATATACAGGCACCTTTAGGCAGGCCCCAGGCTAGAAGCAAGAGACCTTGAGTTCAAGTCCTGCCTTAACCATGAAAGCTGGCTGGATGACCTTGGGCCAATCACCAGGAGACTCTTAAGTTCTAGTCCTGCCTTAGGTATGAAAGCCAACTGAATGGGGAACACACAATAATAGAGTTGGAAGGGACCTTGGAGGTCTTCTACTCCAACCCCCTGCTCAGGAAGGAAACCCTATACCAGGGGTAGGCAACCTGGGCTCTTTTATGACTGGTGGACTTCAACTCCCAGAATTCCTGAGCCAGCCACGCTGAGGGGAAAGGGAGAGGTTTCCAAGCTGAGCCATGCTGGCTCAGGAATTCTGGGAGTTGAAGTCCACGAGTCATGAGGGGGCCATAGTTTCCCTCATGCTGGCTCAGGAATTCTGGGAGTTGAAGTCCACCAGTCATAAAAGAGCCCAGGCTGCCTACCCCTGCCCTAGTCCAAATCCTAAAATTTTGGCCTGCTAATCGGTTCGCTTTCTAAACCAAATCATCAAAAGCATTGAAGGTTTGATGAGGTAACATTTCACCACCCCTGTTTCAGATTACGTGAGCTCCTCACCCCTGGCTAAAAAAAATTCTTATTAGAGCCAGGTTCAAAATGGATTTATAATATATCTTGGCTATCTTTCATTTCAATCTTAAACATGAATGGCAGGCACAGATTTGAAACTTGTTTAAATTTGTATTGAAGATATGTTCAGTCAGTTGC
This sequence comes from Bothrops alternatus, assembly GCA_034064705.1. Classification (NCBI taxonomy): domain Eukaryota; kingdom Metazoa; phylum Chordata; class Lepidosauria; order Squamata; family Viperidae; genus Bothrops; species Bothrops alternatus. The sequence goes on along the minus strand of JARGCV010000426.1, from coordinate 289,088 downwards.
CATTTTAAGCAGGGTTCTTCAAACTTGGCCCTTTTATGACTCGTGGACTTCAACTCCCAGAATTCCTGAGCCAGCCATGCTGAGGGGAAAGGGAGAGGTTTCCAAGCTGAGCCAGACTGGCTCAGGAATTCTGGGAGTTGAAGTCCACGAGTCGTAAAAGGGCCAAGTTTGAAGAACCCTGCTTAAAATGGCAACTGACTGAACATATCTACAATACAAATTTAAACAAGTTTCAAATCTGTGCCTGCCATTCATGTTTAAGATTGAAATGCAAGATAGCCAAGATATATTATAAATCCATTTTGAACCTGGCTCTAATAAGAATTTTTTTTAGCCAGGGGTGAGGAGCTCACGTAATCTGAAACAGGGGTGGTGAAATGTTACCTCATCAAACCTTCAATGCTTTTGATGATTTGGTTTAGAAAGCGAACCGATTAGCAGGCCAAAATTTTAGGATTTGGACTAGGGCAGGGGTAGGCAACCTTGGCTCTTTTATGACTGGTGGACTTCAACTCCCAGAATTCCTGAGCCAGCCTGGCTCAGCTTGGAAACCTCTCCCTTTCCCCTCAGCATGGCTGCCTCAGGAATTCTGGGAGTTGAAGTCCACCAGTCATAAAAGAGCCAAGGTTGCCTACCCCTGGACTAGGGTGACCCTAATCTGATATTAGTCTGCATTCCCCCCAAATAAAACTCACGAGTGAATAGAATTTCATTCAAAGATTATTCTTTGAAAGAAGGTTAAAGCCAGTTAGGTAGAGTGGTTAAGCTTAGCATCAGGCTAGAAAACAGGAGATCGTGAGTTCAAATCCCACCTTAGCCACGAAAGCCGGCGGGGTGACTTTGGGCCAATTCACTCTCTTCTCAGCCCAACCCACCTCACAGGGTTGTCGTTGTGGAGAAAATGGCAGGAGGAAGGCGTGTTTGGATAATATTCGCTGCCTGGAATTGTTTGTAAAAATAGGAAAAAATAGGAAAGGCCAGATACAAACAAACAAATCAATATTCTGATGATTAAACCGCATATAAGTCAAATAAATAAATAAATAAATAAATAAATTTTGCACCCAGCCTTCAAAAAGGTAATTATGGTGTGCTGTATCCAATCTCTTCCCTTATCGTGCATTTGGTTAAACTTGTATCTGTGAACCGCTTGCTTTCGCTTTGAATTCTTCCTTTCCAGTCACGTTTCCTCTTTACAAACAGCCGAAAAACTGTTCTCTATCTCTGAGTTACACCCTCGTATTGTCATTCCTGGCCCCAGACTCAAAAGACACAAACCCACTTTGTTGGGAAAATGGATCTCAGGCCGAAAAGCAATTCAGAAGTATCACGGTGGTCCGGTTAAAGTTTCACAGGTAGCCAGCAGTGGCCAGGATGCAGTTAGCAGCTCCACGAGAGGAGCTTTCACAGCGTCCTGGTTTGACAGACACAGTGACAGACCCACTGCTAAAATTCAAGTTGGTTTGACCCCAAGGTTAGTGCCACACCGCAGGCGACTGCTGTGGTCTGCTTTTCTGAAACCCTAGGCAGCCAAGATAAAAACAGAGGAAAGTGACTATCCGAGTTTTAGTGAGCTCAAGCCTGAATTAATTTTATTCTCCAAACTCCACCTGAAGAACTAACATGAAGAGAGGAGCCTTTCAAAATATCAGTATTTTTTTTTAAACTTCCTTATTTTATTTTGGCAGAAGATTAACTGCGTTCTGAAATTTGAAAATATTTATTTGGGTGAATTGTTCCAGCAAAGCAGCAGCAGCAGCAGCAGCAGCACGGAATCAAGTACACCACGATATACAGAATAATAATTTTTCATTTTGTTTCATTCATTCATTTCCTCAAAAGAGTGCATGAAAGTTAAAATGGTTTTCTTGTGAAGCCAAGGCACGGTATATATTTTGGAGTTGCACGTTGGGTGTTAGTCATTATGAAAGGAGAGCAATCTATCCAACTCAAGTCTTGCAGAATAAGTGTGGGAGAAACACTGATTTAAAAAGGTTGATAATAATAATAAAAAAAAGGTTGATAATCATGTAAGGATATTTTAAACATACCCACACATATACACCCAAACCCGTAACACCTTCGTATCAGTTTCTACTGGACTTGAGCTCAGCAATTCACTGTAGTGATCTGTGTCTCAAAAGGATAACAAGCAAATTTCTTTCTTAGAATTGTAAGAAGTATTATTTGCTTTTCGAGGTTTTTGGATTTATTCATTCTCTGTTTCAGTCAATCACCTGTCAGTTTTAGACTTTTCTTTCTCCCCAAACAATTTGCATGTACACAGATAAATCTCTAGTAGACTCATTGACTCCTTAATGAGTCTACTAGGCGTTGGATCTGTCTAGTATTTCCACTAACCCGTTTGTTTATTTAGTGACTGTATAGTGTATGGCTGCCCACCTCCCACACAGTGACTCTGGGCGGTGTATAAATAAAACTATTATTAAAACAAATTAAGCCTTTTAAATTTAAAATAAAACAATACATTAAAGTAAAACAATAAACGGATTAAAAACATCAATTAAAAAGCAATCATTAGTAAAAAAAAAACCAAATACGACCATCCAGTACAAAGGAGAAGAGATTATATACAACGTTAAGAGCCATCATATGATATCTTCTTGGTCCGCTGGGAAATACCCACACACCCACCCACCCACCCACAGCCAGGTCCATTAAAACACCAGAACTAGTTGCTGTGGCTCTGAAGATTTTGATACTAACCCTAAGGATCTGGAAAAACATTTGCTTCCCTCCTAAACAGCCGACATCAGCCTGAAGGAGTTTCCAAAAAAAATCCAATTGGCCTTGGTGTATATCATTAGACGCTTGCGATATTTGGGAGTTAATTTGCAAGCAGGGGGGAGTTATTCATATCCCAACTTTAACACAGAAATATTGTATGTCTGGCATTCTACCTGGAGCTTGGAGTGTGTGCCTCTCTAGTGTGTGTGTGTGTGTGTGTGTGTGTGACAGAGAGAGAGAGAGAGAGAGAGAGAGACCCACAATCCACTAGAGATCATTAATCTCAGCAATGCTCGTTTTTTTTCCAACCCAATCCAAAAGGCTTTTCAGCCGCCTGCCAACCAACATATTTTGTAATACTAAGCTTCTATTAGCTGTGTTTTACTAAAGCATTAACCCAGACATATTTCTTATTTATAGAAGAGTCGCTGCTTCCATGGCGAGGCTTTCGTTTTATTGTTTAATTGTGAAGGGTTTGGTAATTACTCAGAATTGTTCTAGTTAGTTGAACACACAGCGCAGCGGGCAGGAGCGGCCCTGCCAAATGAAATTACGGGCAATAACTTTATCATTTTCAACCTGCCTGAATCTGGCCAAGTTGGTATTGTAGGAGGGAGGGGGGGAAACCACCACAATAAAGTGTGTGTGTGTGTGTGTGGGGGAAATCAACAACGGAAAAGATTGATTGAGCACAGCAAAGTGGGAGGGTGTCAACTGTGGACAGTCTCCGATTAAAAAAAATAAAAAATAAATCCCATTTTTAGGTTTTCAGATGTTCTTTTTGGAGGGCCTGCGATGAGTTCTCCAACACCAAGAGTTAATTTTCTGGGTAAGGGAAGAAGGTTTATTGTGGATAAATTATGGCTGGAATTGAGGCAAAGCCTCCCCTGTTATGGTTTATGAAGGACGGATTAAGCCAACGAGAGTCTCTGAATGATTTAACAGTGCCAATAAAAAGCTCCTCTCCTTCTAAATTAGGTTGCTAGAAGGTCTTTTCTAGGAAGACATGCTAAGGTTCCTCCCAAAGATAAGCAGCCATTGACAGCTCGGGGTGTAGTGTCAGAATGACAAGAGTCTGAAGGGACCCCGGAGGTCTTCTAGTCCAACCCCCTGCTCAAGCAGAAAACCCTATACCATTTCAGGTGAATATTGTCCTTAAAAGCCTCCACTGATGGAGCACCCACAACTTCTGGAGGCAAGTCGTTCCACCGATTAATTGTTCTCCCTGTCAGGAAATTTCTCCTTCGTTCTAGGTTGATTCTCTCCTGGATTAGTTTCCACCTGTTGCTTCTTGTCCTGCCTTCAGGTGCTTTGAAGGATAGGTTGACCCCTTCTTCTTTGTGACAATCCCTCAAATATTGGAACGCTGCTATCCTGTCCCCCCTCGTCCTTCTCTTTATTAAACCGGACCTACCCAATTCCACCAACCGTTCCTTATATGTCTTAGCCTCCAGCTCCCTAATCATCTTTGTTGATCTTCTCTGCACTCTTTCCAGAATCTCTCCATCTGTATTGTGATGACCAAAACTGGATGCAATATACCAAGCGCGCACAAATCTAACAGGGGTCAAAAAACAATTAGGCATCCTGCAGAATGGGTAGGTGCAATTTGCTTTAAGCCCTTCAAGCAATTTCCAGCAAGAAGGACTTTTGTTCATCTGGATTCTCTTTCAGAGAATTCTGAAAAGACGGGAACTGGAGGAAGCTCAAGGGCCCTTTTCTCTGACAGAAAATAAAAGTTTATTTTAACGTTTGAACTTCTGACGTGAATTGCTTCGTACTGTAACAGTGATGCTGTTCCTTGGGGGCCTCCTGTTTCAGCAGCAGTGCTGTTGGGCTGCTGTCATTCCCACACAACGGCACGGGGTAAGGCTAAGCCATAATGAAGAACAGAGCAGGAAACTCCACTTTTAATTTATTTTTTTTTCCCTATCAGCAGCAGCGATGAGCCACTTTTCTGCGAAAAATGTTGGGAGACAAAGAGTGAGTTTGGTAGGGAAAGGAAAACATTTAGGAAAGGGGGCGATTGCTACCCAAAACACAAGCCAACGAGGAAAGCAAACAGTTTACTCACAGGAGTTTAGCTCCTTCAGTGTTCATGTCATGGCAGTGACCGAAGCCGGGCGTCAAAGTGATAAATGCACATTGTGAACTGTTTCATTCTTAAAAAGCCAAATGTTACTTTCGTTGGGAGATTGATTAAAGTGGAATTAAAAACAAAAACAAAAGAAGTGATTAAAAAAAAGTTGTCACCTTTTCTGCAATCCTACCCCATCTCCCCAGCGCATGCACGCGCACACACACACACACACACACACCCTTCTTAAACACATAAAGGGCTTCCCCTTTCCCTGTTCCCTACAGCCCCCCCCCGTCCACCCCAGTCACAGACACCAGATACTTTGGGGGGTAAAATAAGAAAACTCATTACATTTTGAAAAGGACTTTTGTTCTGATTTTTAAAAGCATTCGGGTTCCCCCCCCCAATATTGAATGGAGGCACCGCATTACAAAAGATAACTTTGGCCAAACAGTCGGGTGGTGTTTGGTTCTCCTTGGTCCTAATCATTAAATTTCAACTTTGGGTCCCCAAAGTCTTCATTAACAACTTCTGAACCTTGCAGATATGCTAGTCTGGGAATTCGGAGAAGGAGGCAAGAATGTCTGCTGTAAGAAGACCCTCACCAATTTCTGGTAGCCCACCAAGGGCTTTTTGCTGGTGCCAATTACCTATGTAATTGGATGAGGGGGGCGGAGGGAGGGAGAGAAAAGCTTACGGACTGGGCTCCTGAAGATTATTTGATTATTTATATCTTGCCTTTATTATTTTTACAAATAACTCAAGCTAGAGAACATATCCAACACACCTTCGTCCTCCTATTTTCCCCACAACAACAATTCTTTGAGGTGGGCTGGCCCCAAGTCATCCATCCGGCGGGACTAGAACTCACAGTCTCCTGGCGTTTGGCCCAAAGTCATCCAGCCGGCTTTCATGCCTAAGGCGGGACTAGAACTCACAGCCTCCTGGTGACTGGCCCAAAGACACTCAGCCTGCTTTCAGCCCTAAGGCGGGACTAGAACTCATTATCTTCTGGTGATTGGCCCAAAGTCTCCCAACCAGCTTTCACGCCTAAGGCGGGACTAGAACTCACAGCCTCCTGGTGTTTGGCCCAAAGTCTCCCAGCCAGCTTTCATGGCTAATGGGAGACTAGAACTGCACACTGGATTGTGCAGTATTGAACAGATTTACATTGAAGAAGTTAAAGTTTAACTAGGTGAACCCAGACAACACGTTGTTTACTAAGCACTAAAGATTGTAATGGTTAAAAATCAATAAAATATATTTTTAAAAAAGGTAGACTAGAACCCACCATCTCTTGCTTTCTGTCCTGGTGCCTTAACCACTAGGCCAGGGGTAGGCAACCTTGGCTCTTTTACGACTCGTGGACTTCAACTCCCAGAGTTCCTGAGCCAGCCATGCTGAGGGGAAAGGGAGAGGTTTCCAAGCTGAGCCAGGCTGGCTCAGGAATTCTGGGAGTTGAAGTCCACAAGTCATGAGGGGGTCATAGTTCCCCCATGCTGGCTCAGGAATTCTGGGAGTTGAAGTCCACCAGTCATAAAGCAGCCTAGGCCTTAGGCCAGGGGTAGGCAATCTTGACTCTTTTTTGACTGGTGGACTTCAACTCCCAGAATTCCTGAGCCAGCCATGCTGAGGGGAAAGGGAGAGGTTTCCAAGCTGAGCCATGCTGGCTCAGGAATTCTGGGAGTTGAAGTCCGCGAGTCATAAAAGAGCCAAGGTTGCCTACCCCTGCACTAGGCCAAGGCCACTTTATGACTGGTGGACTTCAACTCCCAGAATTCCTGAGCCAGCATGGCTAAGCATAGAAACCTCTCCCTTTCCCCTCAGCATGGCTGGCTCAGGAATTCTGGGAGTTGAAGTCCGCGAGTCATAAAAGAGCCAAGGTTGCCTACCCCTGCACTAGGCCAAGGCCACTTTATGACTGGTGGACTTCAACTCCCAGAATTCCTGAGCCAGCATGGCTAAGCATAGAAACCTCTCCCTTTCCCCTCAGCATGGCTGGCTCAGGAATTCTGGGAGTTGAAGTCCACGAGTCATAAAAGAGCCAAGATTGCCTACCCCTGGCCTAGGCCAAGCTGATTATGAGCCCATCACACTGGGGAGACATAAAGTTTAGCACGCTAAGCTGAACTCTGCCTTATCCAATAGGAGATTGGGGATCAAAATGCAGATAATTCTGCCTATCCAGAAGAGATCCATAAAAGGGATCCTCATTTGTGTAAAGGGAAACAGAGCTTAAGTAATCGAGAGGTTATTATAATAAAACAAACAAACAAACAAACTTCATTTCACTGATGGTTTACAAAGGGGCAACTGAGGCCCAAACCTTGTTTGGGTCTTTTATTAATAGAAAAAGCAAAAAAAAAATATTCAGTCAAATGTTAACGCAGCACCCAGTTACAACATCCGCAAAGTCATATCAATCTCCAGCACTACAGATTGACAACTTCTATTAAAGAAAAAGAAAAAAAGAAAAAAAAGAGTAAGGTATAAAACCTGGGAAAGAAAAATAGCATAAACAGAAGAGAAACATCAGCTATTGTGAGGTGCATTGTTAGTTCTCATCGCGGGAACAATAACTTTTGAGGAATAATCCCGTTAATGAAACGCCAAAATTGGATTCCGTCTTCCTAATTAAATTAAATATGTCAGGTATCAAACTTCAGTAGCAACAATGAGCCAAAGCGACGGAGTTGCCTCCCACCGTGGTTGTATTAAACACCACGGATGTTTAATTTCTCAGAATAAAAAAAATAGAAAAAAGAAAACATTAGGTAGACGCAAACTCACTCAGCCACAAAATAGACCAGGAGAAAAAGAGGGGAGAATTCATTGAACAGGGAAGAACTAGCAGAATACCCAGCTAGATTTAAATTAAGAGTGCAGCTCTGTCTGAACCCTCCCCCGTATGTTTAAAATTGATTATTCTAGAACAATTTCATTTTTCTGGCATAGCGTGCTAGAAGGCAAAGAGACACGATACAGCAGTGCTTATTAATGAAATATGTCTAGATGGGCCAAAAAATTTTTTAAGAAAAAGTGTCAAAGAAGAACGAGGCACGTTCTATGGTAGTTCGAAAGTATAACTTGAATGACTGGTTTTTTCCCACGTTAACCAAAAAGGTCAGTTCTTGCATCTTTCTTAGCGGTCTTTTTGCAAAAAGGGTGGACTTAATTGTTCTTTTTCTCCTTTTGCAGCTAGTCTTCTGCCCCGTGAAACAAGTTTTTTTTTTTCCTGCAGGGGGGTCACAAGGAAAAGTCCATAAAGAAATTCTCTCTCTCTCTTGAACTAATTTTATCTGTTAAAAGATCTTAGCTCAGAAGACATTCCAGTCCACAAAAACAAATTCAAGACTCACGTTCAGAATGACCCATAGACAGAGGCAGCACAGAGCTATAAAAAGAGTTATTAAGTTATAATGGGGAAACGGAGGCTTAATTAAAATTTTGTAGATGAAACTTCTGCATAGATTTCCATGGAGGCAAGGCAGAGAGGAGAAACCATCAAAAGGACAAACAGTTTAGTTTTTATAACGCTGCTAAATACCACAAAAGCTGGAGGTCTCAATAACAACCTTCCTGAGCATCTAATCTGATTTTTCTAATTGTTCAATGCTGATTGTTTTAATAAAAGAATTTTTTCATTAAAAAAAAGAAGAAAAAAAAGAATACAGGGGATAGTAAAGGAATTTGTTGGGAATAAAGAATTAAAGAATGAAATTACCCACTTCTAAAATAAACAGGATTGCATTGTGAGAAGGCAGCATTAAAATATAATAAAATACATTTTATTTAACACATATTTAATGTAATGTAGTGTAATGTAATTATAATGCAATGTAATGCAGTGTAATGTAACAGAATAGATACCGTATCCTATGTTACAGACTTAATTACAATTTAATTTATTGCAATTACTTATAACTCTAAATTAATTAATGTATTATATACAATAAAAGAGTACAATTTCAATAGTAGTCCTTTTCATCCATTCATCAGGTTCTTGAAAATTTTCTTAAAACTCATTAGGAACCATGATAAATATGGCCATATATTTTACTGCAACAATATTGATCACAAAAGACTTGACTAATCCAGAGATAAAACTTAGCTTGACCTTGTTTAATACAATCTGGACAAAAGGGTGGAGGGGTAAATAACCAACAACTTCACAATAACCTTGTGATAGCTCCTTGTATGGGGGAAAAGATATGTAGAGATCATGTAATACTGTACTATGTTGTTCATAGTATGTTTCAGTGTGTGTCATGTATGTGTTTCACTTTGAGAGCGGGCAACTAAATTTCATTTTTGATCTGTGCCATTGTGACCACAGTATAAAAATGACAATAAAGGTTAACTTATCTATCTTATCTAAAACAGCACATGAATATATATTTGGGAGATAAGAAGAATTCCAGCTTAGATTCTCTGTACTTTTTGAGGGAAGAGGCCATTGTAAGCCTGATAATCATCGATGAATATATTTTAAAATCAAGATCTTTTTTGTAGATATTGACGATAGTTATAGACACCCCCAAAATAATATATTAACATTTAACTATTAACACAAAACAGCAGAAATCTCTCTCTCCTGAGTACAGAAACTTGTATTAAAGGTTATAATTTGATTGCAAAAGTATGGATTCAGAGACCAACCAAATTCCCCACGTGTTCGATGTTCAGTGCTTCTTTTCGGCTTGCTGGTTATGTTTTAACCTGGGAAGCCAAGAGAATTGTTGCAGTCCAAATGCATTTGGTACAACAGCACCACAGCAGACTGATCTGCAAAAACTGATCAGGCAAAGTTCAAAAGTGATTGCTAATTTACCAAAGAAATCACGAGCCCAGGATTATTTTGAAAGTCGACTGTGGCTTGATTTAATTTAAGTGATAATTCTAACATAGAAGTATAAGTAAACGGGGGTGTGTGGGAGGGAATTAATAATTTAAAAGCCAACTCTATGCAAAAACTGTTTTCTACCTTACTCACATGTATTATCTAAACAATTTCTTTGGGCTTCAGATTTTAATAGTTTGCCGGAGAAGCTGAAGTTCCGGAAGCGACCTAGTTGTGCTTGCAGCGTCAAAACTTTTCTCAAGCAGATGAAGCAGTTTTAGAACGACGGACGTTAAAAAAGAGAGAAATATCTAAAACGAAACCTCTCTCAAGCACGGAAAAGTAAAAATTGATATATATCAAAATTACCGCTAAATGACAAATAGGTATTGTTGCAACCAGAAAAACAAACACTGTACGGTGATAAATTTGATTCCAGAATTAATTGTTCCATTTCTTCTCATGGCTGTAAGGAAAACCCCAAAGTAAACTAGACCATAGCTGTTAACAACTGCTTTGATCGAGCTGTTCATTAAGCAACTGTTAATTATGCTTGGGTGTAGCATAATTTTGATTTCGGTGAACTGAATGCCATCCCAATATTGTATAACTGCTTTGCAAAAAAATGCAGAGGAAGCAAAGAAGAAGGGAAAGTGTTACCAGGTAGAAACAAAAAACCTTTCTGGTTTCTTGCTTCATTAAATCTCTCTCTCTCTCTCTCTCTCTCTCTCTCTCTCTCTCTCTCTCTCTCTCTCTCTCTCTCTCTCTCTCTCTCTCTCTCTCTCTCTCTCTCTATATATATATATATATATATATATATATATATATATATATATATATATATATATATATATATATATATATATATATATTATTTTAGCAATAAATTCATGTTCATTTAGGCAAATCTCTTCCCCTTTGTAGGAAAAACATTCAGCAAATGTGGTCCTTTGGGTCCGAATACCAAGCAAATTTTAACAGCACTGTTTTAAAAGGGTTTGCCAGAGTTTCACATGACAATTTTTTAAACGTTTTATACCCCATAGAAGAGGATATTTGTAGCTCAGTGGCTTTGGTTAGTTCTTTGAGGTGGGCTGTTTGCTTGCAGACATTTCATTACCCAACTAGGTAAACTGATGATGTTACCTAATTGGGCAATGAAATGTCTGCAAACAAACAGCCAAGCTCAGAGAGCATCAAGAGCTCCACTGAAGTTTTATATTCCCACCTTAGAAAGAGCGGCATTGATAGAAAGCATGCCACGAGGAAAAACAAAAAAAAACACCCCTGTCTTTTAGATGAGCGACAGTATTACCCACTGAAGGAAGACAAGCAGGCTGAAAAACAACACTATCCAAAGCAATGGCACAAAGAAGACGGCTCGGTTGCTAATTATTCAGGGAACTGAATTTAATTACAGAGAGAAATTAAATGCTTTCCAAAAATTTGAGGGAGAGAAGGGAGGGATGAAAGAGAGGAGAGAGAGAGAGAGAGAGAGGTGGGGGAAAGAAAAGTTATATATATATATATATATAAAGGCATTTGGTGTTGCAGCACTGCCCCCTGCTGGTACAGAAGACCGCTTTAAATCAGACAAAGCAAGGCAAAGGAACCGCAATTTTCTCTGCCTCGTTTAGGGGTCTGAGGCAGCCCCACATGACCCCTCTTCAGCCAACAGGGGCAGATCCAGTCCTCCCACCCAGCTATCAAGCTATCTGGTGAGTTGCAAGTTCACCCTGAGCTTGCAAAGGGATCTGTTGAGGATGTCCAACTTTCACCCAGCGCCTAGAAGCCTGGATCCACGGTCAGTATCTCCTCACTGCCCTTAAATATCAACGTGGAGGAAATGGCTCTCCTCCTGCCATCAGGATCTCAGCCCCAGAACTCCAGCAGGATCCCCTGAATTAAGATCTACTGATCCACTGGGCTGGAAGAAAAGAAGGGTGGGATCCCGCAGAAAGCTGAGGCCCAGCTGCAGTTAGAAAGATAAACCAGCAATCACAATTCTTCACGACTCGTTTAAGCGTTGGTGGCCCTCCTGTGTGAATAGCATCCCAAACTCTGAAATATTCAATATCGATCAGAATAGAGCTGGAAGCGACCTCGGAGGGCTTCTAGTCCCACCCCTTGCTCATGCAGAAGACCCTATACATTTCAAAAAGGTGGCTGTCCAGCCGAATAAATTGTAACAGGCGTTTAGTTGAGGCTTGATGTGCGGAGTGAAAAATGTTTACCAAACCAGACGTTTATAAAGATTAATACTTAGTGATGTATATCAGGTGCTATGATGATTGATGCATACTATGATTTTATGTTCAATGCTGATTGTTTTAATAAAAGAATTTTTTCATTTAAAAAAAAAATCTCCAGTGATGGAGCGCCCACGAGATTTCTGAAGGCAAAGCTGTTCCACTGGTTGATTGTCCGCACTGTCAGGACGTTTCTCCTTAATTCCAGGTTGCTTCTCTCCTTGATCAGTTTCCAACCATTGATTCTCGTCCTGCCCTCTGTGAACTATGAACTACTGTATGTTCAAAATGTTCCAAAATTACAAATTATTCCCACTCTGTTGTTTTTATGCTGCAAAAACATAAAATAAAATAAGAATAATGCTGCATGTACACTGGTAGTTTGTTTTGGTGGGGGTTTTTTTTTTTACAGGAAGAGTGGTATTACAATATCGAAATGCATTTTAAGTGTCTGCTTAACTCTTATCCAGTTCTATTGCTCTACCCCTTCTCCTAAACCAGGGGTAGGCAACCTTGGCTCTTTTATGACTTGTGGACTTCAACTCCCAGAATTCCTAAGCCAGCCGTGCTGAGGGGACAGGGAGAGGTTTCCATGCTGAGCTATGTTGGCTCAGGAATTCTGGGAGTTGAAGTCCACGAGTCATAAAGCGGCCGAGTTTGAAGACTCTTGCTTTAGATCAGGGGTAGGCAACCTTGGCTCTTTTATGACTGGTGGACTTCGACTCCCAGAGTTCCCGAGCCAGCCATGCTGAGGGGAAAGGGAGAGGTTTCCAAGCTGAGCCAGGCTGCCTCAGGAATTCTGGGAGTTGAAGTCCACCAGTCATAAAAGAACCAAGGTTGCCTACCCCTGTCTTAAACCATTCTTAAATGTATTTCAATCTTGAAATACATTTCAAGTTCAACCCTGAGTTATGAATATTCTGCATTATTGGTACCAATCTTAAAATCTGATCTGCTTTTGGGTGCTCTGAATCCCTTGATAGATAGATAGATAGATAGATAGATAGATAGATAGATAGATAGATAGATAGATAGATAGATAGATAGATAGATAGAAAGATCTCTATTTATTTATTTATTTATATTTGACTTATATGCCGCCCTTCTCCCTAGACTCAGGGCGGCTCACAGCAAAAATACAAGTATAAAAATATTTATTGCCCTCGTGCGCTGTTGTTCTTCCAAAGAGTTCCCTGATAGTCTCAAATAAGGTAAAAGAATACATCTGTTTCCTCTTCAGGAAATTTTCCGGGGCCAACCTTAACACAGCCGACGCTGTGCCCCCTTCTCCAGACAGAAAGGGTTCATATGTAACTCTAATTCCTGTGCAGGCAAACTCTGGCCTTAAAACTCGCATCACCCACCCACCCCTTTCCCTTCCCAGCCACGCTGACTAGGATGCTGGAACTACACTTCTATTTATTGCAGTGTGCAAAGCCCAACAACATCCAGAAAGCAGAGGAAGACGTGCTGTTGAAATTAAGAAAAGTCTAAAGAAAGATTTGTGTTTTTCCCCTCTCTCCAGGATATTACTGTTTTGTTCGTTTTTCTCAACCTTGAAATAGCTGTGCGTGCTAGCCAATTTAGAAGTTGGGAAATTCTCTCACACCAATTTGGGTGAGTTAACTTCAAAATGACATCCTCCCCCATCCCCACTGGTAAATGTTTGCAAGTTTGCTATTAAGGAAAGCAGTCGAGTCTTTGATAACCAGGAAATTTTTACAGAAAGAGCAACAGCAGTTTAATATGAATATGAAGCATATTCATGTTCCCGTATGAAAATATTTATAGGAAAAGAGCTGATTCCAAGAGGAAATGATTTGTTTTACTGTTAGGAAGAATTAAAAAATGAAACTCTGGTGCAAATCCACAATCCAAAGTGTCTAATTCAGGTGTATTCAGAAAAAGGAACACACACACAGACACATACAAAATACTCTGCCAATGTATTTCAAATTGTATCATGAGAACAGGTGAAATTCTATAGACAGCAGAGATCAAGCAAATTTGCTGCACTTATTATTATTATTTCTTTTTTTTTTTTAAAAAATAGATTTTTATCTGCCCGTACAATTCATTCCAAAATTAACAATCATGAAACCCAAGAAGATACAATGGAAACTACCCCAAAAGTTTCTGAAGCTCGACCTCCAGGTCACTAAAAGCTTTATTAACAATTTCCTGGTTTCCTACATGTTACCACTCATAGGCACCCCCTTCCTGGTTTTATTCTTTTAAATTTCTTCCAGGTTTACCCCACATTTCTCAAGGAAACAACTTATGGGTCACCTATCCTTTAAAAACTCTGTGAGACAGATAAGGCTAAACGATCCAGTGAATTTATTTTTATAAACTGCTTGTAGTCCCTGTGAGTTTGGGGGAGCATATTAATCAATCAATCGATTAAATTATACAGGCTCCCTTTCTTCCAAACAGAAGTGCGCCCACCCTCTGGTCTATGAGACAATATCAGAAAAAAACTGAACCCTCAAAAAACTAGAGAGTCGCCTTTAGAAAAGATAAAAATTGAGATTAAAAAGTATTTCGCCTGCTCAGACTTCAGTGACCTTCTGCAGGAAATCATTAGCAGAATTTGCTGCCAACAATCAGCAAAGTGGTAAAATCATTTGCTTATTCAGGCTGCTGATTAGGCACTCATACAAAATAGACAGAATTGGTTTCAACCGCGTCCAAACCCAAGTTAAATGCAATTGAGAGAATTCCGATTTAAATGCAATTGAGAGAATTCCGATTTTATTATCCAAGTATATACCGTGTGCCATTAAGGCTAGGCAAGGAGAAAGTCTGAGTGAGATTTCTAAGAGAAAAATCGAAGGGGAAAAAACGGACGGAAATAGCCAAGCTAAGAAGCTGTAAGTGTGCCAGAAAAAAAATTAACGTGGGATGGTAAAAAATCAATACAAGATTTTCCAAGCAACTTTTTCAGCTCAGAAGCAGCCAACAGTTCCAAATTCTACGACACGAATGTTCACTGTGTCACACAATTAACTTTTGATGAGTTGTTCCGGTACCGCCTTTTAACTGTGAACTTTCTATAATGAACATGAAATTACGTTCTACTTATCTAGGGAAAAAATAGCTTTAAAAAACAAACAAACTAAAGGCTAACAGTTTCTGGATAATGAAGATAAAATTATTAAGTTCACATTTGCACATCAGAAAATCGAAAAGCAGAGCTAACAAAGCCTTTCCTTAGTAATCACTCAAACGAGGCACGGCAGCCTTTTGACGGCGAAATTTGTTCTGAATTCCTTCCAAAGAACACGGGTGGTCCTCGACTTACGAGCACAATTGGGCCCAAAATATCCGTCGCTAAGCGAGACTGTTCTTAAATGAATCAGTGCAGTTGGTCACATGGTTGTTGACTCTGCTTGTCAGAAGGTCCCAAAAGGGGAATCACATGACCCTGGGACACGGCGACTGTCGTAAATACGAGTGAGTGGCCAAGGGTCTGAATTTTGATCACGCGGACCCTGGGGATGCTGCGGTGGTCGTGTGAAAACTGATCATAATTCGCTTTTTTTCCCAGTGCCGTTGTACATTCGAACGGTCACTAAATGGAACAATCGTAAGTCGAGGACTACTGCAGATGTTAGTGGACCAGCTCTGAAAGTGAAGGGCCTCCCCGAATGATTGGATTGATCTTAAAAAGCTAAGCAGGGTGGGATCTCATTAGTAACGGAAAGGAGACCACCTGCGAAACCTCAGGCTGTGGTTTAGGCAGGGAACTCACAGACACACAGGCCCAAAAAAACCTGCTCGTATTTATAAACATGTAAATACAGATTTACCAATCTCCACAACGGAAGAACCGATGGGGGGGGGTGGAATGATGGAAGCTAGCAGAAATTGGAAAAATTTAATTTAGAGAAAAGAAACATATCCGGCTTTGTTCCTACTTGGATGCTGCTTCTGGATGTTGTGTTTGAGACAAAAAAAAAAAAAATCTGTTAGACGAGAGAGGCGGTGTAGAAACTTAATAAAGAAAGAAAGAAGGAAAATAATAGGAAAAAAAAACCCCGAACTCTCAACATTGGGTCCTGCTGATTTTAATAGAGTTGGTTGTTACAGAAAGGGCCAGGATTTATTAAGCTGATAAAATAAAAAGTGGAACCTGTCCAGGTAGTCTTCGACTTATGAGAAACAACTGAGTCCCTAATTTTTGTTGCCGAGCCAGACGGTTGTTAAGTGAATCTTGTCCCGTTTTACGACCTTTCTTGCCGTTAAGTTATAACACGGTTGTTAAGTGAATTTGGCTTCCCCCCCCATTGACTTTGCTTGCCAGAAGGGGATCACATGACCCCAGGACACAGCGACCCTCATAAATAAGAATCGGTTGACAAGCGTCTGAATTTTGATCACGAGAGCCTGGAAAAGTGCTCATAAATCACCTTTTGCAGTGCCGTTGTAACTTTGAATGGTCGGTAAGCGAATTGTTGTAAGTCGAGGACTCCCTGTAGTTTTACTCCGTCCTTTACTGAGCTGAAAAAAGTTGGAAGTTGATGCTTTTTTTCCGTTCTGCCTGTACCTACCTCC
Source organism: Bothrops alternatus (assembly GCA_034064705.1). Taxonomy (NCBI): domain Eukaryota; kingdom Metazoa; phylum Chordata; class Lepidosauria; order Squamata; family Viperidae; genus Bothrops; species Bothrops alternatus. Next base: position 272,614 of record JARGCV010000426.1, on the reverse strand, counting down.
TCCTTCCCCTTTCCCTATCTTTATTTTCATTTGTACTTTTTGTATTATAATTGTAGAAAAATAAAGAGTCTTAATTAAACACATATAAATGCTATATATTCAAAGGAGCAGATCTACTTTTTAAAAAAAAAACAAAAACCTGGCAGGATTTTTTTTTTTTTTGCTAGTTTGCAGTAGTTGCAAGGACAAAAAAGTAATGCAATTTTTTTAAAAAATTGTTCTTCGGTACTATTTAGATATTCTCATGAAGTATGCTATTGTTTTTGTAACATAAATAGCTTTCAAGGGCATAGCGGTCTGCCCCCCCCCAAGCAAATATCTATCAGCTCTGCTTTCATTTGCATGCCACAATAACTTGAAAGAGGCACTTTTGATGGTTCGTTTTGATGGTTCGTTTTGATGGTTCGTTTCTCACCGGCCTCGTGAACCTCACCAAATGTATCAGCTACATCGAATAGAAATATTATGCCCTGAGTCTTGAAAACTGAAACAGGATTGATTTTGTCCAGTGCTAAATGGAGGAAAGCGATGCTCCAACTGGTGTGATATTAAGTGTAAATCATTTCAGAGTCTACGTATAAAACCGATAATTCCAGATTATCTGAAGAATACAGCTACTCAGAAAACCATATAGTCCACCCACCCGATTTTCCATCTTGATACCCCCCAAAAAAACACCAGCAGAAACAAAAACCTTACTGTACAGAAATTTAAGGTGCCGTGCAAATATTAAGTACAGGAGAGGGGCTTCAGGCCAATCAGATCAATATACAAGTTATGTGAAGACTACTCATTGCTGGGAGAGATTGAGCACCATCAGCAACTTGAGATAAAACCCCATTCAGTATGGCACTAATGTTTAAGTGCCTCTGAGTAAATCCCTCCAAGATTTGCTAGCACCCCCCCCCAAAAAAATTAATCGACAGAGTATAATGGGAATATGTGTAGAAAATTTGTCTGAAATGGTTTCCTCCCTGAGCAGGGGGTTGGACTAAATGACCTCCACAGTCCCTTCCATCATCATCATCATCATTATTATTATTAAATCAAAACTTGCATAGACTTACAACCTACCTTAATCATTCTTGCTTAATTTATAAGCAAGGCAACTAAAACAGATGGCCAGAACAGACCCAGCAAATGAAGGATTTTATGTTCAGGTATTATCTTAAAGGTGCCATAGCTGAGTCTCGTTCCTCCTTAAATATTTATAATAAAAATCTCGTTTTGTTTCTACTTGGAAACCACTTCTGGACTTTTTGCTTGAAACTGGGGTGGGGGGGGAATGGAAGTTGGATTTTAGCTTTTAAAAATGATTTTGTAGTTACAGAGATGGCTTGAAATGTTGTGAGGATGTAAAGCAGGAGGTTAATGTTGAATTATTTTTGCAATCTACCTCAGCAAAGAAAATTGGAAGTCATGATTGTCTTCCTTCTCTTTGCACTTTTTCCGTCTCAGTTTTCTAACTTTTGTTTCTTCTATATGTTATGTTATAATGCAACGTCATTAAAATTATTATTTTTTCCTGAGGAAAAAAAATGATACACTAAATTTCCTGCGTTAGAGCCCACTTGACAAAGATTAGGTCCACCCATGTCCTATGACAGAGGTTTTGGCTCTTAGTTAATTTCTATGAGTTCTAAGGAAAAAAATAAATTAAAATGGTAATAAAAATAATTTTAGTTCCTTACCCCGTAACTAGAAGGAAGAAGGAAATGGCCAAAAGATTTAAGGAGTAAAGGTTAGTAAGAAGATATTGCAGTAGATGTGAAGGGAAAAAATACTAACAAAAAAATGCTGATAGCTTATAATTATGAATAATGAGCCAAAGACATCTCTGTCAATAAAATATTTGTCGGTTTCCTTCAGATGTCCATAAAAAGTCAGGAAAAAGAATATCTAATTTTGTGTTTGTAGTGAAAGTCAAATACTTCAATTAAACGCAGAAAAATTCTCTTCCTTCTAAAAAAATATAGTTCTGCTTGTTAGTGGAAAAATGTTAAGATAGCCTAGAAGTCAACAAACATGATTTAATTCAGATTAGGAGCGGGGGAAAAATCTGCTTCGGTAATATTTTATTAACAACTCATAAAAAAATTCCATAAAGACTGGAAAGTTTTTATGCTTTTAAATACGCTAAACCTAATTCAGAAAGAACAGTGTAATGGAAAAATTGCCAGGAAAAACAAGTACTATTATCTTGCCCGTGGGTATTTTTTTTAAAGTATTTATTTATTGAAATGATATCCTTTCTGTCTACTCGAAATGGCTTCCAAATGGCTAACAACAATATATACCTTAAAAATAGAAGTTTCAAGCATGTTCTTTGCAGATGGAAGGATTAGAAACGGCATTTATTTGCTCTCCTTTGCAGGTTCCAGAGAACAGCCATGTAAAAAACAGTATTTTCAACAAATCCCCATCCAGTGATGGAAAGACCTGGAGAAAACCTTAAAAGTTCAGGTTGACTGATACAGAGAGAAAAATGTAGCCCCAAATCATGCAAACCTCTGTAGGTCATTGAAGTATTTTGAACTGTGCCTAGACTCAGGAAAATTACCATGTATTCTTGATAAATACCGTGTTATAACACTGCACCGTATAATTTGTGACATTTTTCAAATGCAGACCAGACCAGACTAAGTTACCCTTACAGGTAATCCTTGACTTATAATGATAGTTTAGCAACAGTCTGACGTTTAGACAGGGCTGAAATATAGTGCCTCAATATATGACTGGTCTTCGCATGTTTAACCGTTGTCACGTGATCGCAATTCGGGAACCAGCACGCACTAACGACGGCTGTAGCGTGCCGGGGTCATGTGATCACCCTCTGCGACTGTCTCAGCCTCCAACGAGCAAAATCAATAGTGGAAACCAGATTCGCTTAAGGACTGTGAGATTTGCTTAGCAACCGTGGCAAAAAAAAAAAGAAGTCATACAATTAGGCATAACTCACTTATCAACCGCCTCCCTTTGTGAAGTCCCAGTTGTGTCCCAAGTCAGAGACTATGTCTGCTGTAATCCAAACAGAATCAATTAAATTGTGATCCAGGTAGGCAGATTTAACATGTTCGGGAAGACCTAGTCTTAACATGAACTACGCACATATTTTCCTGGCCCTTTCACCAATCCTATTCATATAAAGCTGGGGACCTCATTCCAGATCAACCGGGTCAGCTAACTCTGATCTGATTTTCCCAATCTAGATGCCAACCAGGACTTCCACAGAATTGTGTGACCTTGTTATGCCAAGAAACCCTCTGTGAATTCCCAAGAAGCAAGTTGAGTCCTGCGGCCTCTCAAGGAACAGCAACTTAATTACTTCCAACATTTGCAGAAATTCCAATTCCTACTAGAGCAGCGTTCCTCAACCTTAGCACCTTGAAGTTACGTGAATTCTAGGACTTAAAGTTCATACAGGTCAAAAAGACCTGAAGATGGGTATATCTCAAACAGATGAGAATTTAATTAAACAAGTTAGAGACCAAAGGTCTATGCATATTAAAAGATTGTATAATGTATTGATATTGGAGAAAAATATGGTGGGCACTTCAGACCATTTTGAAAAAACGTATTGAATTTCTACCTCAGTTATTCTTGCTAGGTATTACAAAAGACTGTACCACCCTAGAGACGAACTTAATTTTGAATCTGATCACAGCAGCAAGACTGTTGGTGGGACAATACTGGAAGAAGCCAGAATTACCATCTATTGAAGAGTGGACTTTGAAAGTCATAAATTTGGCAGAAATGGCCAAAATATCTGCATATTTGAAGGACCATTCAAATGAAAAATATATGTTGGTCTGGAAAAAATGGATAGATTACATACAAGGGAAATATCAATCCAAGAAACTGTATCTAGCCTATAGTTAAACGTTTAGAAACTGAGTGAAAAATGTTTATAAGTTGATAATGTTTGTATTAAGTTGAGTTGCACTCAACCTGACTTTTTCTTTGTTTCTTCTGTTTACATTTATAACTATATAATTAATATTAAAAATAAAAAATAAAAAAACCAAAAAAAAAGAGTTCTCAAGGTTGAAAAACAATGCAGTAGAATGATTGATTGATCCATCCTACAGGAAGTTGATACAAAGCACGGGAATCCTTGAGAAGGGCCCTTTTCATGAAAAATTAGATTTCCAGTTTTTGACTTCACGAACTGCATTTTATAAGCTTAGTTGGGGGTTTAACTTGGCATTTTTAGGTTAAAGTTCAGAAAGGACTTTTGGTTTTGTTTTTAGAACCGATAAGGTATATTTTACAATTTTTTTAAAAGGGACTGATGATATTCTGGATAATAGCAGTGTTAGATATTTCTAAATACGTTCTATATTTCGTCATCCACCCGAATCTCATTGTTTTATTTTTATACTTTTGTATGCCTAATTAAAAAAAAAAAAGGCAAGAATTGACATCAGGATTTTTTCCCCGCTGGATTTTGTTTAAACCAATACATGGCTTGTATTTTACCAATTGCTAGCATAATTTGAAAAGAATAAAAAAAGGAGCTGATATATGTTTCAATAATGTAGTACTTAATATAGCGTAGTCAAAAATACTCATAATGTGGTTGAGAGAAAAATTCTAAGCAATTATTGAATGCCTGGGGGAAAGAGATTAATCATCAGTAGGTTTTGACAGTTCTGAAAACATGACTACAGAATTTCTGAGATTCTAAGTAAACTGATTTTCATTTTAAATCATGAACGGAACAGAGTTTTTGAGATAAGGGCACCGTACAGAGTGAACTCATGATGACTACAGTGAGTACAAAATGCCAGTTTTTGACTCAAGGGATACACAAAGAACTAAAAAGCAAAACCCCACTGGTAAAACAAGCCAACAAGCCAAAAGACACAATTTAAGCTGAATTTTATGAAGTATTGCAAGTAGTATGTATATAAAAACTAACAACCCAAACTGCAAAAGTAAAGGAATAGCAAGAAAAATAAATAAAAAGTACAGTGAAGAAAAAAGAACATAAAAGAATAGAGAAGGGAAATATTTTTTTTAAAAAAAAGCTTCCCTCTTTTATATCAACAAGTACAAACAATTTTAACTTATCACTTTTTCTTAAAATACATCCATCTCTTCATCCCACATCACATTTATCTACAAACAAATCTTTAAATCCAAGTCATTCGATTCTGGTCAGCAAAAGTCCATTAAGGGTTAACAGACATAACACCGCCTGTTTCAACCCTGATCAAATAAACCAATTTTATATTCCTACCTACTACTTCTAACAATCAAATCTTTTCTCGTGGCTAAAACAGGGTCTTTGTGCAACTGCAAGTTGCGGTCTGCTTTCCTGGACCAACAAGCCACACTCGCAGTCATCCACGCCCTAATCGCTTTCCATCTTGATTACTGCAAGGTGCTCTATATGGGGCTGCCTTTTAAATATCCAAAAGCTTGAATCGGCTGAATATGCGGCAGTCCGCACGGTTTTGTGCAAGTCTACATTTGCACACGTCACTTCTCTTGCAGGGAGCTGCTTTGTCTGCCATTTTGCTTCTGAGTTAGTTAAAAGTGCTGTAAACCTTTAAAGCCTTGTATGATTTAAGATCAGGTTTATCTGAAGGACTGTCTTTTCCCAGTTATTCCAGCTCCCACCACAGCGGGGAGACATGTTATGGGTCCCCTCTCTTAAGGAGGCTTATTTAGTGGGACTAAGAAGAAGGGCCTGATCCGTGGTGGCTCCCTTCCTGTGGAACATCATCCCTGCAGAGCTAAGATTGGCCCCCACCTTGGTATTCTTTCTAAAGGCCCCGAAGACATAGATTTTGCCAGCAGGCCTAGGGACTCCAGGGTGACACGGAGCCCATCAAATGATTGGTTTGATTGCTGTCACTTGCAGGGAGGGTGGGGTTATTGGGTTTGGGGTTTTACTTCTGTAAGTTACCTGGAGTCACTGTGAGTTGGGTGGCCACATCAATTTTTCTAAATAATAAACGAATTTTTAATCCCTTCAAATAATGTCCTAGAACTTGATTTATTTCCTTCCTATCTTCCTTCCTTCCTTCCTTCCTTCCTTCCTTCCTTCCGCTCTAAACTGAGTTAACCTTGAGTCAGTCAACTTGAGTCAGTCAACTCCAAGTGGTGGGCAGAGTCAGCCTGCAATACTGCATTTTAACCACTGCACCACCACGGTCCGGTCCTTCCCTTCCCTTCCCTTCCCTTCCCTTCCCTTCCCTTCCCTTCCCTTCCTTCCTTCTTTTCCCTTCTCACCAAACTTTTCAAAACTTTTAACATGTCTCTTTTGTAGATCTCCTGTGGGAAAATTATCCACGGCAATCTCCTGGTTGGTTGGCTGCATGCTCCCTTTAATTATTAAAACATCAGATGAGTTCCTTTGTATACCTAAGATTTCATTTCATTTCTCCAAAAATCATTCTTATAGACTGTCATTTTAAAATCCATGTTCAAATCCATTTCGGTCACATCGAGTGGAACATGTTCTTGAAATTAACTTCTGAGTCCATTATTCACATGTATCCTCCAGTATATTCGATGTTAAGGTATTTTGTTCCGTTCTGGGTTAAAAACGTTAAATGTTCTCCTATAATTGTAATCTTTACTTCCTTTTAGCTCCTTCTAGTGACCAATCTTCAAAGTCCCATAAATATATATATTTATGGGACACACACACACACACGGTATATTGGAATTCAAAGCATGAGCTGTTTTACCATGGGAAGGATTCATTCAATTAATTTGAAAATCCCATTTCAAGTCAATCTAGACCCTTAATCCATTTATAACCTTCCAAAACAACATTCTAATCACCCTTTTTGCCATTTATTCCCCCCCCCCCAAATTGCTAAGTCTTTGAAGTCGCATTTAACATTTTGTTTGTTAAGGACTGAAGGAAATTCACCCGTGAATTGCCATCAAACTTCTTCACATTTCCAAAGCAGTTAAAAAAAAAAAAGTAACTCAAAAAGTGATTAAGAAATGAAGCCTGACAGAGCTTTGTGTCCATATAGGGTATAATACAGTTGTGGGTATAGATGAAATTGATCGACTCTCAGCTACTCATCAGCCAGCCGTAAAAAAAAAACCTCAGTTCTTGCAGTGGGGTCACGAGGAGCAAGTGTCTGGAATACATGTAAGTCCTCCACTTACAACAGTTCATTTAGTGACCGTTCAAAGGGACAACAGCACTGAAAAAGAAGTGACTTGCGACCTTTTTTCTTCACACTCACAACCGTTGCAGCGTCCCCGCGGTCACGTGATCAAAATTCAGACGCTTGGCAACTGACCCGTATTTATGACTGTCGCTGTGTCCCCTTTTCCGTCCTTCTGACAAGCAAAGTCCATGGGGGGGGGGGGAAGACAGATTCACTTAACACAGCGGTTCTCAACCTATGGGTCGCGACCCCATTTGGGGTCGAACGACTGTTTCGCGGGGGTCGCCGGACACCGTGGTCCGCCATTTTGTTTTTTTGTGGTTTTTTTATCGTCACGCGCACGCCGCGCATGCGCGGTTCGGGCCGTTGGGCGCGCGCTGCGCATGCGCGGATCGGCCCGTCGCGGTCTGCCATTTTTTTTTCGTCGCGTGCGCGCCGCGCATGGGCGGCGCAAGTGGGGTCTCAACCTGAAAAAGGTTGAGAACCACTGACTTAACAACTGTGTTACCGGCTTAACAACTCTGGCAAGAAAGATCGTGAAATGGGGCAAAATTCAACCATCTCGCTTAGCAACAGAAATTTTGGACTCGATTGTGGTCGTAAAGTTGAGGACCACCTGTACGTGTGGACAATCCCATGATCTCTCTTTCCTGTGGAGAAATTTCACTGGTCAAGATCCCTTTGTTCACAATTTCAGCCTTAATGCTGTCTCTGCTCTTTCGGGGATGTCTCGCTCAGCATATTCTCCTCAGAAGCCCCTGAGGGGTTCAGTTCCAAGAATTTTCTAGCTAGCGTAACTGTTGATCATGATACGTCACTAATTCTAGGAGGTAAAATACAACCAATCTAGAGAGCACCAGAACGGGGAAAATTGATTTAAATCATCCGCCCACAAGATATTCAAATAATGAAACATGTAGGTAACTTTCTTCCAATTTAAAGCCTGCGTTCTTGGAATTTAGACCCATTTTGGAACTAGTTAAGCCGCATAAATCATCATTCAAAAATGTATGCTCAAATGGCCTTTATTTCAAAAGATTATTTTGTGTGCTGCTAGGCTGATGAAGGCAAATAAATTTCATTTCATAAGTGCAGAGGCCTGGCCCATACAATCGCCGAGAATCAGACATGACTGAGTAGATAACATCACCAAGTATTTTTTGAAATTTAATCATCTTGTTTTTTTATATAATTAATTTGTATAAGGTAACACGTTTAAATAACAATCAGTAATAATTCGTTTCTACATTTTCATAATCAAGATGTTGGTTAATAATATATTTCTTAAATCTTCTCTTCACCCGATAGTCTTCTTCTTACTAATACATATTTAATGGTACATAGTACATATTTATTTATTTATTTATTTATTTATTTATTTCTCGAACTTATATGCCGCCCTTCTCCTAAGACCCAGGGCGGCTTACAAACAATGCAATAAAATTATAACAATAAAATTACATTCCTTTCTCTGTACTCATTTTTCTAGCCATTGATAAAAATTGTCCCAAGTTCTAAAGTATACTGAATCTTCTTTCTCTTTTATCTTCAATGTCAATCTGTCCATTTCTGCACAATTAATTTTCTTAATTAATTCTTCCTCCGTTGGTAGGTTTTCATTTTTCCAATATTGAGCAAATACTATTCTTTCTGCCGTTAATACGTGTAAAATTAAGTGTATACATTCTTTCTCGTATTTTCTTGCCATTAGGCCTAACAAAAACAATTCTGGCTTAAAGTCTATATGTTTTTTAATCCTTTTCTCTAACCATGTGTGTATTTTTGACCAAAATCTTTTAGCCGTAGGGCACGTCCACCAGATATGATAGTAAGTACCTGGTTTTAATCATCTTGTTTTAATCACCAAACGCTATGCTTATTTATTGTTTAAACGCAGAGGGCAACATATACTGACAGCAGAAGATGCACGAAGCATCCAATCATTTTAATTCTTTTTTTTCCTTCCATAGTGGATTCATTACAAACAACGCTGACTTTTGTATTAATTCTACCATTTGGCAAATAATAACTTTTTTCCCACCCACCCCCCAAGTAAAAGCCCTTTTAAAAAGTTGCACAATTGTTGGCATTATAGTTTTATGATCTCTTGACACTGAAATAAAAGCTTCTTTAACCAGCGCTTTCAAGTTTCTCCCTTCCAAAGCCAGCATTTTGTCGCTGTTGTTGCAATAGGATATGGAGCAGCTTAACTAAAGAGTTTTGGCCACTGACCAGCTGCCCCGCTGTGAGGGACTCCAGGCGGTGGTAACTCTGTATTGGAGACCAAATCCTTTAACCGGTGTCGCCGTCTCTTTTAAAGCTAATCTGAAATATTTCGGGCCAAGGAGGAAATGAAAGGTGAGTTTCACTCCCTTCCTATATGGCACTAAGACTTCCTGAGCTAAACTTGGGTTTAAAGCTACTGTTTCCTAGCTGCAATTCCCAACTGAGTCTGTCAGAGAGAAGCACAGTGTGGCAGATACATGGGGGGGGGGAGAATAAAATAAAATAAAACAATCTAACCATCTGCTAATGTACAAATATGTTGTTGTTGTTTAAATAAAGTATTCTTTTTTTTGTAAATATTTTATTAGTTTTATAATTATAAACAAAGAATCAAATTAAATACAACTCAACTTAATACAATCTTTTTTCAACTTTCTCCCACACAAAACAAAACATACATTCTTATAAAAACTTACGTAAAATAGAATAACTATGGGTGTTGCTCGGCAGCACCCCCTCCACCACATCCCCCTCTTCCTTCCTCCCTATCTCCTACTTCCCTCCCCCTCCCCTCTCTCCCTCCCTCACTCTCCACCCTCCTCTCCTACAACCTTCCAACTTCCCTCCACTCCTTCACTCCTCACTCTCCACCCCCTCCAGATGTGGTCCAGAGGTACTGCCGGAGCAACTCTTCTTATATCAATAAATATATCATCCTTATATATTGCAAGTCTTACAGTTGAGTGCATTATAATACATTATTAATTTTTTATTAACCCCCCCCAACCCCCCCACCCACCCACGCCCCGACTTCCCAAAGTGAACACAGGGTAAAACAAAAGAAAACCCACTAGATTAAACAAAATTATTATATAAATCCTAATAAAAATTTAAGTATATGCTAAATACAATTTCTTAGATTGATATTTCCCTTGAATATAGTCTATCCATTTTTTCAATAAAGTATTCTTGCATGCTGCTTTTCTCCCAAAACCAGCTGGAGCCCCAGCATTTAAAATCACAAAGGTAGCTTGATAAGCAAAAAGGAGAGGGTGGGGGGGGGGGGAAACCCCAACAACTTACATTTTGGTATTATCTAATGGAGCTTCAATTATTGATTTAAAGAAAAAAAAACTTGCCATATAAGGGAGCCAGGAAACCTCCAGCCCATCTGAACCAAACACCATATAACGGTGCAACCCTTGGTTTCTTATTTCATTTACCAATCCCTGCTTACTCTGGAAAGTCTTATTTATTTCTTCATTTGATTTATAAAGCTTCCCATCTCATACACGTGATTCGGGGGGGGGAGGGGATTAAAAATTAGCAATAGCAATAGCACTTAAGCAGGGGTTCTCAACCTTGGCAACTTTAAGACTTGTGGACTTCAATTCCCAGAATTCCTCAGCCAGCTTTGCTGGCTGAGGAATTCTGGGAGTTGAAGTCCACAAGTCTTAAAGTTGCCAAGGTTGAGAACCCCTGCACTTAAGACTTATATATTGCTTCACAGTGTTTTGCAGCCCCCTCTAAGCAGTTTACAGAGTCAGCCTGTTTGCCCCCCCCCACAAACAATCCAGGTCCTCATTTTTACCGACCTCGGAAGGACGGAAGGCTGAGTCGACCTTGAGTCCCATCAGGATCGAGCTACGGGGTGGTGGGCAGAGTCAGCCTGCAATACTGCATTCTAACCACTGCGCCACCACAGCTCTTAAAATTAAAACATAAACGATATTTTTAAAAAACCAATAAGCGCAGAAGTATTAAAAACAATGAGAAAAAAACCCCCCCTAAAGGTAGTCCTCGACTTACGACCGGTTGCTTAGCAACTGTTCAAAGTTATGACGGGCCAATTTTGGGATGGCGGTACTGACGACCTGGATTCAAAGTTCCAGTGGCTGCATCCCTCCCCCACTCATAGTTACAAAGTTACATAGTTACAAAGTGAGTTAGGACCAGTTTCCACATTTATGACCTTTGCAGCATTCCACATGGTCACATCGTCAAAATTCAAATGCGTGGCAACCGACTCCAATTTATGACGGTTGCAGTGTCCCGGGGGGGTCACCTTCTGCGACGTTCTGACAAGCCAAGTCAATGGGGAAGCCGGATTCCCTTAACAACCGTGTTCCTAAGTTATCAACTGCAGTGATTCACTTAACAACTGTGGCAAGAAAGATCATAAAATAGCGCAAAATTCACTTGAGAACTGTCTCGCTTAGCAACGGAAATTTTGGGCTCAATTGTGGCCGTATGTCGAGCATTACCTGTACATATAAAGGAGGGTTGTTTTTTTTATGACTCTTCTTACCACATTTATTTTTTTTTAATTTTTTATTATTAGATATCCGTTTGTACATGTAAACAAAGAAAAAATTCAAGTTACAGCCATTCAACTTAATACAATCATTTTAAATTTGTAGACCTTCTTCACTCCGTATATCCAAGTTTAACTATAAGCCAACTACATTTTAAAAATTTTAAATTTCACTTCTTTTCAGATCAATCCATTGGACATCAAACAAACAAGTCATCTTATTAAAATTAATAATTTTCATGTCGATACACCCATCCCTTCAACAAGTACATTCTTAGTCTATTTAATATATATCTTCCATTAATCACCCTCTCATGTCTCTTGCTCTTACAGTTAGTCCTTAAATCAGTCCATAATTCTTTGCCTTTAATTCCTTGCATAAAATATTAAGTTTCTCTTCTTTTCAGTCGAATTCTGGGCTTCTTCTTCTGCCAGGTGGATTTCCATAACACAGCTTCCCTTCCAAGTAATAAGTCTCTCTTTATTGCTTGCAATATCACTTGGTTCCATATAAGCCATACTCTGTGGATTCTGTCAGTTTGCCAAGAGAAATTTTTAGCCTCCTCTCCTAGATATTTTTCCAATGCTTTTACCACAATTCTTTTCAGATCTTCTTGTTTCTCATTTGGGGATTTTTCCAGTCCCCTGACCCTAATTGCTGTCATCATCTGGCGATAGTACATCATAGTTGAGTGGTTTTGCACCTCACTTTTCATTTCAGCAAGTTGTCTCTCTTCTTGTCTCTCCACCTCTTCTATCTTTTCTTCAACCCCTTCCCAGACCCTCTTAAAATTTCTCCCAATATCTTCTCTCATTTTTCCACTGTGCGTTTGTACTGTTTCTCCGGTTTGGTCCAAGTCCTAAATAACTGCTTTGCTTTGATCTTCCCCCTTCTTCTCCACTTCTCTGCTTTGTTCCACTGCCTCCATTGTCCTCTCCCTTTCTTCCCTCCTTTTCTCATATATGTCTATTATCATGTCCATCTTTCTCATTATTTTTTCAAACGGTGTTAACATTGCATCTTTTAATTCTTTCGTCGTCATTTCTGGAGAGGCCTGAGTAGACAGGGGGGCCTGGGATTCTGTAGATATGGAGGAAGGTGGGGAGGCAGGTAAGTTGTTCCCTGGTGTTTTAAGGATCTGGGCTGGGGAGGATGCTGCCAGGTTTATTTTGCAAAGTTTTTAAGTTATGCATCTCTGCTGCCCTCTAGCAGTCTCTTTCGCATTACAGTTTCTCTTTCGCCTTTCTCTTCCGGTCGCTTTCACTTTAAAGTAAAAGTGGTCACCATCTTGGGTGCATTTTGTTTATTGTGAACGTAATTGATCCGAGGTAAAATATAAGAAATACTTGCTTTTTAAGCTCCTGCGTTCAGTCTGTCAATCTCTGTGCCTCTTTGAAAAGTTTTCCTCGAGCGGTGGCTGGTCTCAGCGTCTTGGTCTGTCAGCTAACAGATGCTGCTCCGGGCTGGAGCTATTGTGAGCGCACGGGGAGTCCTCTTTCTCCCCCCCGAACGTTTTTTCGGGGAGTTTTCAGAGGATCTCAACCCCCACTCACAGCTCTTCGCCCCTTCTCCGACCGAGGAGGGGTTTTTTCCGCCGCGAAAAAGAGCTGTTTTGCGCTGTTTTGGCGGCTTTACAAGTCCCGGATCGCAGAGCCTCCGAACAAGGCTATTTCGACCCCGAGGCAGCTACCGGAAGTCTCTCATAAAGGAGGGTTTTTGAGAGAGGTCTTTATTTCCCTTAATAAATGTGATTTAAATTATGTTAAAAGAAAAAGGCCTGATTTTCTTAGACAGCTGTTTAACAGCCATAAGAACAGGAGATGATACTATAATATTGATAGTATTTACTTTATAAAGAATGGTTGCTAGAATTGGGCATGTCTAGTCTAATGAAGAGAAGGACGAGGGGGGACATGATAGCAGCCTTCCAGTATCTCAGGGGTTGCCCCAAAGAAGAGGGAGTCAAGCTATTCTCCAAAGTGCCTGAAGGCAGGACAAGAAGCAACGGATGGAAACTAACCAAGGAGAGAAGCAACCTAGAACTAAGGAGAAACTTCCTGACAGTGAGAACAATTAACCAGTGGAACAACCTGCCACCAGAAGCGGTGAATGCTCCAACACTGGAAGTTTATAAGAAGAGACTGGACAGCCATTTGTCTGAAATGGTATAGGGTTTCCTGCCTGAGCAGGGGGTTGGACTAGATGACCTCCAAGGTCCCTTCCAATTCTATTATTGTTATGGCTATTGATTTCATTTCCCCCCTTCCTTTTTTCTTTCTCTTTGCCAAATGTCACATAAGCTATGGGATCTTTTGTGTAATACATACCATACTGTAATGGGACTCAGGGGGGACACCAGGTAAGGTCTCCCTCTGGGAAATAAATGGGGGAAGGAGTAACTACCAAGTAAGAAGGCTAAGGCTGTGTGCTCAGGCCACAGTGTGTAATCTCCATGACAGAAAAAGCGATGTTAGATTTTTCATTTTATAAGCTCAGCCCTGTCCCTACGGCATCTTAAAAATACCTCAAGCAGGAAAAGATACAGGAAAAGATAAAAGTTCTGAACGATCACAAGATAGCGCTGGTTTACTCCGAGTTGTAAACAACTGTGAGGCAAGTTGCACAATGCAAATAAAAGGTTGGGTCACAAATATTTCTAGCTAAGTTGTTAGCGGTTCCAAAGAATTCGAGCGGGTCATTGCAACACACACGTACCAATACATTAATTTTCTGCTCTTCTTACAAATACTCATTCCGAACAATTACACCCTCGAAAAAATGAATCACTGCCTTCTTGTTGTCCTTACGGAAAATCAGCATCAAATGGCCTGGTAAACATTTCTTTCCAATCGATATTCTTAAGAGTATGTTTCTTAGTAAGGACGATTCCAAAGACCTCAGATAAGATTCAGCAAGATATTCAAAGCAAGGCTTTATCTGTACAACTGAAAGAAGTGAGTAATGGTAAGAAGACCCTTGGACGTCTCCGTTCTCATCATATATATCCTTTTCATTCTAAAATTTATCTGCTTGGCACTTCTGCAGAATCATCCTCTGTCGGCTTCTCAAGCTTGCCCCCCCCCTTTTTTCCATTTTGTGCATTTTTCCTGCTGCTTCATTCTGCTAGGTTCATGCATTCTGTATGTAGCAGAATCACTTGTACAAAAGCAACGAGCGTCTGGCAATTGCAAATGGAAGGCCAGAAGGATCCGAACACACAATTTGGCACTAAAAGTACGACTGGTGGCTTAGCGTAATGGCTGACTCCAGTACAGTTGTAAGTCAAAGACTACTGCACGTTCCATCGGGCACCCACAAATGTAGAAATGGCCGCGTTCATCCAACTACCTGGCCAGAGAGGCCCCCCAAGCCTTCAGCATGATCCTATCTGTTAGGGCAGGGGTTCTCAACCTTGGCAACTTTAAGACTTGTGGACTTCAACTCCCAGAATTCCTCAGCCAGCTTTGCTGGCTAAGGAATTCTGGGAGTTGAAGTCCACAAGTCTTAAAGTTGCCAAGGTTGAGAACCCCTGTGTTAGGGACTGTAACGGTCACTAAAGCTGATGGAATTAAAAGAGATGGCCAAATTAACTGTGCTGATAAAAGAAAAGACAATCAGTGGTTTTGTTGTTACTTGGAAACCGCTTCTGGACTTTGTGCTTGAGGCGGGGAAAAAAAAATATCACGGTTTTTGGGTTTTACCGATTAGACTGATTTGCCGGTACAGAAATGGCGAGTGCGTGCTACTGTAGAAATGTAACAAGTTGAGATTTGATTTTAAGGTCTGATTTTACCACAATAGAGAGAGTCGGAAGTCAATGCCTTTTGTTTCTCCCCCCCTCCCTTTCTTCACACCTTTTTTGTTTTTCCCTTTTTCTACTGTGGTCCCCAACTATTGGCTTTTGTATTGTCACATTTGATGTTATGAATCAGGGGTCTTCAAACTTGGCCCTTTTATGACTTGTGGACTTCAACTCCCAGAATTCCTCAGCCAGGCGTGCCTGGCTGAGGAATTCTGGGAGTTGAAGTCCACAAGTCATCAAAGGGCCAAGTTTGAAGACCCCTGCCTTAAATCTAACAAACAAAATGGAGGCTGGCTGAGGAATTCTGGGAGTTGAAGTCCACAAGTCATAAAAGGGCCAAGTTTGAAGACCCCTGTCTTAAATCTAACAAACAAAATGGAGGCTGGCTGAGGAATTCTGGGAGTTGAAGTCCACAAGTCATAAAAGGGCCAAGTTTGAAGGCCCCCTGGTCCAATGCCTTGGGATTTTAGAATTAGTTTTACCTCGCCTTTAGCAGGCCATACCTTCAATAAACAATAAGATTTATTTAATTTAATTTTATAACCTCCCACTCTAGATGGCATCACGGCAAAGACAGCAAGGAAAACCAGCAGCGTCAGTAAATGGCAGTGCTTTCAGCTAGCCTGCGACTGTTATAAATGCCGTAAATTATGATCTGCTGGATGAGAAATATATCTATTAATTCTAATTTATCATCCAGCAAATTCATATTCATTAGATGCAAACTGGGTCGATGGCATGCATTTAAGTACAAAATGCAGCGATACCTTCCTGTTTCTGCCACGGCTAAACAAAAGTTACCCCTGATCAAAAGCGAGCTCTACCGATATCGTTCTGGTCCCATCAGAGAAAAGCAAAAGTCTGTTTCTTTCTAGTAATGCAGTAGATCACATATTTATATGAAATGGAAGTCAACTACCCTTTTTAAAAATATATATATATATATATTATGTTTTATCAATGGGAATAAAATACAACGCAGAAAAGAAAAACATACATCCAACCAAAAAGAAAAGGAAAAAAAAAGTGTACAAAAAAAGGGAAAAAAAGACCAATTTTCTTTTCTTCCCCCCTCCTTCCTTTTTTTTTTTTTGGAAATAAACTATCCTGTCTCTTAGGCACATGGATAAACTTGGAGGTGATGTGATGCTGGCTTGCAGAAGCTAGCTTAGTTACCAGGAAAAGAAACTTATGAAATAGGACAGCGACACCTGCTGGCCACAGTGAATATTAAAAGGAGGAAAGGTCTGAAGGGCAATAATTTCTGAAAAACACAAATGAGGAAAGACGTACCCCCTCCTCGACATTTGTTGAAAGATGGGCTTAGAGACCCATCAATGCACCACAAACAACGGTCTCCACCCTAAAATACAGACCTTTAATTTTTATGAAGCTGTTATTTTATTTATTATTTATTAATTAGATTTTTATGCCGCTCCTCTCCAAAGGACTCGGAGCGGCTAACAACATGAACAAAAAACAACATCACAGCATTTAAAAACCAAAAACCGAGTCGACAAAGCATTTAAAAGACCCCCCAAACACATTCATCATACAGACGCAATCACAATCATCCCCAGGCCTGCCGGCATAGATAAGTTTCAAATTCTTCCGGAAGGCCGGGAGAGTGGGGGAAACGCGGACTTCAGGAGGCAGTTGGTTCCAGAGGGTGGGCGCCACAACAGAGAAGGCCCTCCCCCTAGGACCCGCCAGACGGCATTGTTTCGCTGATGGGACCCGGAAGAGGCCGACCCTGTGCGCTCTCACCGGTCGAAGGGAAGTATGTGGCAGAAGACGGTCCCGTAAGTATCCTGGTCCAGTGCTAATACTTGTAACTACTGTTACAACAAAAACAGTTAAAGCCAGGTGATTTCTTTTTAGTATGCTGAAGCCAAAGCTTCAGAATAAGTCCTTGACTTACGTCCACAACCCAAGCCCCAAATTTCCGTTGCTGAGCGAGACAGTTCTTAAGCCAGCTCCGCCCCAGTTTATGACCTTTCTTGCCACGGTTGTTAAGTGAATCGCCGCAGTTGTAAAGTTAGTCACACGGTCGTTAAGTCAAACTGGCTTCCCCCATTGACTTTTTGTTTCAAAAAGGGATCACATGACCCCGGGATACTGCAACTGTCGTAAGTACATGCCAGTTGCCAAACCTCTGAATTTTGATCCCGTGACCGTGGGGAGGCTGTAATTCCAGGTTGCTTCTCTCCTCGATCAGTTTCTTGTCCTGCCTTTGGGTCCTTTGGAAAATAGGTTGTCCCCCTCATCTTTGTAGGAGCCCTTCAAATATTGGAAGACTGATATCATGTCTCCCGTAGTCCTTCTTTTCATTAGACTAGACCAGGGGTAGGTAACCTGGGCTCTTTTATGACTCGTGGACTTCAACTCCCAGAATTCCTGACCCAGCCATGCTGAGGGGAAAGGGAGAGGTTTCCAAGCTGAGCCATGCTGGCTCAGGAATTCTGGGAGTTGAAGTCCACCAGTCATAAAAGAGCCAAGGTTGCCTACCCCTGGTCTAGGAGGCTCACCGCTTAGAACAGGAGGACTTAGGCCAGGGGAGGCCACCTTGGCCCTTTTATGACTGGTGGACTTCAACTCCCAGAATTCCTGAGCCAGCCACCCTGAGGGGAAAGGGAGAGGTTTCCATGCTGAGCCATGCTGGCTCAGGAATTCTGGGAGTTGAAGTCCACGAGTCATAAAAGGGCCTAGGCCTAGGCCAGAGATAGGTATGACTTGTGGACTTCAACTCCCAGAATTCCTGAGCCAGCATGGCTCAGCTTGGAAACCTCTCCCTTTCCCCTCAGGGTGGCTGGCTCAGGAATTCGGGGAATTGAAGTCCACGAGTCATAAAGCAGCCTAGGCCCAGGCCAGAGGTAGGCAACCTTGGCTCTTTTATGACTGGTGGAATTCCTGAGTCAGCATAGCCCAGCATGGAAACCTCTCCCTTTCCCCTCAGCGTGGCTGGCTCAGGAATGCTGGGAGTTGAAGTCCACGAGTCATAAAAGAGCCAAGGTTGCCTACCCCTGGCCTATGGAATCTCGGCCTAGCCTTTCTCCTGCAAAGCCTCACAAACATCCAGCACATTCCAACGATGTGGGACAGGGGTCTCCAAACTGTCTGTTTTGGCGGCCCGCTGGGAGAGGGAGGGGCAGGCACCTCACGCGCACATGAATAAACGTGAATGTGGCCAGCCGTGCACTCGCACATACAAACAGGCTGCGAACATGTGCACCACGCAAATGGGACTGCAAGCATGCGCGCAAGGCTCTCAGCCCTGGCGGCGTCAGTTTGAGGGTTGTGGCGCCACCGCCTCCAGGCTCACGGCGATGCTACCGCCAGCGCAAGGATCATGCTGCGGCCTGCAGCAAGGCCACTCCCGGTGCGAGGCTCACGCCGTGGCCCGCAATGAGGCTGCCCCGGCGCAAGGGTCACACCACCATTCCGCGCGAGGATCACACTGCGGCCCACCTGCTGCTTGCGGCGCTGCCACCATCCATGCAATACCAGCGAGGCTGCCGCTGCCCGCACAACACTTGTGGCAACAGTGGCATGAGGGGGGGATGAGCCCACGCATACACACATGCACTGCCTAGCTACTCACGTGGCCCAGCGGCCAAGAGGCCACAGCCCATAGGTTGGGGACCTCTGATTTACACCAATGTGGTATAATAAGACCACTGAACTACTTCGGTGAAAGGTAATATTGTGTTTCCCCGAAAACAAGAGCCAACCGGAAAATAAATCCTAGCATGATTTTTCAGGATGTTTGTAATATAAGTCCCACCCCAAAAATAAGCCCCAGTTAAGATCAGCAGCCAGACGGATGCATTTAGTACCGTATTTCCCCAAATATAAGCCCTAAGCGGAAAATAAGCCCTAATGCGTCTTTTGGAGGAAAAGTTAATATAAGACCCGGACTTGTTTTGGGGGAAACACTGTAGCAGGAAGCACACGCCACAACTGTACATAATTTCAAACTCTAAGTCAGTGGTTCTCAACCTTTTTCAGGTTGAGACCCCACTTGCGCCGCCCATGCGCGGCGCGACCCCGACCCGCGCATGCGCGCGCGTGACAGGCCGATCCGCACATGTGCGGTGCGCGTGCGACGGAAAAAAAAACCCAAAATGGCGGACCGCGACTGGCCGATCCGCGCATGCGCAGGGCGCGCGCGACGGCCCGAACTGTGCATGCGCGGCACGCGCGCGATGAAAAAAAAATGGCGGACCGGGACGGCCCGATCTGCGCATGCACGGTGCGCGTGCCGGCCCGATCCGCGCATGCGCGGCGCGTGCGCGGCGGGAAAAAAATGGCGGACCGGGACGGGCCGATCCGCGCATGCGCGGCGCATGTGCGATGGGAAAAAATGGCGGGCCGCGACGGCCCGAACCGCGCATGCGCGGCGCGCAACAAAAAGAATGGCGGACCGCGGTGTCCGGCGACCCCTGCAAAACGGTCGTTCGACCCCAAATAGGGTCGCGACCCATAGGTTGAGAACCGCTGCTCTAAGTCTTCGACTTAGAGTTTGCTTAGTGACTGTTCGAAGTTACGACGGCACTGGGAATAATGACTTTTAACCATTTCCCACACTTACGACTGTTGCAGCATCCCCAGGGTCACTTGATTTACATTCGGATGCTAGGCAACTCACACTTACGACGGTTGCAGGGTCCTGGGATCATGCGATCCCGTTCTGCGACCTTCTCTGAGGCAAAGTCAACGGGGAAACCAGATTCGCTTACCAACCGTCTTACTACTTTAACACGGGCAGTGATTCCCTTAACAAACGGGGCAAGAAAAGCCGTAAAATGGAGGTCAAAACTCACTTAACGAATTTCTCACTTGGCAACACCCGCTTTGGGCTCAACTGTAGTCGTAAGTCGAGGACCACCTGCAATTCCTCGCTTGAAAATGGCGAGGGAAACTTTCCACCATCTTGATGCTCTCAGACATTCACGACTAACATCCATCATTCCAAGCCAGAAAACCGTGTCGGGAAGTCAGAGACCGTCACAGGAGGGAGCCCGCCGAGTCTTAATGTAAAATGGACACCTTCGGCCGCAACAACTGAAGCACAAGTAGAGAAACAAAGGTCTCACCTTCTTGAGACGAGACGAGAGGGGGCATGTAATCAGGAATGTATTCCTTCCTCTCCTCTGCATCTTTGCTTCCGGGCTGAGGAAACTGTAGTACGTTGTTTTTACTCACAGGGAAGGAAGGGATCTGGTGTGCAAAAGTAACCGGCTCAATATTGAGTATGTAATCTTCCAGTTCGTGTAGGTTGACCCCCATGAGCTTAAAGGCTTCACCCACATCCTCCAAAATTGGGTCGGTCCGGCCATCTGGAACACAAATAAGAACATAAGAACATAAGAACATCAGGCCAAAGCCCATCGAGTCCAGCATTCTGTGTCACACAGTGGCCCACCAATTGTACATGGGGATCTTGAGCAGAAAGAGAAGGCAAAACCCTCCCTTTCCCTTGACCCCCAACAAATGGTACCCAAGGGAATCCTGCCTGCCTCAACCAACATAGAGGCGGCACATGGACATCCGTTTTAATGACCACCGATACACTTGGCATCTACCGGTATGAATCTGTCTGACCCTGCCTTGAAGCTATCAAGGCTGACAGCTGTCACGACCCCTTCTGGAAGTGAATTCCATAAATCAACGACCCTCTGGGTGAAGAAATATTTCCCTTTATTTGTCCTCACTTTCTTAGCTATGAGTTTTAGGGAGTGCCCCCTTGTCCTGGTATTGTGTGATAGAGAAAATAATTTTTCTCTATCCACCTTTTCTATCCCATGCATGATTTTATACAGTTCGATCAAGTCACCCCTTAAACGCCGTCTTTCAAGGCTGAAGAGACCAAGGCGTTGCAATCTGGTTTCATAAGGGAGGCGCTCCATTTCCTTGATCATTCTTGTTGCCCTTTTTTGCACCTTTTCCAGTTCCATTATATCCTTCTTGAGGTGCGGTGACCAGAACTGTACACAGTACTCCAAGTGTGGTCTCACCATCGATTTATACAGAGGCAATACAACACTTGCTGACTTACTTTCGATTCCCTTCCTAATCATGCCAAGCATGGAATTTGCTTTTTTTACTGCTTTTTTACATTTTACATAAATAAAATGTTAATGGCAACAAAACATAAAAAAAAAAATCCACCAAACATTTTAAAAAGGTTAACATGTCCACCTGCCGTAACAGAAGCGGCTTTTTTTTTTAAAAAAAAGCAGCAAATAAGTTGGCCGTTCAAAACTTCATTTGAGAGGACGGGGAATGCAAACACATTTTTTTCCCCCCTTCCGCTTCAACGACCTATTATCAGGATTTGATTTTCGCTGCCTAGCTCGGGTACTGAAATGACAAGCAAATTGCAATTTAGCAAGTGCTCACTAGAGCGGAAAAGTAGGATATAAAATAAATAGAATTTACTCGGAAGGTGACTGAAATAGTAATGTCAGCAGAATTTTTACTCGTGTCGGTCGAGAAGTCACAACCTCGGTTGCCAAGAATCACCAAAGCAAGTAAACAGGGGTCAGTAAAATATATACCGTTTGACCTACTCCCATTTGCCCTTGTCAACCATACACAGGTAGTCCTCGGCTTACAACAGTTGATTTAGTGACCGTCCAAAGTTACAACGGCACTGGAAAAAGTGTGACCTTTTTTCACACTTACATGGTCGTGTGATTTACATTTGGATGCTTGGCAACTGGTTCAGATTTATGATGGTTGCAGTGTCCTGGTGTGGGTGTGTGTCAGGTATTCTCCTTTTGCGACCTCGTGACAAGCAAAGTCAATGGGGAACCCGGATTCACTTCACAACCTGCACGTGACTGATTGAACTGCAGTGATTCGCTTCAAAATTGCAAGGAAAGTCGTCAAATGGGAACAAAACTCACTTCACCAATTTGTCACTTGGCAACATAAATTACGGGCACAATTGTGGTCGTAAGCCGAGGACTTCTTCCTGTATTCGAAATTATTGTCTACAATAATTTGCAGAAGGAGCTGAACTTTCTTAAAGCATCTCTGGAGAACAGGAAGTTGTCTCAAGCCAGTCTGATTATGTTCCCACTTAACTCAACCCTGTGTTCTGCCACGTTCCACAATCCACACAGCCTCTGGGGATGACATACAGGTAGCCTTTGATCTGTGACCGGTTGCTTAGCCACCATTATGGATCGACTTGGGGGCTAATTACGATCCGTTGGGTCTCTCTCCCCTGTGGCTACATGAACACAACTGAGGCGCCACACTCATCTGGGCCACCTTTATGTCCATTGGCAGTATCTGACCTGTGGTCATCTGACCACATTTTACAATAGGTTTTGGGCAAAACCACATCCATAGTGAGCCATTGGTTCACTAAATGACTGTAGCATTCACTTAATGACTGCAGGGGCAACTGCTTAATGTTCACAGCAAAAGGCTGCAAAAGAGACGGTCATGACGTACGACCGTGATGGGCAGGATCCATTGCACTCATAAGTCAAGGACTAATGTCTAATGAAGAGAAGTACCAGGGGGAACATGATGGCAGTCTTCCAATATCTCAGGGGCTGCCCTCAGGGGCTGCCCCAAAGAAGAGGGAGTCAAGCTATTCTCCAAAGCACCTGAGGGCTGGACAAGAAGCAACGAATGGAAACTCATCAAAGAGGGAAGCATCCTAAAACTAAGGAGAAAATTCCTGATAGTTAGAACAATTAACCAGTGGAATGGCTTGCCACTAGAAGTTGTGGTTGTTCCATCACTGGAGGTTTTGAAGAAGAGATTGGACAGCCATTTATTTGAAATGGTATAGGGCCTCCTGCTTGAGCAGGGGGCTGGACTAGAAGACCTCCAAGGCCCCGTCTAATTCTGACAGCAGCCTTCCAATATCTCAGGGGCTGCCCCAAAGAAGAAGGAGTCAAGCTATTCTCCAAAGCGCCTGAAGGCAGGACAAGAAGCAACGGATGGAAACTAATCAAGGAGAGAAGCAACCTGGAACTAAGGAGAAACTTCCTGACAGTGAGAACAATTAACCAGTGGAACAACCTGCCACCAGAAGTGGTGAATGCTCCAACACTGGAAGTGTTTAAGAAGAGACTGGACAGCCATTTGTCTGAAATGGTATAGGGCTTCCTGCCTGAGCAGGGGGTTGGACTAGATGACCTCCAAGGTCCCTTCCAACTTTATTATTATTATTATTATTATTATTATTATTATTATTATTATTATTTGGACAGGACCATTTGCACTACAGGTAGTCCTTGAAACTTACAACCTGTCGATTTATTACTACCTGTCAATTTTCCTTTTGTGATGAAATGTTACCAGGATTCCCAAGACGCAGGGAAAACATTCCACTACACCAGGGGTTCTCAACCTTGGCAACTTTAAGACTTGTGGACTTCAACTCCCAGAATTCCTCAGCCAGCTTTGCTGGCTGAGGAATTCTGGGAGTTGAAGTCCATAAGTCTTAAAGTTGCCAAGGTTGAGAACCCCTGCACTACACCTTGATTCCTCCACAGCTGAACAATTAAATTCCCTTGTAACCTATCATTATAACTCCCCTAACTCCATAGTACTAGGTAATTCTTGCTCAGCGAGATGTTTAAGCGAGTTTTGCCCCATTTAACGACCGTTCTTGCCACAGTTGTTAAGTGAATCACTGCACTTGTTATATTAGCAACACGGGTCGTTAAATGAAATCTGGCTTCCCCATGGACTTTGCTGGTCAGAAGGTCCCAAAAGGGGATTGCACCTCTTAAAGCAGGGGTTCTCAACCTTGGCAACTTTAAGACTTGTGGACTTCAACTCCCAGAATTCCTCAGCCAGCAAAGCTGGCTGAGGAATTCTGGGAGTTGAAGTCCACAAGTCTTAAAGTTGCCAAGGTTGAGAACCTCTGTCTTAAAGGATTGCAACAACCTGCCTCCAGAAGCAGTGAATGCTCCAACACTGGAAGTTTTCACGAAGAAACTGGACAGCATTTGTCCGAAATGCTGTACGGTTTCCTCCCTGAGCAGGGGGTTGGACTCGATGACCTCCAAGGTCCCTTCCAACTTTATTATTATTATTATTATTATTATTATTATTATTATTATTATTATTATTATTATTATTATTATTATTAGCATCAGCATCAGCATCATCTATAGACCATGCAAAAGGGACAACTGACATTAACATCTATAGACTATAAGAAAGGCTGAGCGCCAGAGAATGGAGGCCTTTGAACTCTGGTGCTGGAGAAGACTCCTGTGAGTCCCCTGGACTGCAAGGCGATCAAACCGGTCAGTCCTGGAGGAGATCAACCCCGACTGCTCTTTAGAAGTCCAGATCCTGAAGTGGAAACTCAAGTCCTTCGGCCACCTAATGAGAAGGAAGGACTCCCTGGAGAAGAGCCTGATGCTGGGAAAAATGGAGGGCAAGAGAAGAAGGGGATGACAGAGGATGAGGTGGCTGGATGGAGTCCCTGAAGCAGGAGGCATGAACTTCAATGGACTCCAGAAGATGGTAGAGGACAGGAAGGCCTGGAGGAACGTTGTCCATGGGATCGCAATGGATCGGACACGACTTCGCAACTAACAACAACAACATAGACTCTGCAAAAGAGACAATCAACCAGCCCCAAAGAGAAAAAGACTCCAGCACCTCTCCATCAGTAATCAGCACTCAGATCACCATAGATTAACTCCAAGGTCAACTTCAGACCAACAATCAAGTAAGCAAGACTGCCAAAGAGCCACTAGTAAACAGACCCAACTAAAGAATCCCTAAAACCGCCCCACTCACACAGAAAGACAAGACACCTGAATATAAACCGACAGCACTCCTTACTAGCACTGATGATGCTCCCTAGTTGGGTCATGAAACGTCTGCAAGAAAACCAGCAACCTCAGAGAGCACCAAGTTCTCCTCCTCCTCTCTACAAACCTCACTCCCTTCTAGCACTGATGATGTTACTTAGTTGGGTCATGAAATGTCTGCCAGAAAACCAGCAAGCTCAGAGAGCATCAAGGACCCCATAGATCTCCTCCTCCTCCTCCTCCTCCTCTCTTCAAGCTCCACTCCATTCTAGCACTGATGATGTTACCTAGTTGGGTCATGAAACGTCTGCCAGAGAACCAGGAAGCTCAGAGAGCATCAAGGACCCCATAGATCTCCCTCTTCTCCTCCTCTTCCTCCTCCTCCTCCTCCTCTCTTCAAGCTCCACTCCATTCTAGCACTGATGATGTTACCTAGTTGGGTCATGAAACGTCTGCCAGAGAACCAGCAAGCTCAGAGAGCATCAAGGACCCCATAGATCTCCTCCTCCTCCTCCTCCTCCTCCTCCTCCTCCTCCTCCTCCTCTCTTCAAGCTCCACTCCCTTCTAGCACTGATGATATTACCTAGCTGGGTCATGAAATGTGTGCAAGAAAACCGCCAAGCTCAGAGAGCACCACCTCATGTCATCCCTGAGCTACAAACAGTCTTCATTAGATTTGAACCCATTTAGAGCAGAGAGAGGTTACCTTACATTGTCTTGCCTATCTGGACCTCTTCTATATCCTAAGCTGTTGCTTCTAATAGGTTGGCTCAGTGATTCTGCACCTCGGCCCCTTTAAGAGGGGTGGACTTCAACTCCCAGCATTCCCCAGCCAGCTATGCTGGCTGGGGAATGCTGGGAGTTGAAGTCCACCCCTCTTTAAAGGGGCCGAGGTGCAGAAACATCGCGTTGGGCTATTTTTTTTTTCTTCTTTGGGGGGCGGTTCCCTCGCTTGCCCTCGGTCGCCACGGCAACGCCTCTCCTTCCGCCTTGCGCCGACTCCATGGCAACCCGCGAGCACCAGCCCCGCCCCCCGCTCACAGGCCCCAAGCCCTTCACTCACAGAGCTCGCAGTAGCGTCGGCAGCCCCGGCCCAGCGAGTGGAGGTAGCGCTGCAGCACATCTGTGAGGAGATCGCAGGCGGAAAGCTGCACCGAGTCCCATCCCAGCGCCTGGCACACCTGCGCCACCGACACGCGCAGCAGCCACCGCGAGTAGCTCTCCGACATCTTCGCCTCACTGCGGGCCCGGGCCCGGCAAGGCCCAGAGCGCCGCCATGGTTCCGAGCGGAAGCAAGCGTCCCCCTCACGCCGCCGCCGCCGCCGTTACTGCCGTTGCAGTGGCCGCCATCTTGGAGTCACCTGGCGGCCTCGCAGGCCACGGCAGCCGAGCACGGAGCACATCGATCGCGCGCATGCGCCGTGGCGACCGTGACCCATCGACAGCGCGGGCATCGATTCCTTGCTTTGCCTGGCTGCGGCTGAGCGGTTTGAACACGGGTTCGAAGAAGGTCGTGTGGATGGGCCGCTCTGTTGTTTTTTTGGTCTTTTTCCGGCCCTTCTTTCTGGAGTGTTTGCAGAGCCAGAATGATCTGAGTAGCCTTACCTAGATGCTTGGGGGCTAAGCTTTTTCAGGGAAGATGTCAGGGCACTTCTGCTTCCTGGAGTTTGTCTGGAAGCTTCCAACGACCGAGGGTCCTCGACTCGTTTAGTGACCACCGCTCGACGTGACCAAGGCCCTGAAAAAAAGAGTTTAGCAGCCCCTTAGGTAGAAGGTATGAAAAAGGATATACTGAGAAGTAATGAAATAAAGAACAAGATGAAATAAGATAAATATCGGCTGCAACTTCGGTCTTGTATTTGTTTTATTTCCAAAATAAATACAAGACCGAAGTTGCAGCCGATATTTATTTTATTTCATCACGTTCTTTATTTCTTTAGTTTTCATGATATCCCTTTTCATACCTTCTATCGAATTTAATTGTGAACCACCTAGAGTTAGCCTGGAGTCGAGTGGTGCCTAAATTGAATGAATAAATGAATAATTTAGGGCAGAGGAAAATCATCCGGAAGTTTATGGTGCCTAAATTGATGGATTGAATGAATGAATAATTTAGGACAGGAAAATCATCCAGAGGTTTACATGTTCGGAGGTGTCTGTCTATCTATCTATCTATCTATCTATCTATCTATCTATCTATCTATCTATCTATCTATCTATCTATCTATCCATCCATCTGTATTTCTGTGTATCTATATCTGTATCTATCTAATCTGTATTTCTATCTGTATCTATATCTGTATGTATGTATCTATCTGTATTTGTATCTATCTATATATCTCTATCTGTATTTCTGTGTAGCTGTATCTCTATCTGTA
This sequence comes from Bothrops alternatus, assembly GCA_034064705.1. Lineage (NCBI taxonomy): Eukaryota > Metazoa > Chordata > Lepidosauria > Squamata > Viperidae > Bothrops > Bothrops alternatus. The sequence goes on along the minus strand of JARGCV010000426.1, from coordinate 244,951 downwards.
TCTATATATCTCTATCTATATTTCTATCTGTATCCCTATCTGTATCTATATATCTCTATCTATATTTCTATCTGTATCCCTATCTGTATCTATATATCTCTATCTGTATTTCTATCTGTATCTGTATATCTATCTGTATCTGTCTATCTATCTATCTATCTATCTATCTATCTATCTATCTATCTATCTATCTATCTATCTATCTATCTATCTATCTATCTATCTATCTATCTATGAAGTGAATTTGGAATTACAATTCAACTAAAGTCAGCCAATATGTGACTGCTGCAAAAATGAAACTCCATATTGGAAATCCTGATGAATCTTTGATTTGAGGTTTTGCTGATTCAATAGGTTTGGTGTCATAGAAATGGCTGGTATATATTATTATACAAAAATAAAAATTTGAAGTTTCATTGCCTTATTCTACTGCACCAAAAGGAGTCAGAAGTCAATGCTTTTTTTTTCCACCCTCCACCCACACTTTTCTCTCTTCCCCTATTTTACCTTTATTTACCATTTTTCTTTTAGTTTTGTAGTTTATGCTTCAATAATAAAGTAATACAGATTTTGAACCTGAAATCCTTAGTGATAGCTTTATATACATCCATCCATCGAGAAACCCACTTTGAATTTGGGCCCAAAAAAGATATAGCCTTGGAAAAAGTTGCTTTTACAAAAAGGATATCCCAAACTATTAGGTGAACAGAACATCTGCTGGTTGAGGAAATGCTACACTATCAGTGCCTTTTAGCTTGTTAGAGACTTATCACGAGAGGCAGAATCGCCTTTGATTCAGTGGCCATCGAATTACACGGATAAGAAGCTGTCACAGTTCAATCAATGCTGCTTAGCTTCCAGGATTTATCTGATTGGCCACTGTAGTCACACAATATTGACTAAATGGCTTTCGGCCAGATCCAGCCTCAAGATTCTTTTCTACTTTAGACTTAAAAGCCTCCTCCGTGACACAACGTAATGATTCTTTCTTTCCTAGAATTTACCAGGGGCATTAAAAACGATCGGATTTAGATTCAGGATAGGCATCTACTGGGTTAGAGGCAGTTTGTCCTGGAGAAAAATCTATCGCTGTGGTTGCTAGGAGTCAAAAATGACTTGACACGTAATCAATCTGTTGAAATTCCCAGGTTTATCACAAGTTGAAAAGTAAATAAATTATTGGTTTGGGTTTTTTTAGCAGTGGTGACCATTTGTTGCTGCCTTGTATTTCTTTAATGAAAAGAAGGACCAGGGGTAACATGATAGCAATGCTCCAATATTTGAGGGGCTGCCACAATGAAGAGGGGGTCAAGCTATTCTCCAAAGCACTTGAAAGCAGGACAAGAAGCAACGGATGGAAACTAACCAAGGAGAGAAGCAACCTAGAACTAAGGAGAAATTTCCTGACAGTGAGAACAATTAATCAGTGGAACGACTTGCCTCCAGAAGTTGTGAATGCTGGACTTTCTTGTTTTTCTTTGAAGACATTTCACTTCTCATCCAAGAAGCTTCTTCAGCTCTGACTGAAGGATGGAGAGTGGAAGGATTTATACTCCTTGCAGACAGCTGGTCATTTGCATTCTTTTAGAGTTGTTGAGGCCACCAGGTGGTTTACCTGTGTCCCCAGGGTCATCTGAGTGGTGCAAATGTGTGTGGGGCCTTCTTGGCTGCATAGAGCAGGAAACATAGTGGGGACACATATAAAGTTTCAAGTGGCCTCAACGACTCTCTAAAAGGATGCAAATGACCAGTGGTCTTCAAGGAGGATAAATCCTTCCATTTCCCCCCACCATCCAGTCAGAGCTGAAGAAGCGAACCGTCTTCAAAGAGAAACAAGAAAGTCCAAGTCAAAAAGCAGTTTTAATTTGTGATTTTTTTTTTTAAAATACATGTCAGTGCTAATGGGCCAGGATACTTGCGGGACCGTCTTCTGCCTCATGAATCCCAGCGACCGGTTAGGGCACATAGGGTTGGCCTCCTACGGGTCCCGTCTGTTGGACAGTGCCGTCTGGCGGGACCTAGGGCTAGGGCCTTCTCTGTTGCTGCCCCAGCCCTCTGGAACCAACTTCCCTCAGAGGTTCGTACTGCTCCCTCCTTCCTAGCTTTCCGAAAACTTTTAAAAACACATCTATGCAGACAGGCTTGGGGCTTGTGAGCTGCGCTCTGCCCCTGGGCCTTTGATTGGGACTGTATGTTGTATGAGTGGGTATAGTTTTATTGTTTTTTATATTGTATATTATTATTTTAACTAATTTATATTTTGTACTTGTATTATTTGCTGTGAGCCGCCCTGAGTCTGAGGAGAAGGGCGGCATATAAGTCAAAATAAAGTAAAGTAAAGTAAAGTAAAGGGAGCAATTGCCTTTGTGGGGTCCTGGGTGCCCTCTGAGCTTGATGGTTTTCTTGAAGATGCTTCATTACCCAACTAGGTAACATCATCAATGATTTTGGGTCCGTGATTCAATTTTCTTTGTAGCAGGCCAGTTAAAAAAAAGCTTGTCCCATTTTAAAGGGATGCCCATATTGGAGCAAGCCACTTAAAAATCTCTACAAGATTGACAAGAGAAAGTTTTGAGTGCAAGATCATCTTCAAATTAAAACCATTCGTTTCGTGACAGTTCAAAGTTACAACCACACTGAAACAAAGGGGATTTATGACCACTTTTCACAACTGTCATCCTTAGCCGTGGAAATGTCAAAGACTCAATCGTGGTCATAAGTTGAGGACTACCTGTATCTAATTGTGCAAACTGCGGCACTATGAACATCCTGTCATGAAGCTGTCCCTGTTCATCACCTTTCACGCCCAGCTTTCCTGACAATCACATAACGCAGGAAACTTTCACGTAGGACTTTATTTGCAATACAAATTTCAAAGAGACGGGGATTCTCCGCCTGAGAATTCTTCACAGAATGACAGATTAATAATGCTCTCCCTTGAGAAAGGAACTGCTTGCTGGAAGACTCTCCTTTATCTATAAACAGAAACGATGTGTTAAAAAAGAGCTTGAACTCAAATTCATAACTTAACTGAATGTTTCATTTACCGATCCTCCAGTTCCGTCAAAACGGTGAACCGCTTCTACGTTCCTCCTTCCCACCCACTCCCCACTGGCTGTCTTGGCCTCAGCCTCTAAAAAAACTCTTTGTAGAGGATTTGTTAATTAAATAGTTAAAATTGAGCTGGGTGCTCCGGTCGTAACAACCGGTGTGATTTAATTCTGTTAAGACAGATCCTTTTGTGTTCACACTGAGTTATCTGGCAGCTCACAGTGGGAATTTTTAACTGCTCATTTTTGCAATAGCTTGCAATAGCTTCACAAACGGATCTCAAATAATACTTTAAAATTGCAGCTCATTATAATACAGGTGGAAACATTACAGAGGGCAAACACTATCTTAGGAGAAATATTCTCCCTTGTAAGGCTTTTTCTAAGGTGGTCTGTTGAAACCAATGCCAGAATCAGTAACAGACTGAAATGGAATTAAGGCAAACCTCTAAGGCAGGGGTCCCCAATCTTGGCAACATTAAGACTTTTGTGGACTTCTACTCCCAGCTTTGCTGGCTGAAGAATTCTGGGAGTTGAAGTCCACAAGTCTTCAAAGCTGCCAAGTTTGAAGACCCCTGTTTTAAGGCAATGTTTCTCAAACTTGGCAACTTTCAGATACACGGACTTCAATTTCCCCGTGCTGGCTAGAGAATTCTAGGAGCTGGAAGTCCACGTGTCTCGAAACTGCAAAGTCTGAGAAACACTGCTCTAATCCAAACAAGAGGAAAATCTATAACTCGCTCCGGCTCGTGTTTGTGCATTAGGTGGCTGCTTTAAGTGGAATTCATGAAAGTTAGTACACGCTTAAAAACTTCAATGTAGTTTTTGAGAGCCAGTTTGGTGTAGCAGTTAAAGCGCTGGCTTAGGCATGAAAAACTGGCTGGGTGATTTTAGGGCAATCATCAGGAGACTGTGAGTTCTAGTCCCACTTTAAGCCTGAAAGCCAACTGGGTGACTTTGGGCCTGTTACTTTCTCTCATCCCAACCCACCTCACAGGTTGTTGGGAGGAAAATAGGAGGAGAAAGAAGTATGGGGTATGTTTGGTACCTCGAGTTACTTATAAAATAATAAAAAGGTGGGATAAAAATTGGATGGATGGAAACAGATATGATAAGACATAGATAATGATAGAGCTAGCTAGATAGATGATAGAGATGATAGATGATAGAAAATGATAGATAATGATAGAGATAGGTAGATGATAGACAGAAAGACAAGATAGATATGTAGATAGATGATAATGCTAGAGCTAGATAGATGATAGGATAGATAGATAGATGATAGAGCTAGATAATGCTAGAGCTAGATAGATGATAGGATAGATAGATAGATAGATGGATAGATAGATAGATGGATGGATAGATAGATAGATAGATGATAGAGCTAGATAATGCTAGAGCTAGATAGATGATAGGATAGATAGGACAGACAGACTAGATATGTAGATAGATGGTAATGATGATATAGATCAATAGATGATAGACAGACAAGATAGATATGTAGATAGATGATAATGATAGATAATGATAGAGATAGATCAATAGATAATGATAGAGATAGATCAATAGATGATAGATAGGATAGTTGATAGATAGATAGACAGACATGACAGACAGATGATAGATATAGTCAGATAGACCTCAATGTGGAATGTCTTTTACTACATTTAGTTGGTTTCTCAGCTACCGTTTCTGTTACCAAAACAGTTTATCTGCCATGGTTTACTTTCAATTAACCTCTGATCTGGATGACAGCCATGCTGCTTTTGAACAAGACCCATGTTTGAACTGAAAGAAAACCAACCCCAGTTATATCTTCGGCCTCGCTGGTCTACTCTATACTCCCCCAGTATCCACCAAGAAGAAGCATAGTTTCACAGTATTTTAATACATCGACATCCATAATAATGAAAATACCCTGGCTAATCAACATCCATCTTGCACATATATTACGGGCGTGGAATTGATTTTTTTTTAGTAAAAATGCCGGCAGCCGTGATTGGTGCGATTGTCAATCATTTGCAAGCGAGCATCTGAACCAAAGCAGAAAGCCAGCTAAACATTTCCCACCACTATTAAAGATATTTCCATGATTTTGCTCAGCTTATAATTTACGATCCCGTTTTACCTGTTGATTCTGGATGAAATTCACTTTCGGATTAGCCCTTATTGCCTTGATTGTGGAGTTGTATTTTTTTTTTTTAAAAAAGACACACAAAAAAAAACAAGCAGTGAAGCATCAAGCAATGCAGATTAAGGCAGAGAAATCGCTGCAAACACACAAGGTAGAATCAACATGCGTTAATGAACTGTGCCGGTTTAAAATTAAATTGTAACCTCAAACGAGGTAATAAGACGGGCCAATTAGCGGATGGATTACAAAAAGGGCAATCATTTTCCATTCTACGCCGCATTAGATTCCCCCCCCTCCATTTAACAGTATTATGGCAGGCAAATATTAAAGAATCGGTTTTTGCCTCTGTAAAAAAAAAATTAGGCAGAATCTGAACTTTGCGGGAAACGGCGTGGGATCTTTGGGGCAGAAGACTGGATGGCAGCTGCTGCTGACCTGGCTATCAATGGGATTAGCAACTGTGTGTCAACTGAAAACTCCCCACAAATTGTCCCTGAAACAAGTGGCTTTTAGGGAAAGTTCACCCTGTCTTCCATTGTAGCTTGCCGAAACCTTTTCGAGGTTCCACTTTAAGACCTTCCCCCTAAGAAGGCACCTGGACCCCTCGTGGTGACGGGTCAAACCCACCATGAAGTAAAGCATATTCTTGATTCTAGAATTTTTAAAGGGAAACTGCAGTCCTTAGTGCAGTGGAAGGGACATTCGCTGTCTGAAGCCGCTTGGGTGAAGGATAGCGATGTGGAAGCTGACAAACTTGTCAAAAGGTTCTACAGGAAGCACCCTAATAAATCAAAGAGGCAATGCCTAACGTGTTTACATTACAGGACCTGTCCTTTTCTAAGTGGGGCCGGATGTCAACGCTGCTAACGTCGGATGTTTGCGGAGACGACGACTGTGGGCTCCTTGGTGCTCTTTAAGCTTGGTAGCTGTCTTGCAGACGTTTCATTACCCAACTAGGTAACGTCACCAGCGCTAGAGTACCGATGATGTTACCTAGTTTGTGTCATGAAACCTTTGCAAGGCCACCACCAAGCTTCGAAAGCGTGAAGGAAGGACCCCCCACAAAAATAAATAACCAGAACTTCAGACATCTGTCAATACTTACAGAGCTGCAGCACCAGAGATGATCTCAATCAGTTCCTTGGTGATGACAGCTTGACGCGTGCGATTGAATCGCAGGGTCAGCTTGTCAATCATCTCAGCTTTAAAAGGGAGGGGGGGAACAAGAAGGGAGGGGGGGGAGACCGTTATTTCATATATCACCTGTAAGGCATGAAAGCTGGCTGGATGACTTTGAGCCAATCACCAGATGACTCCGAGTTCTAGTCCCGCCTTAGGCATGAAAGCCAGCTGGATGACTTTGGGCCGGTCCCTCTCTCTCAGCCCAACCCACCTCACAGGGTTGGTGTTGGGGGAAAAACAAGAGGAGAGAATTATATATGTCCACTGTCTTGAGCTGCTTATCCAAGTAATAAAGGTGGGATTTTTTTTAAAAAAAAAATCTAATTAAAAAGAGGTCTTTCCTTTAGCTCAGCGGTTCTCAACCTGTGGGTCGGGACCCCATTTGGGGTCGAATGACCATTTCACAGAGGTCGCCAAACAACGCAGTCCGCCATTTTTTCCCTCTTTTCCTTAGCTGTGCTACTCCCTCTTCTTCTATTGGCTTTTGAAAGCCAATAGAATAGACTCTCTTGAATAGAATCTAATTCTATTGGCTTTCAAAAGCCAATAGGAATTGTCCAGGCTGTCTCCGCCCTGCTGAGTCCCCGTCTGCAAACGGTGCTGCAAGTTGTCTGCAGGGAAGGCGAGCTGTCTGGAAGTTTCCACCCCTCCCTGCTGAGCAACTATTAAAAGTGTAAGTAAAAGAGGGCCAGGGGTGGGAGGTGGGAGGCCGGCGGGCGCAGGGAGGGTTGCTGGCGCGCGTGAGGCCCGGCGGGTGCCTTACCTCCCTTGGGCTGGGCCAGCTGGTGGCCCAGCTGGTGGTCGCCCTGCGCCGTCGTTGCCCCTTGCCAGCTACGCCTCGGCCGGCGCAGGGGGCGGCACCATGCATGCGCGGTGCTCCTGGGCAGGGAAATAGTCCTCGACTTACAACCGGTTGGGAAGTCCTCGACTTATGACCGGTAGGGTAGTCCTCGACTTACGACCGGTTGGGGGGTCGCGGCATTAAAAAGGTTGAGAACCACTGCTTTAGCTAAAGTAGTGTTTCTCAATCTCAGCAACTTTAAGATATGTCAACTTCAACTCCCAGAATTCCCCAGCCAGCATGCTTGCTGTTGGTGAGATTGGGAAGCTCTAAGCCAGGCGTCTTCAAACTTGTCCCTTTTATGACTGGTGGACTTCAACTCCCAGAAATCCTCAGCCAGCATGCCTGGCTGAGGAATTCTGGGAGGTGAAGTCCACCAGTTATAAAAGAGCCAAGTTTGAAGACCCCTGTTCTAAGCTAAATTATCTCTTTCGAATACTCTATTCCTGAGCTACAGCAAGCAAGACATTAACTATTTTGTCTGTTCTTAATGCTTTATCGCTCATAATATTTAAATCTGGGTGTTTTTTTTAACCTGATAGCTTTTTAAGATACTTATCATTTTTATGCAAGCCTCCCGGAAGCTATCTAAGAGTCAACCCATCGATCAAAGGTTTTTGACCGTTGGAAGCACCTTCTATATTTAAGAAGAACTGTGGTGGCGCGGTGATTAGAACGCGGTATTGCAGGTTAACTCTGCCCACTGCCAGCAGTTCGATCCTGACCGGCTCAAGATTGACTCAGCCTTCCATCCTTCCGAGGTCGGTATAATGAGGACCCAGAATTCCACTTACAGGCATTTTTACTGGCATTATCCATAGCGGTCATCCGAGCGCTCTGCTCACTCGTAGTAGATTCCTTCAGGGAGTAGAAGATGATGTTAGCCAAGACAAACTCCTGGTAGTTTCTCAGGACATCCGCATCGATGTCATCGTAGATGCTAATGCTTTCTGTAAAGAGCACAACAGTTGGTACAGCTTGTTTGTTACATCCTTGAACGTATATCAAGGGTGTCAAACTCAATTTCATTGAGGGCCGTATCAGCATTACGGTTGCCCTCAGGGGGGCCAGGGGTGTCTGGCCAGGGTGGGTGCGGCCTGGGTGGGTGTGGCCTACTGGGTGGGCATGGCCAGCTCTACATCGTTCGGGTCAAGGGTGCCTGTGGGGGCCTGGGCAGGAGTGGGACAGATCTGAGGGTCTCTGGCAGAAGGGGGTGGGACCGGGGCAAGCACCAAGGCATGGTCCATTTCTTCATTCCTCACAAAGGGTGACCCCTCCCCAGCATGCACCCAGGGGACGGATCCAATGTGGCAGGGGCTGTTTCCAGGCGGCTTTGTGGAGCTAAGACTGAATGCGTTTCAGCATAGATGGCCACCACAAAATTGTACATTGGCTCCCAGCTGGCCTGGGCCAGGGCCAAGGCAGCGGGGGCCGTTCCCTCACTGTTTCCAGGATGGTTTTGCGGGCCCCATGAAACCACTTCGTGGGCCGCATCCGGCCCCCGGGCCTTATGTTTGACGTATATTATGTAGGACAGAGGGATACAGCACCGTCCATCTAGATGCATTTAAATAACAGTTCAGATTACTGGGCAATTCAATACATAGGAAAGTGACCTGCATTCATTAAAGATCTAATGGAGATCTTCCAATATCTCAGGGGCTGCCAGAGAAGAGAGGAGTCAACCTATTCTCCAAAGCACCAGAAGGCAAGACAAGAATCAATGGATGGAAACTAGCCAAGGAGAGAAGCAACCTGGAACTAAGGAGAAATTTCCCGATAGAACAATTAAATCAGTGAAACAACCTGCCTCCAGAAGTGGTGAATGCTCCAACACTGGAAGTTTTTAAGAAAAGACTGGACAGCCATTTCTCTAAAATGGTATAGGGTTTCCTGCCTGAGCAGGGGGTTGGACTAGAAGACCTCCAAGATCCCTTCCAACTCTGTTATTCTGTTATAGATTAGATCAGGGGTCTTCAAACTTGGCCTTTTTATGACTTTGTGGACTTCAACTCCCAGAATTCCTCAGCCAGGCACGCTGACTGAGGAATTCTGGGAGTTCAAGTTCACAAGTCATAAAAGGGCCAAGTCTGAAGACCCCTGTACTAATACATATTTGGTTCCTTTCTACCTCATTTTTCTAGCATTGATAAAAGGTATCCCATGTTCTAAAACAGGGGTCTTCAAACGTGGCCTTTTTATGACTTGTGGACTTCAATTCCCAGAATTCCTCAGCCAGCGGAGGAATTTTTTTTTTCAAAAACTGATCAGTAAATAAAGAAGACACAGCTATTCCTCAACTTATGACCGTAATGGAGCCTGTCGTGGCAATCATAAAGCGGGTCACCACATAACCAACCTAATTTTACGGGTTTTTTTTTGCGGTGGTCACTGTCAAGTGATCTCGCTTAATGATCACCGTGATTTGCTTAACAGCCGTGGTAAAAAAGGTCACAGCACTGGGTGTGATCACATGCTTCCTCAGTTAATGACCACGCCACTTTTAATGATTAATTTTCCAGTCCCAATTGTGTTCGTAAGTTGAGGCCTGACTGGAATGGGTGAGGCAGATTTTACCTCACGCAAAAGCTGCAGTAGGACAGTGTTGGTGTAAGGCAAGGGTAGGCAACCGTGGCTCTTTTATGACTCATGGACTTCAACTCCCAGAATTCCTGAGCCAGCCCTGCTGAGGGGAATGGGAGGTTTCCAAGCTGAGCCAGGCTGACTCAGGAATTCTGGGAGTTGAAGTCCACCAGTCATAAAAGAGCCAAGGTTGCCTATCCCTGTCCTAAGTCCTCCTGTTCTAAGCGATGAGCCTCCTAGACCAGGGGTAGGCAACCGTGGCTCTTTTATGACTCGTGGACTTCAACTCCCAGAATTCCTGAGCCAGCATGGCTCAGCTTGGAAACCTCTCCCTTTCCCCTCAGCACGGCTGGCTCAGGAATTCTGGGAGTTGAAGTCCACCAGTCGTAAAAGAGCCAAGGTTGCCTACCCCTGGTGTAAGGAAAAACGCTATTGTTTAAACGCTAGCTCATATAATAAGAATCAAACAGAATAGAGATGGAAGGGACCTTGGAGGTCTTCTAACCCAACCCCCTACTCAGGCAGGAAACCCTACCCCATTTCAGACAAAAGGTGTTCCAATCTCTTGATAAAAACTTCCAGTGTTGGAGCATTCACAACTTCTGGTGGCAAGCCATTCCACTGGTTAATTGTTCCCACTGTCAGGAAATTTCTCTCTTTGATGAGTTTCCATCCGTTGCTTCTCATCCTGCCTTCAGGTGCTTTGGAGAATAGCTTGACTGCCTCTTCTTTGGGGCAACCCGAGAGAGCAGAAGGCTGCTCTCATGTCATCCCTAGTAACTGAGGACAAGGTAAGGGACACAACGTTGTGTAACGAAGGGGAGAAGAGAAGGCTGGGATAGTCACATCGGGCTTCCTACTTTGATGTATAGTCTTTTGTGAAGGCTCTTCTCTGGAAAGTGGACTCATGCTCCGTTTGAAAGAGAGAGGAGGGAAGACTGGAGATGGCTACTCCCTAGCCGTTTTCAACTCCTGCACTTACCAGCCCCAGAAACCGTCTCAAGAGAATATATTGGCTTCTCATCAATCTTATAGGAAATGACAGACCTGAGGGGGGAAGAAAAGAAAATTAATTTGAACCATACTGCCTTATCTGTCCCAGCTTCAGGCAGAAGATGTATGTATTTCATGAAAGAATATGCCGATGCTCCAGTATCAATTTTAAAGCTGTCTTTTCTTTTGTTGTGAAAAAAATAAAAATATCAGAACCTATTGATTAGCAAAAAAAAAACTAGCAATTGGTTCCAACAGGAAATGATTTCCTTCAGCCAGTTAATAATAATAATAATGATAATAAAGTTGGAAGGGACCTTGGAGGTCATCTAGTCCAACCCCCTGCTCAGGCAGGAAACCCTCTACCATTTCGGACAAAGGGCTGTCCAGTCTCTTCTTAAAAACTTCCAGTGTTGGAGCATTCAGCGCTTCTGGAGGCAGGTTGTTCCACTGGTTAATTGTTCTCACTGTCAGGAAGTTTCTCCTTCGTTCTAGGTTGCTTCTCTCCTTGATTAGTTTCCACCCGTTGCTTCTTGTCCTGCCTTCAGGCGTTTTGGAGAATAGCTTGACTCCCTCTTCTTTGGGGCAGCCCCTGAGATATTGGAACACGGCTATCCTGTCCCCCCTCGTCCTTCTCTTCATTAAATTAGACGTGCCCAATTCCAGCAGCTGTTCCTTATATGTATTAGCCTCCAGTCCTCTAAAGTTCTTCCTTCTGTTTGGATTCTGTTGAACAGTCTACTCTTAGGAGTCCTTGGTGTTCTCTGAGCTGGGTTGTATTTTTGCAGATGCTTCACTACCCAAACTAGGTTAACATCAATGCTAGAAAAGTACTGATGATGTTAACTAGTTTGGTAATGAAACATCTGGAAAAACAAACACCCAGCTCAGAGAGCACCAAGAACCTGAGCTACATTCTCCTTTATCGGTGTTTACTCTTCATTAAAGTAAGTCAGATCAAGGAGTTATTCTGCCTGGAAAACTCTCTCCCTAGATTTCAGAAGAATGGGATAATTCTTGCCTGAACCGATTGTAGATGACGGAGCCTTCATCAAACTCGTATCCAGAATTCAGCAGCTCCAGAGCAATGACCGATGCATCTCCAAAAGTGGGAGGCTTCCTTCCTACTTCTTTGAAGTTCAAGAGGAAATTCTTTCCATGTGTCCTAAAATTAAGAGTAAGGTTGTTATGCGACCCGTTCCAAGTTGCATCAGTCTAAATCCAGGTTCTAAGAAACACCCAGAAATTTCAGTTGATCTCTGATCCAACAACTAGACCAGGGGTCTTCAAACTGGGCCCTTTTATGACTTGTGGACTTCAACTTCCTGGCTCAGGAATTCTGGGAGTTGAAAGTCCACAAGTCATAAAAGGGCCCAGTTTGAAGACCCCTGTCTTAAATCTAACAAACAAAATGGAGGCTGGCTGAGGAATTCTGGGAGTTGAAGTCCACAAGTCATAAAAGGGCCATGTTTTAAGTCCCCTTTCTTAAATCTAACAAACAAAATGGAGGCTGGCTGAGGAATTCTGGGAGTTGAAGTCCACAAGTCATAAAAGGGTCAAGTTGGAAGTCCCCTTTCTTAAATCTAACAAACAAAATGGAGGCTGGCTGAGGAATTCTGGGAGTTGAAGTCCACAAGTCATAAAAAGGCCCAATTTGAAGACCCGTCTTAAATCTAACAAACAAAATGGAGGCTGGCTGAGGAATTCTGGGAGTTGAAGTCCACAAGTCATAAAAGGGCCAAGGTTGAAGACTCCTGAACTAAACTCAGCATATACATCAGGGGTCTTCAATCTTGGCCCTTTTATGACTTGTGGACTTCAATTCCCAGAATTCCTCAGCCAGTGTGCCAGCAGTTGTTAAGCGAATCACCACACTCAAGCCAGTCTGCGCTTGTGAAGAGAACAACACAGTCATTAAGCAATGCAATGGTTTGCTGTGGGCCTGGTCTCTGCCAGTTTTCGGCAAAACCGTCCTAAAACACAGTCAGAGTGCCACGGCTGTGAGTGCGAAACACGGCCACAGGTCACTTTTCTCAGTGCCATTGTAACGTCAAATGGTCACTAAACGAAGGGTTGTTAAGTCAGGGACAACTTCAGATTGTGGAGCCCCCAGAAGAGGTTACCTTTGAAGGATGCCTCTGAGCTTGTCGCCAATCCCAACCACCATGACCTCTTTCCCTGAACCCGTCAGGTTGGAGAACTGGCTCTTGATCTCTTTGGCCACAGAGGTGTGGATGGCCCCACACAAGCCACGATCTGAAGACACTCCAATAAGGAGATGCTTTTTCTTGTCCTCAGGGGGTTTGATGTCCACTTTCTCGTAGAGAGCTGCAAAAAAAAAAAAAGCGTGAGAGAGAGAGAGAGAGAGAGAGAGAGAGAGAGAGAGAGAGAGAGAGAGAGAGAGAGAGAGATATGTGGCCCCTAACAACGAGTAACTATCAAAAGACCCAGGGATCAGGTACAATGGAGGAAAATCCCTTACCCAACGCCCCCACGCCGTAAACTCTGGCAGGCTTTAATTCTCTCTCCGCCCTGGAATATTTTGCGGCAGCAACCATCTTCATGGACTTAGTGATTTTCTGGATATTCTTGATAGACTTCAAGCGTCGGGTAACTGAATGGATTAGAGGGTATGAACTGAGGTAGGATTTTAAGTAGACAAAGAAAATGGCAGAATAAAACCGAAGTACTATGTTTTATATACTGCTATATAGAGAGTATTAGATTCTTAAATGGAATTATAAAAAGAAGATGCAGTCATGATTTCAGACTGTTTAGGCCAGGGGTCTTCAAACGTGGCCCTTTTATGACTTGTGGACTTCAACTCCCAGAATTCTTCAGCCAGCTGAGGGAACTATGACCCTTTTATGACTTGTGGACTTCAACTCCCAGAATTCCTCAGCCAGCATGTCTGGCTGAGGAATTCTGGGAGTTGAAGTCCACAAGTCATAAAAGGGCCAAGTCTGAAGACCCCTGGTTTAGGCTACTATCTCAGACGAATAAATACAACATAAAAACACTTACTGTCTTTCAGAGTCGCCATGTTGCTGACTTGGATCCTGAAAAAAATAAACACATATTTGCAATATTTCATAAGCTGAATGTGCCTCCTTCGGTTACTAGATAAACAAATATACAGAACAGCTGCAATAGATCATCCATTTTCTGAAGAATGCTTACTTGGATATATAAAGCTTGTAACTGAACTCAGACTCACTTTTCAATAAGTGCACTAAAATTCAAGATACAAACCTGACAATCCAAGGCTACGATTGCTTGTTGCAATCCTCTCCTAAATATTCCATCAGAAGAGATCAAGTTGTGCGCTTTTTCTCAAAATTGATTTTTTTTAAATACCATTTTTTTTAAAAATTGGAAAATACCACCCACTTGAGGCCACCTTAACCACCCAGAAAACTATCAAGTGTGGCTGGCAGTCATTAAAAAATCTCCAGTTTTTGCACTATGAAATACAGTACAGCAGAGTTTGGTCAAAAAAAATAATAAAAAAGATGAAAGCTCTCTACATAACAACAGGGTGTTTTTTAAGTTACTTCCCATGCGTGCACCAAAAAAATAAAATAAAGTATTTGGGAATATGGCTAAGAGGAAAAAAAAACATGCCCTGTTTTGAATTGAAGTTTTCAGAAACAAAGTGTTCTTGCATTTAAATTAGATTTGAGTAAAGAATATACCCGCTTCATCCCACAAGAGAAATGAACGCTCTGGTTCCTGAAGGGATTCAATTTTTTTGCTGACAAGAACTGAATCATAAACTGGTTTAGGGGCCAGGTTCATGGTTTTTTTTTCATCGCCTTCTCATTTTTACTCTCGGCTGCCCAGTTGTGTTCTGAAGATAATTCTTTCAAATAAAATAATTCAACTGGGGGGGGGGGACAGAAGAAATGAAAGTGCTTGGGGGGAGGTAATGTGTCAGTTTGCAAAAACTGCCTACACTCCCACAAAGGCATCTCCAGAAACTGCAAGAAATGCAATTCAATCTATTTTCCAGGCAGGCCATATTAACAATCTCTGCACTTCAGCCACAGGCAGGCAGAATTATTTTATTCGTTGAATAAAAAAACACCCTGAACCAGCAAAAAAGGAAATTAAAACGTGACAGGAGCGATGGGCATGTCAGGGCACTTACGTACTGCCCCTCCTTAGGGACCTCTTAAATACGGAGTTAGGTTAGAATTAAAAGTTAGAAATTAAAACTTGGTGAAAGCCAATGGCTGAGACAACTGAATCAGGTTAAGATCAGATTCCCAGTGAATGCAAATTATTACAATTATGATTATTGGTAATGGTAATAATAATAGATCAGATTCCCAGTGAATGCAAATTATTACAATTATGATTATTGGTAATGATAATAATAATAGATCAGATTCCCAGTGAATGCAAATTATTACAATTATGATTATTGGTAATGGTAATAATAATAGATCAGATTCCCAGTGAATGCAAAATAACAGCAACAACAACATATTCCCCACCCGAGTAACTTTTATAACTGAGCCTTAGGTAGGAGGGCACAGATTCCCTAGAGTTCCCATGCTGCTGGACTCCAGCACCCATCAGCCACTGTCCCCAAGGTGGCGGGACTTGGGCCACATGGGAAAGAAATCCCAGGGAAACTCAAAGCAGCTTTCCACGCCTGCCAGTCTGACTGTCCCCCCCCAAAGGCTTGTCTGTAATGGTATAGGGTCTCCTGCCTAAGCAGGGGGTTGGACTAGATGACCTCCAAGGTCCCCTCCAGCTCCATTCTGACTTAGGGAGGCGAGAGCGCCTCTGAGCACGTGCAGAAACCCGCCCGGCTCACCGTCCCCGGAAGGACCACGGTGGCTGGGCGTGGGCAGCGACAATAACGGCAGCAGCGCCGCCGCCGATCAGGCTCCTTCCCGCCGCCTCGTCCCACTGGCTGCCGCCGGCTGCAGCCGCTGCTGAAGGTCAGAGCGCCCGCACCGCGCATGCGTCGCGCTTCCTCGCCTGAACCGGGCGCAGGAAGTGAAAGAGCAGTGACGGCTTCCGGATGGAGCGCCCCCCCTCTCTCTCACATCCTCTAATTCCTCTCTATGATTTCTCGGCTAGAGCGGGCCGCGCTGCGGCGGTCCTCCAAAGAGAACGGACGCCACGAACCTGACGTGCTAGAGCGACCTCTCACTTGGATGATGTGTAGACATACTTAAAAGAAAAAAAAATAGTTTTAAATTATTCATTGAGATTTTCAACGCCCGGGACAGACTTTACAAGCATCGCACTGTAACTTCCGTCATTCCTGTTCCTGGCGGTGGGGGGGGGGCGGCGGGAGAATTCACCAGCAGAGTTATAAAAGAGCGAAAACCTTCCTCAAGTCCATGATTATGATTTCCTGTGCGTCACTTCCGTTTCCGGGCCGCGCTCTTCCGCCTCCTCCGCCGAGAGTCCGGAAGTGAGGGTCGCAGTCGCCGGTGGCTTTGTGGCGCCGCTGCTTCGCACCGCTCGTCATGGGGAAGACGGACTTCCTGAGCCCCAAGGCCATCGCCAACCGCATCAAGTCGAAGGGGCTGCAGAAGCTGCGCTGGTATTGCCAGATGTGCCAGAAGCAGTGCCGGGACGAGGTAAAGGGAGAGCCTCCAGGGGCAGGGGCAGTGTATCTGGGCGCAGCCACGAATCTCTCGCGGATTTAGGTTGACGCTTCTCATGTCTTATGGCGATTTTGTTCCACCATGGAGGTAGAGTAGGGAATAGGGAATAGAATAGAATAGAAGTCTTCAAACTTGGCCCTTTTATGACTTGTGGACTTCAACTCCCAGAATTCCTCAGCCAGGCAGGCTGGCTGAGGAATTCTGGAAGTCCACAAGTCATAAAGGGCCAAGTTTGAAGACCCCCTGGAATAGAGGATAAGGAATAGGATAGGATATAATAGGATAGGAGAATAGAATAGAATAGAGAATAGACTAGAATATAGGATAAGGAATGGGAGAAGAATAGAATAGAATAGAATATAGGATAAGGAATGGGAGAAGAATAGAATAGAATAGAATAGAATAGAATAGAATAGAATAGAATAGAATAGAATAGAATAGAATAGAATAGAATAGAATATAGGATAAGGAATGGGAGAAGAATAGAACAGAACAATAGAATAGAATAGAATAGAATATAGGATAAGGCAGTGGTTCTTAACCTGGGTGATATCACCCCCCAGGGGGCGATTTCATTTTTCAGGGGGGCGATGGAACGAAAAGGGGGCGATATGGGAGCGATGGAGTGAGACGTTTTGGGGACACTTTTGAGCCTTCCCCTGCGGCTCCATGCCTCCTCCGCCATTTGCAGAGAGAGACAGAGAGAGGCTCTCTCTCTCTCTCTCTCTCTCTCTCTCTCTCTCCCTCCCTCCCTCCCTCCCTCCCTCCTCACCTGGAGAAAGAAGGGGAGGGAGAGGAAAGAGAGAGGGAAAGGAAAGAGAGAGAGGAAGCGCAAGTGCCTCTCTCTCCCTCTCTCTCTCTCTCTCTCTCACACACACACACACACACACTGAGTGGGAGAAGAGGACTGGCAGACCAAGGGCAGAAAGAGGGAGGGAGAGAGAGAGTGAGAGACCCTTTTGACATCTAAAACGAAGATAACACTGAAGATATATATATAATAAAGGTAAAAAAGGATATATGCAGTGTTATCTTCATTTTAGATGTCAAAAGCGTTTTGCGGCTCCCAGTGTTTTGTTTTCGGTGGGAAACGGGTCCAAGTGGCTCTTTGAGTGTTTTGGGTTGCCTACCCCTGCTCTACCCATACAGTGGCGTGCCATTGGCCAGAATGGGCAGTGATGGAGGGGGGAGCACTTCTTTCGAAACATCGCATGCTGTTTTGTGTGTCTCTTTGTATTGTACTTTTTTAGTGTGCACTCCAGTTCGATATTATATTTTCTTTGTGTCTTTTTAATCCTTTTTACAGTGTGCGTGACTATATATACTTTCCTCGACTCTTAATTTAGTTTCAGAGTTTTCGTCTTGAAATTCTTAGTTCCTGCATTGCGGTTTGTTCTTATGCCCTTTTTATATTTCTTTTTGCATCTTAAATTTCACTTGTAATTCAATCATTAAACGTTACTGTTTTTCTTTTCGGGCATTTCACTTTCTTGCCATTGAATTTTGTTTTCAGTGGTCATTACATTTAAGTGTCTTGAATAAATAAGATAATAATGAAATACATGTATCACGAAGTTTGGGAACAAAGTGACAGGTGGCGCCAAAATCTTTCACACAGTTGAGATATGGGGGGGGGGGGGGGAAAGACTGGAAATAAATTATTTGATCATATGTCCTGATGACAATTTTAAAGAAAACAAAAAAAGTGTTTGCATAAATTGAAGAATTATTTCCTCTGTTGTGATTGAGAGGTTATGTTGGGGGGAGGAGGGCCATGAAAACTTCCTCATTGGCTCAAGGGGGCGATTCGTTCAAAAAGGATAAGAACCACTGGGATAAGGGATAGGAGAATAGAATAAAACAGTGATGGCGAACCTTTTAGAGACCGAGTGCCCCAAAACTGGCCCCGCCCCTGTTCCGCCACCACCCCGTCTCTGCCCTGCCTGCCGCCAGGGCCACTCACCACCTCCAGGGCCCGCCCCAGATCGCCCAGGCAGCCCAGCAGCGCCATGGTGGCCACGCCCTTTGCCCGCACCCCGTAGCATCAACTGTGCATGATGGGGCATGAGGGCAGAGTCTTGTCTACGCTGCCTGGCTGCCATGTCCTTGGCTGCGCTGCTCCGCGTGGGCCACCCTCGGGAGTGACTCTTCTCCAGGGGGGCTGCTAGTGAGGAGGGGGTTGTGGGGGGAGGCAAGGCTGGGGCAACGGCACGTGTGCCCACAGAGAGGGCTCCGAGTGCCGCCTCTGGCACGTGTGCCATAGATTCGCCACCACTGGAATAGAATATAGGATAAGGGATAGGACAGGATAGGATAATAGACTAGAATATAGGATGGGGTAGAATAATAGAATAGAATAGGGAATAGAATAGAATAGAATAGAATAGAACACAACACAACTGGAAGGGACCTTGGAGGTCTTCTAGTCGAACCCTCTGCTCACGCAAGAGACCCTGTACCATGTCAGACAAGTAGCTGTCCAATCTCTTCTTCAAATCTTCCACTGATGAGACAGGTTTGGTTTTCCAGGTTTCATCACTGTGGTTCTTCAACTGAGTCTTGGGCAATATAGAATATGAAGCCTTTTTGCGTTCTCAGCCAGCCTTCTGTGAGAGTGGGGGTCCTTTTCATTAGTCTTGTATTAAACCATCTTTTTTTCCAAACTTGGCCACTTTAAGATGAGTGAATTTCAATACCCAGAGTTGCTGTCTCGGAAATTCTGGGAGTTGGAAGTCCACCCATTTTAAAGTGGTCAAGTTTGAAAAAAAAGATCCTGTTAGACCAAAGATTCCCCATCAGTTTAAGACTAATGATAAATCAACCCACGAAAGAACTGTGTACAGTTCTGGTCACCGCACCTCAAGAAGGATATAATGGAACTGGAAAAGGTGCAAAAAAGGGCAACAAGAATGATCAAGGAAATGGAGCGCCTCCCTTATGAAACCAGATTGCAACGCCTTGGTCTCTTCAGCCTTGAAAGACGGCGTTTAAGGGGTGACTTGATTGAAGTGTATAAAATCATGCATGGGATAGAAAAGGTGGATAGAGAAAAATTCTTTTCTCTATCACACAATACTAGGACAAGGGGGCACTCCCTAAAGCTCATAGCTAAGAAAGTGAGGACAAATAAAGGGAAATATTTCTTCACCCAGAGGGTCGTTGATTTATGGAATTCACTTCCAGAAGGGGTCGTGACAGCTGTCAGCCTTGATAGCTTCAAGGCAGGGTCAGACAGATTCATGGATGCCAAGTGTATCGGTGGTTATTAAAATGGATGTCCATGTGCCGCCTCTATGTTGGTTGAGGCAGGCAGGATTCCCTTGAGTACCATTGTTGGGGGTCAAGGGAAAGGGAGGGTTTTGCCTTCTCTTTCTGCTCAAGATCCCCATGTACAATTGGTGGGCTACTGTGTGACACAGAATGCTGGACTCGATGGGCTTTGGCCTGATTCAGCAGGGCTCTTCTTATGTTCTTATGAAAGGGCACCAGGCACGTTCGCCTGAATTCTTTCATTTTCTGCAATTGTACAGTGCAGCGGCCAATAAGCCCAGCTTCATGATGTGACTTTGTACCGTATTCTAGGACACAAAATACTTAATTTAGTTTATTGGCTGAATCGTGGCATTAGAACTTTAGCCAACGAAGCTAAATGTTTTATGCAAACAAGGACAAATGGCTGGATTGAATTTAAGTCAGGCTGGTTCATTTATTTAGCCTAGTTGACTTCAGAAAGCAACCAAATCTAATACCTGGACATTGTTAAAGGTTGCCACTTCTAGGATTGCTGCCAGTTTTGGGGGATAAATAACTTGTTCTTTTGATAGCTTCTCATCAGCTGAGCAAAGAAATGCCCTAGTTTCTTCACCATTTTATCTCCCATGTTTTTTTTAAAATGCTTTAGCTATTCATGATACCTGTTCAAGGCTTGCCGGGGAATTTTGACTTCGTTTTGGCGTCTTTCACATGCCGCGTCCTTCTCTTGTTTTTCCAGAATGGCTTTAAATGTCACTGCATGTCCGAATCTCACCAGCGACAACTGCTCCTTGCGTCTGAAAACCCTCAGCAATTCATGGATTATTTTTCAGAGTGAGTTTGGCCTACAACTTCACATTGCATTTTATCGTCTGCTGCCGCTGAAATTTGTGCAGCACCGTGGCTGCCGTTGGTATGCGAAAGTGGCTGGTAGACTGGCGGTTCTTTCTTTAGACAGATTTTAGAATTTTCTCATCTTGTAGGGAGTGGGAGCTTTCAATTCAGCTTAGCAAAGGCTCTTCCGAAGACTTAATTCATGGTCTATCAAGCTATCCTCCATTTTTTGGGAGTGTGGGGAATGTCATCTTCCTGTTCTGACAAGGTTTCTTTGTTACTCAAAGGCCTTGGTATAAATTGAATTGACGCTGTTAGTGTTGCGGATAAAAACCGTCTCTTTCATATTCCTCTAGGGAATTCCGGAATGATTTCCTAGAACTTCTACGGAGAAGATTTGGTAAGTCGGTTTATTTGTTTTGTTTAAATTAGATTTGGAGACTAGCCACAGCATTTAGGCTTATGTACTGCCCCCTTTCGCCCCCCCCCCCAGCGTTTTACAGCACCTTTCTGGGCAGTTTACAATATAGAAGCATTATTTGCATATTGCCCCCAACAACCCGGATGCTCATTTTACCGACCTCAAAAGGATGGAAGACTGAGTCCACCTTGAGGATTAAACTCCTGGCAGTGGGCAGAGTTTGCCTGCAATACTGCACTTCAACCACCGTGCCACCAGTGCCTGATTCCCAGAACAGACTGAGTGGTTAACAATAAAACCAAAGAAAAAAGCTCGAGCAATTAAAATCATGAGGGGGGCCCTTGGTGCTCTCTGACCTTGCTTGTTTTCTTGCAGACGTTTCATTACCCAACTAGGTAACATCATCAGTGCTAGAAGGGAGAGGGGTTGAGGGAGGAGGAGGAGGAGAACTGTGGGGTCCTTGGTGCTCTCTGAGCTTGCTTGTTTTCTTGCAGACGTTTCATTACCCTAACTAGGTAACACCATCCGTGCTAGCACGGATGATGTTACCTAGTTAGGGCAATGAAACGTCTGCAAGAAAACAGGTAAATTCAGAGAGCACTCAGGACTCTTCATTTCAACCCTTAGCTACAAATATTGACCATTAATAAAAATCAGGTACGTCCAGAAGAGGAAAACAATTAAACATAGCCCAGCAAAACAAAAAAAACAAAAAAAAGTCGCAGACTTGGCATCCACCCAAATCCTGGGCATGGAAGCAGAGCGACATTTAAAAAACTTTGGGACAATTTTAGGGTGGGCACCGTACCAATCTTTGGTGGAAATGCCATTCCACAATGGAAGAGCTGCAATAAAATGATGCTTCTTTAGTTCAGTTGGAAGCTTCTGATTAAGAGTGTGTGTGTGTGTGTTTTTTTTCTCCTCCCAGGAACAAAGAGAGTCCACAACAATATAGTATATAATGAATATATTAGTCATCGGGAACACATCCATATGAACGCGACCCAATGGGAAACTCTGACGGATTTTACAAAGTGGCTTGGGAGGGAAGGTAAGGCCCTCTTGTATGGATCCCCTCCTGGGAGATGCTGGGATGCTTGAGGCAGTTGTGCTAGTTGTTGCTCAACAGAAGACATTGCCGATAAAACGAGTTAACTGTCAACGCTGCTAACATCAGATGTTTTTGCATTGAGAACAGATGGAGATGCAGCCATTTTCTTCTTTTTGCTTTTAGAGTTAGATGATGCTGGGAAAGGGGGAGGAATGTGCAGGAGAGTCCAGCTAGACATAATACTGAAACTAGTGTGAGAACCAAGGTTATCGAAATAAGAGATGATAAAGAATTGGCTGGCTGGAGAGCTGGAGGGGAAGCCCATGTTTCAAGCTAATTGGGGAATGTGATTTATGACTGTGAATTGGAGGAGGGAATTGTGCTTTGATACTATGTGCTCAGGGGAGGGGAATCCAGTTTTTGGCTTCGATTGTGTTAGCGCCGATGCTATGCTTCTCAAATACAGATTCTTTAAGGTAAACAATGCCTCGAAGTTGTTTGAAAAGTTTCATCTGTCGGAACCACGACATTAACCTTGTCATATATCTGTATTTAACATTTGCTCTTTTTAATACGATGGCAGGCAGGTGAAGAGATGGTCATTTGAATGCTATACAGGTAGTCCTTGACCACAATTGAACCCAAAATGTCTGTTAAGTCGAGACATTTGTTAAGTGAGTTGGGCCCCCTTTTATGACTTTACTTGCCAAAGCTCTTAAGTGAATCACTGCAGTTGATAAATTAGTAGCCTGGTTGTTAAATGAATCTTGCTCCCCATTGCTTGTCAGAAGGTCGCAAAAGAGGATCACATGACCACGGGGAGGCTGCCACGGTCGTAACTGTGAAGAATGGTCCTAAGTTGCTTTTTTCCAGTGCCGTTGTAACTTCGGCCAGTAAATGAACTGTTGTAACTTGAGGACTACCTGTATTTGGGAACAGACTAAAAAAACTGTACAGTATAATGGCTCCAATAGATGGTTGGGAAGCTAAGTGGAGTGAGGCCTACTTGGAACTTGGATAGAGGAGCCTGTCTAGAGATCAAGACTATAGGCCTGAAGTGCATGTTGAAAAACATCTCCAATGCCGGCTGGGGAATTCTGGGATTTGAAGTCCACTCAGTTGAGAAACAGTCAAGAGTGAACATTTAGCAGCTACGTGCCTCTCTGTATTTATCTTGCCATTAGAATAAGGGGTGGGGGGGTCAGAAGAGATGTTTTTGAATGGATTAGTTAGAAAAAACGAAACCCCTCCAGTTCTATGGAAGCTTTCTGAAAGTCAGCAGTATGGAAACCTTTCAAGGACATTCTAGCAGGTGTGAAGAAGAGAGCAGACGGCTCCCATAACAAAGAGAACATGTTTATATGAGCTACGTGGACATCTTGGGAGGGTTTGGCTGGGAAAGTCATTGTTACATGCTGTGGTCTGATGCAGGGGTCTTCAAACCTGGCCCTTTTATGACTTGTGGACTTCAACTCCCAGAATTCCTCAGCCAGGCACGCTGGCTGAGGAGTTCTGGGAGTTGAAGTCCACAAGTCAAGGAGTCTCCAAACTTGGCCGTTTATGACTTGTGGACTTCAACTCCCAGAATTCCCCAACCAGGCACACTGGCTGAGGAGTTCTGGGAGTTGAAGTCCACAAGTCAAGGGGTCTTCAAACTTGGCCCTTTTATGACTTGTGAACTTCAACTCCCAGAATTCCTCAGCCAGGCACGCTGGCTGAGGAGTTCTGGGAGTTGAAGTCCACAAGTCAAGGGGTCTTCAAACTTGGCCCTTTTATGACTTGTGAACTTCAACTCCCAGAATTCCTCAGCCAGGCACGCTGGCTGAGGAGTTCTGGGAGTTGAAGTCCACAAGTGATAAAAGGGTCAAGTTTGAAGACCCCTGATCCGATGCCTTGGGATTTTAGAGTTAGTTTTACCTCATCTTTACCAGGCCATGTATTCAATAAACAGTAAGATTTTCAGAAATGAAAATGATCCTTTACTTTTATTTGGTTCCTGGAGCTAGAATTGAACAGAAACAATGCTGCTAAGCCATTGCCAAGCTGAGTCTCTCCTATCCTCCACAGGAGTTGAGGTTAATGGAAGGGTATCTTTACAGGGAGGCTTCCAATTTCGGGGCGTAGTTCTATAACTCCCTTCCTTATTTCTCCCAGAAATGACGGCTTGTAACCCTGGCAATATGCTTCTTTAAGGCCTCTGCAAAGTCGACGAAACACCCAAAGGCTGGTACATCCAGTACATCGACCGAGACCCGGAGACCATTCGTAGGCAGCTGGAGCAGGAGAAAAAGAAAAAACAGGACATGGACGATGAAGAGAAAACAGCCAGATTCATCGAACAGCAAGTCAGGAGGGGCCTGGAGGGAAAAGATCAGGTGAGGCAACATCGTAATGCAAGGGTAGGCAGCCTTGGCTCTTTTATGACTCGTGGACTTCAACTCCCAGAATTCCTGAGCCAGCCATGCTGAGGGGAAAGGGAGAGGTTTCCAAGCTGAGCCCTGCTGGCTCAGGAATTCTGGGAGTTGAAGTCCACGAGTCATGAGGGGGCTATAGTTCCCCCATGCTAGCTCAGGAATTCTGGGAGTTGAAGTCCACCAGTCATAAAGCGGCCTAGGCCTAGGCCAGAGGTAGGCAACCTTGGCTCTTTTATGACTCGTGGACTTCAACTCCCAGAATTCCTGAGCCAGCCATGCTGAGGGGAAAGGGAGAGGTTTCCAAGCTGAACCCTGCTGGCTCAGGAATTCTGGGAGTTGAATTCCACGAGTCATGAGGGGGCTATAGTTCCCCCATGCTAGCTCAGGAATTCTGGGAGTTGAAGTCCACCAGTCATAAAGTGGCCGAGTTTGAAGACTCTTGCTTTAGATCAGGGGTAGGCAACTTTGGCTCTTTATGACTGATGGACTTCAACTCCCAGAATTCCTGAGCCAGCCATGCTGAGGGGAAAGGGAGAGTTTCCAAGCTGAGCCAAGCTGGCTCAGGAATTCTGGGAGTTGAAGTTGCCAGTCATAAAAGAGCCAAGGTTGCCTAGCCCTGTCTTAATGTCTCAGAAACCAACGACAAAAAGAAACAGCCATTGTGATATCCCTTAGGCTCGTGTTCGAGAAACGTAGCACAGGTAATCCTCGGCTTGCAACCACAATTGAAGGCCCCTCCCCCATTTTTTGTTCCTAAGCAATGCGGTTCTTAAGTCAGTTTTGCCCCATTCTACGGCTTTGCTTGCCACAGTTGTTAAGGGAATCACCACAATTAGAAACGCGGTGGTTAAGTGAACCTGGCTTGTCCATTGACTTTGCTTGTCAGAAGGTCACAGAAGGGGATCGCATGACCCCGAGGGACACTGCAACTGTCATAAGTACATGCCAGTTGCCAAGCATTCTGAATTTGGATCACGTGACCCTGGGGATGCTGCAACGGTCGTAGGTGTGAAAAATAGTCCTAAGTCACTTTTTTCCCATGCTGTTGTAACTTTGAGCACACATTAAACAAATGGTTATAAGTTGAGGACAACCTGCCTTATGTGGATGAGAGAAAGAGGATTAGGAAGTGGATCATCAAATAAGATTAATAGCTTAATATGTCCACCAGCTGCTGCTTTCTACAATTGATTTTTTGTGTGTGTGTCCCCCTGCTATAAGTCATATCCTAGACTGCCCCACGACCCCTAGATGTATTCCCAAGCGCATTTTGTATACCAAACTTTGCTTAAATTTCTTCCTGATTGCAACAAAGCCAACTCTAACTTTATGATAGGATGTCTGCGCTTTCGTGCTGGGTTCACAAATCCTTAGATGGTTCTTTTCTGTCATTGCAGGAAGAGCCAATCTTCACAGAACTGAACAGAGAAAATGAGGAAGAGAAAGGTAAGCTATTAGGTGTGGATAATCTACTATAACAGTGTTTCTCAGCCTTGACAATTTTAAGGCATGTGGACTTCAACTCCCAGAATTCCACAGCCAGCGTTGCTGGCTGTGGAATTCTGGGAGTTGAAGTCCACATGCCTTAAAATTGTCAAGGCTGAGAAACACTGTACTATAAGATTCACAGATTGTGGAGACTTAAAAATTCAAGTCCTAAACCAGGACCGGAAAATTATTAAGTTAATATCGAAGAATATAGGCAGTTCCAAGCAGGCTGGTTTTTTTTTTTTTTTGTAAAATTAGGCTGTCCAAGTCTAGTAATTTCATATTTCCTTCAGATATTGCTCTGAGGGCTTTGGTCACGATCGGTGTAACAACAGATATTTTTTCCCATAAATATTCAACTTTTACTCTGCATATCCCAATGCTTTAAAACAGTGGTTCTCAACCTTTTTCAGGTTGAGACCCCACTTGCGCCGTCCATGCGCGCCGCGACCCCGACCTGGGTGCATGCACGCGCGCGCGCCCCAAAAAAATATTAAAAAAAATTTAAAAATTAACAAAACAAAATGGCGCACAGCGACGGCCTGATATGCGCATGCGACAGCCCGATCTGCGCGTGCGACGGCCGATATGCGCATGCGCGTGCGCCGGGCCGATCTGCGCGTGCGCCGGGCCGATCTGCGCATGCGCAGAACCGGCTGGCCTGCTGGCTCCAGACCAGGCCGGCCTCGCCTCCCACCACTGCCTCAGAGACTCCGGCAGGCACACCGAGGAGCGGTCTGGAGCAGGCGGGCGCAAAGCTGCCTCCTTCCCGCTCCGCTCTGCCATGTCCCAGGCCCGGCCTCCAACTTGCCCTCCGGCAGCCAGCCAAGCGGTCAGGGCAGGCGGTCCTCGAGGCGGGCCCGCACTTCACTGAGACCGGCTCGGCTGTGGCGAGAGGCGCCCAACGGCCGCCTCTGGCCCCCAAGTCCGTGCTCCTCGCCCTCCTCCCCGGCCGGCGTTCAGGTCGCAGCGCTCCGCCTGCCAGGCTCGTCCGGGACTCCCGCGCCTTCCGCAGGGCTGGCAGCAGCCGCAGGTAGGTAGGCGGGCGGCAGGACTGGGGAGCCCGCCCGGGCCAGCTCGCTCTCGGCGCCAGCTCGCTCTCGCCGTCTGGCCAGGCTCCCCGGCTCCCTCCCCGGCTCGGCCTCCCCCCACGCCCGGCTCCCTCCCCGGCTCGGCCTCCCCCCACACCCAGCTCCCTCCCCGGCTCGGCCTCCCCCCACACCCGGCTCCCTCCCCGGCTCAGCCTCCCCCCACGCCCGGCTCCCTCCCCGGCTCGGCCTCCCATGCCCGGCTCCCTCCCCGGCTCGGCCTCCCCCCACGCCCGGCAGGGACTCACCAGGGTAGTTCATCTTCTTGCCGATCCGCTGGCTGGGCGCCTTACCGCCTGCTTCGGCCGCCGCCGCCGAGCGAGGGAGGGAGGGAGGGAGCGAGCAGGACCGAGCCAGAGCCAGGCAGGCAGGCAGCCCCCGGGAGCTCCGCCGCCCCCATTGGCCGCCGCGGAGAAAAGGGGGCAGCGCTGGCGAGGGCCGTCCGGGGAGGAGGGCGAGGAGAGGAGTGCGGACTTGGGGGCTGGAGGCGGCCGTCGGGCGCCTCTCGCCACAGCCGAGCCGGTCTCAGTGAAGTGCGGGCCCGCCTCGAGGTCCGCCTGCCCCGACCGCTTGGCCGGCTGCCGGAGGGCAAGTTGGAGGCCGGGCCTGGGACGTGGCGGAGCGGAGCTGGAAGGAGGCAGCTTTGCGCCCGCCTGCTCCGGACCGCTCCTCGGTGTGCCTGCCGGAGTCTCTGAGGCAGCGGTGGGAGGCGAGTGGCCCGGTTGCGCTGTGCATGCGTAGTTCGGCCCGTTTTGCTGCGCATGCGTGGATCGGGTCATCGTGCGCGCCGCACATGCGTGGTTCAGGCCGTCGCGTACACGCGATGGGCCGAACTGCACATGCGTCGGCTGAAAAAAAAATGAAAAAAATTGAAAAAAATGAAAAAAAAATGGCGGACGTGTTTGGCGACCCCTGTGAAATGGTCGTTCGACCCCAAATGGGGTCGCGACCCACAGGTTGAGAACCGCTGCTTTAAAATGTTCTCCCTCAATCCTACATTACCCGGTTCACAACATCAGCAAACTAGACTTTCTTCTTTTCAATAACTATTATATCAATAACTATTATATCAAGCTGTCTGTTATTTGGAACCTAAAGTCCCATAAAATCTTAAATCTACTCGTTTTCCAAAACCTTCTTAACTTGATGGTCCCCGTAGTTTTCCCAAACTTCTGGGAAAGTTTCCAGCGAATAATTCTGGCAACTCGGTCCTGATGCTGCTTGTAATCAGTTTCTGATTATTATTTTTTTCACAGTAATCCATTAGTAAATTATTATTTTATTTAAATTTGTGTGGCTGCCCACTTCCAGTGGAGTCTCTGTGGTGTACAAAACGAGGGGAAAAAATAAAAACGATTAAAAACATGGACTCAGATAGACAGCCCAGATTAAAATAATCTTACAAAGAAGAAAATTGACAAAACGAAACACTGTGTTCTAGTCCTGCCTTAGGCACGAAGGCCAGCTGGGGGGACTTTGGATCAATCACCAGGAGACAGTGAGTTCTAGTTCCACCTTAGGCGTGAAAGCTGGTTGGATGACTTTAGGCCGGTCACCAGGAGACAGCGAGTTCTAGTTCCACCTTAGGCGTGAAAGCTGGTTGGGTGACTTTAGGCCCGTCACCAGGAAACAGTGAGTCCTAGTTCCACCTTAGGCATGAAAGCTGATCGGATGACTTTGGGTCAGTCACCAGGAGACAGTGAGTTCTAGTTCTACCTTAGGCGTGAAAGCTGGTTGGATGACTTTAGGCCCGTCACCAGGAGACAGTGAGTTCTAGTTCCACCTTAGGTGTGAAAGCTGGTTGGGTGACTTTAGGCCCGTCACCAGGAAACAGTCCTAGTTCCACCTTAGGCATGAAAGCTGATTGGTTGACTTTAGGCCTGTCACCAGGAGACAGCGAGTTCTAGTTCCACCTTAGGCGTGAAAGCTGGTTGGGTGACTTTAGGCCCGTCACCAGGAGACAGTGAGTTCTAGTTCCACCTTAGGCATGAAAGCTGGTTGGATGACTTTGGGTCAGTCACCAGGAGACAGCGAGTTCTAGTTCCACCTTAGGCATGAAAGCTGATCGGATGACTTTGGGTCAGTCACCAGGAGACAGTGAGTTCTAGTTCTACCTTAGGCGTGAAAGCTGGTTGGATGACTTTAGGCCCGTCACCAGGAGACAGTGAGTTCTAGTTCCACCTTAGGTGTGAAAGCTGGTTGGGTGACTTTAGGCCGGTCACCAGGAGACAGTGAGTTCTAGTTCCACCTTAGGCATGAAAGCTGGTTGGATGACTTTGGGTCAGTCACCAGGAGACAGCGAGTTCTAGGCATGAAAGCTGGTTGGATGACTTTGGGTCAGTCACCAGGAGACAGCGAGTTCTAGGCATGAAAGCTGGTTGGATGACTTTGGGTCAGTCACCAGGAGACAGTGAGTTCTAGTTCCCCCTCAGGCATGAAAACCAGCTGGAGGGCCAGTCCGTCTCTCTCAGCTCAACCTACCTCACAGGGTTATTGTAGTGGGGAAAACAGGAGGAGGAAGGAGTATTAGGTATGTTGGCTGTCTTATCTATAAAAATATTAAAGGCAGAATAAAAAAAATCGAAAATAAATATCCAGACCTGGGATATTGAGACGGGTAATCCTGTATTTGCTAGAATTTATGGGGATAGAAGAATTCTCAGGGCAGGTGCACAAAAACTTTCTCATGTGATTTATATACTTATTACTTCCCCCCCCTCTTCTGCCACAATCTGTTCGCTCCCCTGCTGTTTCATGGTCTAAGACGGGTAGGCAACCTTGGCTCTTTTATGACTGGTGGACTTCAACTCCCAGAATTCCTGAGCCAGCCTGGCTCAGCATGGAAACCTCTCCCTTTCCCCTCAGCGTGGCTGGCTCAGGAATTCTGGGAGTTGAAGTCCACCAGTCATAAAAGAGCCAAGGTTGCCTAGCCCTGGTCTAAGAATCCTCCCTGATACATGGAATCCACCCTACCGATTCTTTCATTCCTGTTGTTTATTTGTGGGAGTGGTTGGCACTGTGGCATTTGAATTTATGGATCCACCATAAAAAAAAAAGAAGAGTGAGTGATCTTTTCTCTTTTGTCTTTGTTTTAGTGACCTTTAACCTGGGCAAAGGAGCCAGCACTTCAGCTGCTGCTGCACCACCCAAAGGGAGGCAAGTATTATCGTTGGCCAGCCGGATATTCAGGCTGGACGTGGCTTTTTTCTCCACTCCTTTCCAAGGACCTGGGACAGGCAGAGGTTGGTGCTTAATAAGGTTAAAGGTTACAGGTGTTAATGTTAAAGGTGTTAAAGCAAGGAGATATTGTACAAAAATTTACACTTGGCTAGAAAAAAATGTTAGAGAAACACATAGACCAGGGGTAGGCAACCTCGGCTCTTTTATGACCGGTGGACTTCAATTCCCAGAATTCCTGGAGCCAGCATGGCTCAGCTTGGAAACCTCTCCCTTTCCCCTCAGCGTGGCTGGCTCAGGAATTCTGGGAGTTGAAGTCCACCAGTCATCAAAGAGCCAACCTACCCCTAACACAGACTATAAACCTGAATTTTTTTTACTAGGTAGAATGCCAGAAAAACTGGATAAGCAAAGTACATATTTGATTTTACATGTGATAACAGCGGCAAAGAATTATATTTGCACAATCCTGGAGGAACGAAGAAACGCCACCAGAAGAAGAAATAATTTTAAAAAAATACTAGACTGCGGGATTGGACAGACTTACTTTAAGATTGAAAGAAAAAGAAGAAACAGAACATTTTCAAACTTGGGATTTAGGGATTAGGAATTTAATTTGTATTAGTGAATAAAATATTAATTTGTATTAGTGAATAAGATATTAATTTGTATTAGTGAATAAGATATTAATTTGTATTAGTGAATAAGATATTCAGACAACACGTTTTGTTGAATGATTACTATTCTATAAAAAGCATTAGTAAAATTTTAAAAAAATGTTAAAGGTATTCTTACACAGGATGTAAGCTGTTCCAAGTAGAGCTGCCTTCTGCAACTGACGGACAGTGATTATGTTCATTCAGTCAATTATTATTATTACAGTCACAAGTCAGTTATGTAATTCTTGATTTACAACCATTTGTTTAGGGAATGTGTGAAGTTACAGCAGCAGTGGAAAAAGTAACTTGTTTTTTACACTTGTGACTATTGCAGACAAGCAAAGTCATTTGGGGAAGCCTTAGCAAGCAGCTGATTGCCCTAAACCAGGGCTAGGCAACCTGGGCTCTTTTGTGACTCGTGGACTTCAACTCCCAGAATTCCTGAGCCAGCCACGCTGAGGGGAAAGGGAGAGGTTTCCATGCTGAGCCATGCTGGCTCAGGAATTCTGGGAGTTGAAGTCCACGAGTCATAAAAGAGCCAAGTTTGCCTACCTCTGTCCTAGGCCTAGGCCGCTTTATGACTCGTGGACTTCAACTCCCAGAATTCCTGAGCCAGCCACGCTGAGGGGAAAGGGAGAGGTTTCCATGCTGAGCCATGCTGGCTCAGGAATTCTGGGAGTTGAAGTCCACGAGTCATAAAAGAGCCAAGTTTGCCTACCTCTGTCCTAGGCCTAGGCCGCTTTATGACTCGTGGACTTCAACTCCCAGAATTCCTGAGCCAGCCATGCTGAGGGGAAAGGGAGAGGTTTCCATGCTGAGGCAGGCTGGCTTAGGAATTCCACCAGTCATAAAAGAGCCAAGGTTGCCTACCTCTGGCCTGGGCCTAGGCCGCTTTATGACTCATGGACTTCAACTCCCAGAATTCCTGAGCCAGGCACACTGAGGGGAAAGGGAGAGGTTTCCATGCTGAGCCATGCTGGCTCAGGAATTCTGGGAATTGAAGTCCACCAGTCATAAAAGAGCCAAGGTTGCCTACCCCTGGGCTAGGGATATGCTACAAGGGTTGTCAGTCTGAAAACCTGTCATAAGTCACTTTTTTCAATGCCCTTGTAACTTTGGTCACTAAATGAACTGTTGTAAATTGAGGACTATCTGTAAACCTTCATAGGGCTGGTGTGTTGCTTCTGGGAATTTCCTGTCCTTCCTTCCCTCCCTCCCTCCCTCCCTCCCCCAAGCAACAGGGCAAGCCAAGCATTTGACGCTCATCTGAATCCAATCAAAACTCAGTGTTATTCTTGGGACTCCGGAAGGAAATCTTAAAACCCCTTTCCATACTAGGGGACAAAGGAAAACCACACCTTCGCATCCCGACAGACTCCACAACAAGGGTATTAATCCATGTCTCTTTTTTTCCAGCTTGCTTGGCCCCAGTGTGCTGAAGCCCTTGGGAGCGCTGCTCCCCGCGAAGCGGAAAGAAACCCCTCCAATTTCAAAGCAGACTAAGGAGAAAAAGAAGAAAAAAACCGCCCTCGACGAGATCATGCAGGTGTGGTGGAGACCCAGTTACTGACGCATTCTGCTTGGTGATTATTATAAGCAGGAGCAATACTGAAAGTGGGCAGGAGACAACCAGAGGGCATCTGTGGGGTCCTCGGTGCTGTCTGAGCTTGGTTGATTTCTTGCAGACCTTTCATGGCCCAACTAGGTAACATCATCCATGCTAGAGGGGAGTGGGGTTTGTGGAGATGATGATGATGATGAGGGCTGTGGGTCCTTTGTGCTCTCTGAGCTTGGTTGTTTTCTTGCAGACGTTTCATGACCCAACTAGGTAACATCATCAGCGCTAGCAAAAAAACGTATCTGAGCACTCAGGGCTCTACAGTTCAACACTGAACTAAAAATATTCTATCAGCAGAGAATGTTTTTCAGTTTTTGCCAATGTGCCCATGCCAGGCAACGAAGACTGGTGATAATATTTGAGGGGTGGTGGTGTTTTGTTTATAGGAAAATGGCAGAGATCAAAATCAAGGGGATCATAAAACCTAACTCCTAGTTTAGCTGTTTACTAGAACATTGCCAACGAATTAGTAATCATTTGATCTCCTACATCGGTCGGATCTCACCTTGAGTCTTGTATCCAGTTCTGGGCCTCTTCTTGAAGGATGGTTAACAGACTGTTGTTGCATCCCAAAGTCATGTGATCACTTTTTACAACCTTAGCAAAGTAAGAATTCCACCATCTAGTTAATACGAGGATCTCTTATCGTTAAGAATATACTCTCCATATTCCAGTTGCTTCTGATTTTCTGAAAGTCACAAAGCCATTCTTTAAAAGTTTTTTTTAGTATGGTAGGGTATTTTCCAGACATGATCGCTAGTTGATCTCACCTGCGAGGCCAAAATGAATAATATATGTATTTTTTTTCTTCTTCTTTTACTTCTCCTAGTTTGAAGAAGAGAAGAAAAAGTCTGCCCGACTGGACTACTGGTTGCAACCTGTAAGTATCCAAGTGATTGTGTGGAATCTGTCGTGATGTAGCCTCGGGGAATAAGTGGGTAGATTTTCACATATCCCTTTGAACATTTATAGTGGTCTCTTGTCTTATGTACAGGATCAAGGGTTTTGTGTGGGGGGGGTTCCTTTTGAAAAAGTTTTTTTTTCCTGAAGACATTTCACTTCTCATCCAAGAAACTTCATCAGTTCTGGATGGATGGTGGGGTGGGGTGGGGATGGAAGATATTAGTTATATTAGCAATAACAACAGCAAAATCCCTGTTTTTGGAAAGCTACGAAATTAAGGGAAATGTATTTTTTCTGACCCTCTGCTTTATGTGTGTGTGTGTGTGTGTGTGTGTGTGTGTGTGTGTGTGTGTGTGTGTGTGTAGGTCGGTCTTTGGTTCTTCGGGTTTTCTCCCGCGTAGAATTTGAAGTGTCTTGGCAACGTTTCGATGAAATCTCATTCATCATCTTCAGGCTGGTGCTTTTGGCTTCTGCTTCTAGGAGCAATGTGTGGTCTAAGCTGTTTTTTCTTTTTAACTGCCAGTGGGGGTTTGAACTGATTGGCTGGGAGCTTGGCTATGTTCTGATTGGTTAGGGGCTTGGCTGTGCTCTGATTGGCTGGGGGGTTGGCTGTGTTCTGATTGGCTGGGGGAGTGTTCTGTTTGGGTGGGGGCTTTGTTGTGCTGGAGAGGTTCAAAGTGGCCAATGTTGCAGCTCTGGTCTGGCTCCTGGTCTGTGGTCTTGCCTCATCATTGGTGTGGGTTTGGGTTTGCTTTTTGCGTGGATGTGTGGAGGTGGCATCCTGTGTGTTTCTGGTGTCAATCTTTGAGTTAGGAATACGTTTGTCAATAAGGGCGGGTTTCCAAATGGCTGGTAGACGGGAGGTTTCTTAACCTGAAACAAGACGCCAGCATAATAATCCTACCAGCAGACAAGGGCAACACCACCACCAAACCAAATTAACCAACCTACTCCAAGACTCCACATACAAACCCCTAAACACAGATCCCACCACCTACCTGGAGAAAACCACCAGATCCAAAATAAAAGCCTCTCCCATCAGCGAAGAGATCCAACAAAGAATCATTCCAAGAGAGAAATCATCCAGATGCCCTAAGCTCTATGGTCTCCCCAAGATACACAAAGAAGGAACCCCACTTAGACCCATAGTCAGCTCCATAGGCTCACCTCTACAAAATCTAGCCAAATTTCTCGCCAAACAACTACAGCCCTATGCAGAATCCATCACCTCACAAGTAACCAACTCATTCCAGTTCATAGAGATCATAAAGAAACAAAACTTACAGCCCAGCGACCTACTCGTGAGCTTCGATGTCATATCCCTCTTCACCCAAGTGCCAATCAAAGAAGCCTTAACAGCTATCCAAAACAAATATAACCCCCCCAAACACATCCTAGATCTGACCAACCACTGTCTATCCAACACATACTTCATCTATAACGGACAAAAATACAAACAAATAGAAGGAGCACCCATGGGATCACCTCTCTCACCTGTCATTGCAAACCTCTACATGGAACACTTTGAAACCCAAGCTCTAGAAAAATCTGATCACAAACCCAAACTCTGGCTCAGATACGTAGATGACACCTTCGTAATCTGGCCACATGGGAAAGGAAAACTGGACAACTTCCTTACACACCTCAACAGCCTACACCCCAAAATACAGTTCACCATGGAAACAGAAGCTAATAACCAACTTCCCTTCCTGGATGTCTTAGTCTACAAGAAATCCAATGGCTCCCTAGGACACACCATCTACCAGAAGAAAACACACACAAACCGCTATCTGCACGCACGCTCACACCACCACCCAGCACAGATCAACTCCGTAGCCAAGACACTCATCTCCAGAACCAAATGCCTAGCTGACGAACAACACCTAAAAACCGAACTACACACTCTCACTAATGTACTAACATCCAACGGATTCCCAAGAAATAAGATTTCCAACTTAATCCAAAAAGAAACTCCCACTAAAATCCATGACAGAGAACAAGAAAACGGCAAAGCCCTCCTCCCATACATAAAAGGCACCACAGACAAGATCAGCAAAGTCCTGCACAAATATAACGTCAAAACAGCATTCTGCACAACAGAAAAATATCCACCATCCTAAGAAACCCTAAAGACAAAATTGAGTTAGAAAATCAAGGAGTATATGAAATCCCATGTACTGCTTGCCCCACTACATACATTGGACAAACCAACAGAAGGATAAATGCACGCATTGAAGAACACAAAAACTCAGTCAGAAGAGAGGAACCAACTTCTTCCCTGGTCCAACACCTTAAAGCCACAGGACATGAAATTGATTTCAAAAAGACCAGAACAATTGCCAAAACTGAACATTTTAATAACAGAATAATCAGAGAAGCCATCGAGATAGAAAAACGCCCCCACAGCATGAACAAACGAGATAATACCTCCCGCCTACCAGCCATTTGGAAACCCGCCCTTATTGACAAACGTATTCCTAACTCAAAGATTGACACCAGAAACACACAGGATGCCACCTCCACACATCCACGCAAAAAGCAAACCCAAACCCACACCAATGATGAGGCAAGACCACAGACCAGGAGCCAGACCAGAGCTGCAACATTGGCCACTTTGAACCTCTCCAGCACAACAAAGCCCCCACCCAAACAGAACACTCCCCCAGCCAATCAGAACACAGCCAACCCCCCAGCCAATCAGAGCACAGCCAAGCCCCTAACCAATCAGAACATAGCCAAGCTCCCAGCCAATCAGTTCAAACCCCCACTGGCAGTTAAAAAGAAAAAACAGCTTAGACCACACATTGCTCCTAGAAGCAGAAGCCAAAAGCACCAGCCTGAAGATGATGAATGAGATTTCATCGAAACGTTGCCAAGACACTTCAAATTCTACGCGGGAGAAAACCCGAAGAACCAAAGACCTACATACAAACACCCGCGAAAACCTCAGAAAACATATATATATATATATATGAGACTCTGTTCTCCGTCTCTGTTCTCCATTTCCGTTACAATTCATTTCTGGGATAAATCTTACTGTTACACTCAATTTCACCATATTGCAGAAAGAATTAACTGCAGAAAAGAGGTGAGATCTGCTTGCCTGTCGTTAACTTTGCTCTCTTTTCTAGGAAATTGTGGTCAAAATCATAACCAAGAAACTCGGCGAGAAATACTACAAAAAAAAAGCCATTGTTAAGGTGAGTAGAGTGTCTTTTATCTGTCTTCCAAAAATATTGGTCATAGAGAGGGTCAAGTGTGGGTTAATAATAATAATAATGTTGGAAGGGACCTTGGAGGTCATCTAGTCCAACGCCCTGCTCAGGCAGGAAACCCTATATACCATTTCGGACAAATGGCTGTCCAGTCTCTTCTTAAAAACTTCCACTGTTGGAGCTTTCACCGCTTCTGGAGGCAGGTTGTTCCACTGGTTAATTGTTTTAATAGAAAAAAAGAAAGGAGGGAGAGAGAGAGAGAGAGAGAGAGAGAGAGAGAGAGAGAGAGAGAGAGAGAGAGAGAGAGAGAGAGAGAGACGTAGTCAAGATCAGCCAAAGTCTTCCAAAAGATCCTTTTTCATCCCTCTCCGTGGACGGAAGGAGAGTCTTCAGACAGAGACCAGGGCGAACACATGTCCACATGACTTGTGGACTTCAACTGCCAGAATTCCTCAGCCAGCGTGTTGATTAAAATAGAATAGAGTTGGAAGGTACCTTGGAGGTCATCAAGTCCAACCCCCTGCTCAGGCAGGAAACCCGACACCATTTCGGACAAATGGCTGTCCAGTCTCTTCTTAAAAACTTCCAGTCTTGGAGCATTCACCGCTTCTGGAGGCAGGTCGTTCCACTGGTTGGAACAGGTGTAAATAAAAAACGTGGCAAGGGAGGATGGGTGGAATAATAGAAAACAGGTAGTCCTCGACTTACGACGATTCATTTCGTAACCGTTCGAACGGCACTGAAAAAGTGACTTGTGACCGTTTTCCCCAGGGTCCCGTGATCCCAATTCAAACGCTCATTAACTGACTCGTACCTAGGACGGTCGCAGTGTCCCGGGGGGGGTATCACGGGATTCCCTTTGGCGATCATCTGACAAGCAAAGTCCACGGGGGGGGGGGAGCCGGGTTCGCTTAACAACGGTGTTACTAACTTAACAACTGCAGTGATTCGGTGAACAACTGTGGCCAGAAAAGCCGTAAAATGGGGCAAAACTCACTTAACAACTGCCTCACTTAGCAACAGCCATTTGGGGCTCCGTTGTTCAGGCAGGAAACCCTATACCAGTGGTTCTCAACCTTTTTCAGGTTGAGACCCCACTTGCCCCGCCCATGCATGGCGCGCACGCGACGAGAAAAAAAAACCAACCAAAAAAAACACAAAATGGCGGACCGCGACGGTCCGATCCGCGCATGCGCAGTGCGCGTGCGACCCAAAAAAAAACAAAAAAAAATGGCAGACCGCGACGGCCCAAACCGCGCATGCGCAGTGTGCGCACGACAAAAAAAAACAAAAACAAAATGGCGGGCCGCGGTGTCCGGCGACCCCCGCGAAACGGTCATTCGACCCCAAATGGGGTCGCGACCCATAGGTTGAGAACCGCTGCCCTATACCAAAGGTCTGTAACCTTGACAACTTTAAGACTTGTGGACTTCAGCTCCCAGAATTCCTCAGCCAGCTATGCTGTGTCAAGGTTGCAGACCCCTGCCCTATACCATTTCAGACAAACAGCTGTCCAGTCTCTTCTTAAAAGCCTCCAGTGTTTTTGCTTCAAGACCCCTTATGGAACCTCACTCTTCCTGCTAGCTAAGCATGCTGGGACTTGAAGTCCAGGACAAGTAGTGAGGAGCAGTTCCTTACGCTCAATTATAACTCAATTGGAAAATGTGGACTTAACTATAGACCACCTTGTTCTCGGATTGTGCAACAGTTCAATCAGTTAACCAGGGCTGGCAGGTCAAAAGTTCCAGGCAACGTGAAAAGCCCAAACAACTGTCTTATAGGTAGTCCTCGACTTACGACAAGTCTTTCCTTTATGGCCATTGCAGCGTCCCCATTTCCCATGGTCAGACTTAGGGCATAAAAGCAACCAGAAGGACTTTAGAACGGTGTGGCAGCGTTGCAACGTCGCCATTTGCCACCTTCCCAAGCGGTGTGTGACAAGCCAAGCCAACGGGGGACTCGGCTTCAAGTAACAATTGCATGATTCGCTTAAGGGCCATGGTAATTCGCTTACCAACCACAAGAGAAACGGTTGTAAAATGGGGTTTAACGGATTTAACAGCCAGATACGTCCCTTAGCAACAGGCAAGATGGGCAGCAGACAAATCCATTCTATAAAAATAAGTGAAAGGGTGGGTCCTGAGTCAAGAACTATCTCTATAGCTGACTATGATGGCCTCGTTCCCACAACGTCCACACAGGTAATGTGGCTTGGTGGTTTCGGGCAGGCGTTGTGCCATGTCAATAAACCACGGTTTCATGCGTTTTGTACAGTTAGATCGGAGACTTCTTTCTTGCAATTTAAGTATAATCAGTGACGAATTTTTTCCTTTTCACCATTGATGTAACAGGAGGTAATTGACAAATACACAGCAGTTGTAAAGTTGATCCATTCCGGAGATAAACTCAAACTTGACCAGACACATCTGGAGACAGTGATCCCAGCCCCGGGTAAGTTTTGGGGCAAGATAATTCTTACTAAAGGGGGAGCCCTGTTTTTAAATGTATGTTCTCCTGGCTGTCTTTCACACTCTCATTTGGAGATTGTGGTTAAATAGAGCTTCTCATATCCTGGTCAGCTCATTAATTCATTTAGCAACCGTGTTACTAATTTGACGACTGTAGCCAGGGGTAGGCAACCGTGGCTCTTTTATGACTGGTGGACTTCAGCCCCCAGAATTCCTGAGCCAGCGTGGCTCAGCTTGGAAACCTCTCCCTTTCCCCTCAGCATGGCTGGCTCAGGAATTCTGGGAGTTGAAGTCCACGAGTCATAAAAGAGCCAAGGTTACCTATCTCTGGCCTAAGTCCTCCTGTTGTAAGCGGTGAGCCTCCTAGAACAGGGGTAGGCAACCGTGGCTCTTTTATGACTGGTGGACTTCAACTCCCAGAATTCCTGAGCCAGCCTGGCTCAGCTTGGAAACCTCTCCCTTTCCCCTCAGCGTGGCTGGCTCAGGAATTCTGGGAGCTGAAGTCCACCAGTCATAAAAGAGCCAAGCACTGGATTAGATTGACAGATGTCAGGCTTGAGGTAGGTTAGGTTCATCCCTGTTCATCTTGCAGGTAAAAAGGTGTTGATTTTAAATGGAGGCTACAGAGGGAACGAAGCCACATTACAGGGGATCAGCGAGAAGGCCTTTTCAGCCACGGTCCTCATTGAATCGGTAAGTGTGTCGTAGTAGTTGTGTAAGGTGTCGTTTGGAAGTGGGCAGCTGAATCCTGTCCTTCTTTATTTACAGTCCCTACAAGGCATTTAGAAAATGGATTAATTCAGTGAAGTCAGGGTTTTGTGTAAATGCACTTGAAATGTTATTCCTTTGCCCCGGCTGAATCTTGCCTGGATTCTGTAAGTCTTCGACTTACAACAGTTAGTTTAGTGACCATTCGAAGTTACAACTTCACTGGAAAAAGTGACTTGCATCATTTTTCACGCTTGCGGCCGTTGTGGCATCCTCGTGGTCACGTGATCAAGATTCCGCTGCTTGGCAAACCATTCGCGGGATGGTCGCAGGGTCCCCGGGGGGGGGGTGTCACGTGATCCCCTTTTGCGACCTTCTGACAAGCAAAGTCAAGGCAGAAGCCAGGTTCACTTAACAACCGGGTTACTCACTTAACAACTGGGCAAAACTCACTTAACAGATGTCTCTCTTTATCAACCAAAATGTTGGATTCAGCTGTGGATGTAAGTCGAGGACCACATGTAAAAGTCAGCCATTGCTACGGAGTTTTCAGCTCTGAATGCCTCCTCAAGGGACTTAGACCCCGTCATATGTGTGGGGAGAGAAATGTGATTATGTGAGGTCAAGTCAGTACCCCCTCTTAACAACCACATAGATTGATTATAGAATAGAATAGAATAGAATAGAATAGAATAGAACAGAATAGAAAATAAGGAATAGAATAGAATAGAATAGAATAGAATAGAATAGAATAGAACAGAATAGAAAATAAGGAATAGAATAGAATAGAATAGAATAGAATAGAAAATAGAATAGAATAGAATAGAATAGAATAGAATAGAATAGAATAGAATAGAATAGAATAGAATAGAATAGAATAGAATAGAATAGAATAGGGAATAGGGAATAGGGAATAGAATGGAATGGAATGAAATAGAATGAAATAAAATGGAATAGAATGGAATAGAAAATAGGGAATAGAATTGAATTGGAATAGAGCTGGAAAGGACCTTGGAGGTCTTCTAGTCCAGCCCCCTGCTCAAGCAGGAGGACCTGTCCTTTGCAGGTGATTCTCTCAGACAGGTGATTGTTCAGTCTCTTTTCTCCATGAGGATCTGGCCCCAACTTGATCCTTCAGATCTTCCGATAGTAGACCATCACAAATGTAACTTGAGTCCATCCACCTTGCTGTTTGGTCATTCTCCTCTTTCTTGTAGGAGAAGTAGTGGCAGAACCTGGGGATGGAGTGAAAAGGGAGATCAGCCTAGAATCCCTACTTAGCTACAAGTCAACTAGCTCCCCTTGAGTGCTGATTATGCTTATCTAACTCTAACCTGATGCTGACCATTAGTTGAGAAGATTTGTATGCATAGGCTCTTGGTGTCCACAAGCTTGAACATCCTAAAATTTCCTTTCGTTTCACTTCCCTCTGCAGGGTCCTCTGAAAGGGCGTCAGGTGGAGGGCGTTCCCTACGAAGACATTTCCAAGTTGGCCTCCGTTGACCAAAGGAGCTGATGGAATCAGCGAGGAACATCTCTTGAGATGGCTGCAGGTTAACAACTCCAGTATGCTAAACTCAAGAGTTGAACCGTCAACTCCAAGGAGCAAACAAGATTTCTGACGGATGCCTTATAAACACAGTACATTGGATCCTCTATTTAAGCCCTTTGTATCTCAACCGCGGGCAATTTCATAATTTTGATTAGATTGGCTCATCTGCAGAACAGTATCGGCCATCTATAGTCCTGTCAGAGACCTTTTTGTAATTTATGTCTCCTGCAGAAATGGAAAGCACCTGTGGCTGGAATCCTCTTCTACCCGTAGAGCGAAGTTAAAACATGGTGTTAAAACTTCAGGGGTGCCAGCAACACAACCTGATACAAAACCTGATACAAAAATAGTCCTCCATTCCTTTGGGTGACCAGCAACAGGATATCTACCACCCCATAAAAAGCATAACCTGCCAACTTTTGAAATGGCCAGATTTTTTTTTTTACAAAAATCATCAAGATTTTTAAGACATTTGATGATCGTGGGCCAACCTTGTGGGGGAAAAAAATGTACCAATTCCGATCTAAGTCATGGATTCTGACGGAATCAGAGGATCATCAAAGAGCCTCCGATTTTTCATATATATCTTTTCAGTTCCTCCTTGTAGAAGAAGCTACCCTTTGCTTCTTGTAGGACGTTTTATCAGATTTGAGGAAAAGTTCTTCTGAACGGCCCAAAGACCTGATCTTACAGTTAGGTGGACCTTCTGAATTCAGCTGCATCCCGGGACCCACTTTTGCATTGCAATGTTTAGCGATGTGGAAATACTTGGAGAATTGGCAGCAATCGCTCTACGCTTGGAAATCCAGTTTTCTTGATCTGGGCCTTCACTATACCATACTCTTTGGACCCCAGCAGGAGCGTCCGTCAATGGTTTTTTTAAAATTGTATAATGATTTTGTACAGAACAGAGAAGTGTTTCTTTTTAACCGTTGTGCGTTACCCAAAGTAAATGGACTTTGAGGCCCTTCAGTTGGCTCATAGCTTTATTTTAGAATAAAATGGCTTCTGAACTTGGGCGTCAAACTATATTCCCTTGAAGTTGTGAATTCGCAGGATGGGCTCTTCAAATTAAATTCAGAGGAGCAGAATCTTCAGATCGCAGAGAGATCCAGTGTGATGACCTGCTGCTGGTCACAATCCACGCCTTGCCTAAAGCAAGGGTCCCCAACCCCAGGTCCATGGACCAGCACTAAGTCGTAGCGCGGTAGAAACTGGACCGCACAAACAAATGAAGCCCCATCCACGGGATGCAGGCAGCACGCGAAATCACGCTTCTTCCAGTCCGGGGAAAAGCCTTTCTCCACGGAATCGGTCCCTGGTGCCCAA
This sequence comes from Bothrops alternatus, assembly GCA_034064705.1. Taxonomy (NCBI): domain Eukaryota; kingdom Metazoa; phylum Chordata; class Lepidosauria; order Squamata; family Viperidae; genus Bothrops; species Bothrops alternatus. The sequence goes on along the minus strand of JARGCV010000426.1, from coordinate 202,361 downwards.
AAGATTAGGGGGGCCCTGACCCAAAGTTATAAGCGTGAGCAAATTGGGGCGGATCTGTATTTATGGCACAACGCTGGACCCTTGTTTATTGCCACCAAAGCTGTCCTCTTACACGTTTAAGTGGTTCAGTTACAAACTTAGCATATGTATCCACACAACGTGCTCAGCTTTGTTCCAAGCTTGACTAGCTTTCTCGCCCATCATAGGATGAAAATGGTTAGTTCATGCTTCGCTGCATTGCTCAGACCCAGAAGGCGGTTTCATTCAGCCAGGTGAAGGGAGTTGTGGGAAGGCAACAGCCCCCCCCCTTTTTTTTCTTCTGATAGGCAGTGTAGCGATTGGGGGAATCTATAGGGCTATTTCAGAGGTAGGCAAACCTTGGCTCTTTTATGACTGGTGGACTTCAACTCCCAGAATTCCTGAGCCAGCCATGCTGAGGGGAAAGGGAGAGGTTTCCAAGCTGAGCCACGCTGGCTCAGGAATTCTGGGAGTTGAAGTCCACGAGTCAAATTAGCCAAGGTTGAGGAGCCCTGATATAGGGCAGGGGTAAGCAACCTTGGCTCTTTTATGACTGGTGGACTTCAACTCCCAGAATTCCTGAGCCAGCGTGGCTCAGCTTGGAAACCTCTCCCTTTCCCCTCAGCGTGGCTGGCTCAGGAATTCTGGGAATTGAAGTCCACCAGTCATAAAAGAGCCACGGTTGCCTACCCCTGAGTTAGACCATTTCACATGTATGGTGGCTACAAGCCTCTTTGACAGGGGTCTTCAAACTTGGCCCCCTCTTGACTGGTGGACTTCAACTCCTAGAATTCCTGAGCCAGCCTGGCTCAGCTTGGAAACCTCTCTTTCCCCTCAGCGTGGCTGGCTCAGGAATTCTGGGAGTTGAAGTCCACCAGTCATAAAAAAGCCAAGGTTGCCTACCTCTGGACTATTTCATTGCAAATTCAATCTACACAGAAAGCCCAGAGGGATTATATGGCTAGAGATTTTTGTCAGGGAAGGAAGAGGCATTGTGGGAAAAGAACAGGACCTGTCGTTCTTAAACAAGTGCAGCTAGTCCTTGATTTACAACCATAGCTGATCCCAGAATTATGGCCGTAAAGCATGGTCATGTAATGAGTCAGCGTTATCACCATGCACAGCACCATCATCTTTCCGGAAGCCAGTGTGCGAATGCTGCAGTCGTTAAATGAATCCCTTTTATCCAGTGAGTGCTTTTTGCAGGCAAGTTGGTTCTAAACTTTGGAAACCGTAAAAAAAAAAGGGGGGGGGGAAATGCAGTCACGTGACTGGGTGCCCAAAATGAGATCATGTGGCCCACGGGAGGTGCAACTTCAAACTTAGGTCTTAAGTATCTTTTGAGAGGTCTGCTGTAACTTCCAACCATCTCCAAGTGACCAGTCGTAAATCAAGGACACGTTTAAATTTAAGGACATGTTTACATTTCGGCTAAAGCTGTCATTTAAATTTGACCAAAATTAAATTTGGAATCAATTTCTGCCTTGATTCCCAAAATGCTTGTTTAAGGCAGGGGTGTCCCAACCGGGACAACTTTTTAAGACCTGTTTTAAAAGTTTCCAAGATGGGCTACCCCCCCCCCCCGTCTTAAAGGCCTTGTTTGAAAACTTCTTAGGCACATTAGACCAGCGGTTCTCAACCTATGGGTCGCGACCCCATTTGGGGTCGAACGACCTTTTCGCGGGGGTCACCGGACACTGCGGTCCACCATTTTGTTTTTGTTTTGTTTTTTTGTTCGTCGCGTGCACGCCGCGCACGTGCGGTTCGGGCCGTCGCACGTGCGCTGCGCGTGCGCGGTTCGAGCCGTCATGCACCGCGCATGCGTGGATTGGCCCGTCGCACGTGCGCCATGCATGCGCGGATTGGCCCATCGCGCGCGCATGCGCGGATCGGCCCGTCGCGCGCACGCGCGCGGGTCGGGGTCACGCCGCGCATGGGCGGGGCAAGTGGGGTCTCAACCTGAAAAAGGTTGAGAACCACTGCATTAGACAAACTGAACAGAATGCAGGATCCAGAAGGCAGTTTTCTACTTTTAATTCCATTTGGATACATGGTCTTTATGCAGTCTGGGGGGGGAATAATAACCACGTTTTCTACATTTTTCCAGCACCCTTTGGTTACATTTTGCTTTCAAATGCAACTTTGCTCGAAAGTCGAATGTTTGGTTTGCATTCTACACAAGCAGTCCCAGGGACACAAATGTCCAAATATCCCTGGGGAGGGTCATTTCAGGGGAGGGGTGGGGGATGTGGGCGGCGTTCAGCTGGAGCAGGCCGTGATGAAGCTTCCCAGAGGCTGTTGCCCGTGTGAATTGCTCACAAGGTGAGTTGGATTGGCCGTTTGGACCGTTTCCTCGCCTGCTTTCAAGCTGAGCGTTCAGAAGCGCTTCAGGTAGCTGTATAAATTAGGGACAAGGTAATCTCTGTAGTGGCCATCCAGGAAGCCTTTGCCGCTGTTGTGCACAAACCAGCACTGGACGTTGGTCCCGAAGGCACGGTCCAAGCGATAATCCTTTTGCAGGCCTCTGCAGGCAAACGCAAACGCGCGTAAATCATTACTGCGTAATCCAGGCTTGACCTAAACCGGTGCTTCTCGACCTTGGCAATGTTTAACATGTATGGACTTTTCGACTCCCAGAAAACTTGCCAAGGTGGAGAAAGACGGGCTCTAAAGTCGCCTGGAAGGGCTGACGTTAGGCCACAAGCTATCAGCAACTGATTTCCGTTCTTTTCCCCCAAATGTAGCTAGCCTAGAAGTTGCCGTGTGTCTGTCTGCTGCCAGTTGGAATTCTTTCTGAAATATCTTGAAGACAGCCAGTTGGGTCTAGTGGGTAAGGCACCAGGCTAGAAAATATGGGAGCATGAGTTCAAATCCAGCCTTAGGCACGAAAGCCATCTGGGTGATTTGGGGCCAATCACCAGGAGACTGAACTCTAGTCCCGCCTTAGGCATAAAAGCCAGCTGGGCGACTTTGACCAATCACCAGGAGACTGTGAGTTCTAGTCCCGCTTTAGGCATGAAAGCCAGCTGGGCGACTTTGACCAATCACCAGGAGACTGTGAATTCTAGTCCCGCTTTAGGCATGAAAGCCAGCTGGGCGACTTTGACCGATCCCCAGGAGACTGTGAGTTCTAGTCCCGCCTTAGGCATGAAAGCCAGCTGAATGCCCTTGGGCCAGTCATTCTCTCTCAGCCGTGCTTACCATACAGGGTTATTATGGGATAATACCGGTAGGAGTGGGACGGAGTATTAGGTATGCTTGCCACCTTGAGATATTTGTCAAAATGATAAAGGCAGGCTAGAAATAAATAAATTATAAAATCCGTTATGATTTCAAGGACTGTCCGTGATCAGCTTCTGCTAAACCCTTCGGCAACTTTCTCTGGGATTTCAAGTTTACCAACACACACAAACACACAAACAGCATTTGAAGTGCCTGCCCTTTAGGTGCCTCAGATGCCCTACCGGGTGACCGTAAGCTTGTGGCCTTTCACTTCCATGGTAGCATCAGATTTCCCGGGATCTTGTCCTGGTCTTTCATTGTAGATGACCACATCCGGTTCTTGCATGAACTGACCTGGGGAAGAATTTTGTATAGTGTTGGCGAAATGTTTAGCTGAGATGTTAACCGTCTTCAACCTGGCTTCATCCTGAAGAGTCTGTTAGACCAGCGGTTCTCAACCTGTGGGTCGCGACCCCATTTGGGGTCGAACGACCATTTCACGGGGGTCACCAAACAACGCAGTCCGCCATTCCCGCCCCCCTTTTCCTTAGCTGTGCTACTCCCTCTCATTCTATTGGCTTTTGAAAGCCAATAGAATAGACTCTCTTGAATAGAGTCTAATTCTATTGGCTTTCAAAAGCCAATAGGAATTGTCCAGGCTGTCTCCGCCCTGCTGAGCCCGCCAAAAGTCCCAATCTGCAAACGGTGCTGCGAGTTGTCTGTAGCGAAGGCGAGTTCTCCGGAAGTTTCCACCCCTCCCTGCTGAGAACTACTAAAACTGTAAGTAAAAGAGGGCCAGGGGTGGGAGGTGGGAGGCCGGCGGGCGCAGGAAGGGTTTTTGGCGTACGTGGGGCCAAAACAACAGAAATTTGGGGCTGAATTGTCTGTGTGTGGGGGGGATAAGTCGAGAATTACCGGTACCGCAAGAATCTTCCAGTCTATCTTGAAAATCTATTTCCTTGTGATTAAGCTTTGATTGGGTTTTTTGGATCAGATCCATGGAGAAAAATCCTGAAAGAAGAAGAATGTATACAGGAGCCCTCAACAGACATCTAGTCCAGGGCTTTTCAACCTTGTCACCCATTGTGCCACTTTAGGATAGGGCAACATCCGAGTGCCACCTGTCGCCTAGCAAGGGGTCAAAAACTTAATGACCACCAAAAAAGGAAAAAAGTGATAAAGTACAGGTAGTCCTCGACTTACAACAGTTCGCTTAGTGACTGTTCAAAGTTACAATGGCACTGAAACAAGTGCCTCCCAAGGCACAGCCGAGCAAGACATCTGCCTGCCTGCCCGGTGGCGCTCTTCCTCCTGTCCGAGGTTTTCATTGTTGTGAGCATTTCTGTTGAGGATTGGCAGTGGGGGTGGGGTGGGAGGGTGTTTGGTTTTTATTCCCCCCCCCCGTCTGCTAGGTGGTTGAAGCAGGTTTTGGTCACTTCACATGACCCTGGGACACGGTGACCGTCATAAATATGAATCAGTTGCCAAGCATCTGAATGTAAATCACAAGATCCTGGAGATGCTGCAACATTCAAGCTGATCGGCGCTTCTGGGCTCAGCAGAAGCGCCAGGATCAGCGTTGAGCTCCAGCTGAGCCCTGACAGCCCCGAAGAAGCGCTGA